>HG995395.1:10717500-11082110 GCA_905333075.3 Atethmia centrago | reverse complement strand
ATCGTTTAGTGCGGCGCGCTCGGCCAGGCGAGCACGTCGAGCATTGAGCATTCGAGCTTGAGCACGCGAGCGCTCACAACCCGACGCGACGCAATTATACAATATCGCTGTAAAAATGTTTGTAAAAATAGTCATGTTCACAATTTCAGTGTAGTTTTGTTGATTATTTTTTTCAACCGGAAATTGCTGAATAAAGCGACGATTCTGTTTCATGCGTTTGTTTTATTTATCTCTAGCTTGGAGGTCGCCTGGAGCTCTGAGAACCATCTCAAAGTGTCCTATGTATACCTTTGTGCCTTTCACCCAAATCCTTTTCCAAACTCACAGACATACAGATTCACATATTTTATAAAACTGCGTATTAGTAGATTTTGATCGTGAAAAACAAACAGTTTCCTTAAAAGAATACCTACATCGAATTGAGCAAATGTTAACATTTGTTATCTGTAACACATTTCCAGATCATCTCACTCCTTCGACTAGCGATATCTACCTAACTCGAAACTAATTAGTAGCTAATTAGGGTCCTGATCGCGACGATAGCTCGCGGTGGAGCAAATGCAAGTAGACTGGACTGTGATATAACATGTCATGTGACGCTTTTTTGCCATGTAAGCGTACATGGCGGGCCCTGACTGAACCGTAAGAGATACATAACATTAATGTTCTACAGGATTGTACATCTTAAAAAGATCAACCGGAAAGTCCGCGATAGCACATGTCTATCTTCTAAGGAAACCACAGTAACAAAAAAATATTTTAGAATTTGTACCAAATTGTTATTTCCGAAGCTATTTTGACAGGTATATTACTAATCCTTATCCATTTAAATATGTTATTAAAATCGCGCATTTAATTAAAATTAAAACACGCCGCGATACCTTAACATTTAAATGAATACTTTAATAGATATATCACAAAATTAAAATTACGCGCATCAAAATAATCATGGTTGTATGCGCGGCGCGAGTCGTGATGGCCCAGTGGTTAAGACATCGCCTCTCTTGTACGAGATTGTGGCTTCAAATCCGGGCAAGTACCGTAAGTAATTTAGATGATAATTAATTTATTATTAGTAGGAAGGTACATACATTTTTAGTGTGTTAAATGCAAAATGATTTGTCGGACATATTTATTGAGCGCCGCGCCGTCTACCGTAGATATTTTGATGCGCGTAATTTTAATTGTGTAAAAACGTATGATAATTTTAATGTCACGGGCTACCTCAGCGTATCCGACCTAAAACAAAACGAAGCCCACGTAAACAGCGTTGCCAGATATAGGTACTTATCGATTTATACAGATTTTTACAATTCATTATTGTTTTAAAATGGTAACATTAAGTAGGTAAAGCGGTGTTCCGGTACACCGGAAGTATATCCGAACGTATCGCTAGAACTTGCCTAGAAAACTTTACAATGTTTCGGAACGCGCCTTGCAACATAATAATAAAATTATATCTTTGACTATAAGCTCCCACCAACCAGAACATTAAAAAAATAATAATCTTTTATTTTGAAATTAAAACTTCAAGTTTTCCCTTCTTTTTACGTTGTCTTATCAAATATTGCAAGTGTTGTGCAAATATTTTTAGCTGTGGCATGTATTTAGCTCTCCTAAAAATATTTTTGAACGCTCTAATATAATGATTGCTCCTCTTTTTGTGAACCTCGAATAATTCCTATAATTCTAAAAAATACTAAATACTTAGCCAAGTATATGCGACCAACTTGGATGTAGCGCTCGCCGGCCGCTGTCGAGGCACTGCTCGCTTCGCTCGCTCGGCTCGCGCGCGTTTGGTCACAGTTCTAACCAAACCTAACCCGCTTGGCCGGGGTACCCCAGCTTATTTATTTACTGCGACCAACTGTGAGAAAAGGCCTAAAAGTTAAAAGCAGGCTCAATTATTGTTCTGAGGCTACAGGTGAGAAGAAAATGTGCCGGTCGTCTGGCGACCTCAAGGAAAGAATGAATGAACACAGGATGAATGAAAGGCGACTAACAAAAGTGACGTTCTTCAGAAAGGTGAGCGGGTGGCTATCTAGATTCAATTAAAGGCGATCCCCTGGAGCCAGACGATCCTTCCGAGGACGGAATGTTTGAGCATGAGGTTAATGAGAGATATAGGTACCTAAGTGTATATAACCTTTTTATTACTTTTTATAAGCTCAAAGCACTGATTTTAAGTCATATAGGCGATTTGTGTAGTCAAGGAGTCGATCAGTTAGTCAATAGTAGGTACATACGATACGTAGTCCATTATTGCACGGTGTGAAGTTAGCGCCCGAGCGTAGCGAAGGTCCTTAACGCCGTGCATTAAATACTTACATAAGTCAAGAGTATCGAGTACCTATCCCGCGCGGGACAGGCTCAGTCTCGCTATTAGACTAGTAAAGTACCGTATTTTCATTAAAATACATTTTCTATGGCCATCTATCATCACTGTAAACTTTATTTGAAACTCAAAATATTATAAGGAAAGGTAGTAAAAAAAAAGCGACTGATTATTTACGTGTTAGGGTTCCGTAGTCAACAAGGAACCCTTAGAGTTTCGCCGCGTCCGTCTGTCTGTCCGTCTGTGTGTCTGTCCCCTGCTTAGCTCAGAGACTCTTAGTACTATAAAGCTGTAATTTGGCATGAGTACCTATACTTACATGTTAATTACGCTGACAAAGCGGTAAAATAAAAACTTGACATACAATTTTGTTAGGGTACCTCTCTTACACGTAAAATGGGGATGATATATTTTTTGTCAACTATCCCATGGTGTGGGGTATTGTTGGATAGGCCGTTCAATGATGTGGGGTATTGCGGGTCTGTGAAAACCATTTTTCGATTCAGGGCTCCGTTTGCGTAATATTAAGCACTAAAGTGCTGTTAGTCAAAAAATTCATTGCAGTTGTACCTACATAATATACCTACCGAAATTAAAAGGACAACTATCATAGCTAAGTAGGCTTTACAAGTTAACGATTGTTAGTCGACCAACTTAATTTGCAGTTGAAGAATTGGCCGTGACGTATATCGATGTATACATGTTTTTCAATTGCAATGCTAAGTTTGTTTTTGAGACAACTTCATCCCACCTACGGAAATCACCCTTCACTGTGCGTGGTCTGACACGCACTTGGCCGGTTTTTTATTATGTCCCGCTTTCGACGCTAAGCAGCATCTCGCTTTTTTTTACTCAAAAGGTTTCAAAATCCGGCTTTGCCCGAAAAATCTGGCAACGCTGCTATGAATGCAGTAACACTTATTTATGAAAATATTAGTAGATTGTACAACTAGTGCATAAAAGAAGCGCGAGCGAGAAGGCGAGGGTGGATAGTTAAGTCGAGGGGTAAAATGGCTCGTTTATTCAAAATTCAAAATTTTTATTTCAGACCCTATAGATCAATATAGTGTTAGTATGAACTTAGCCTATGTTAGTAAACTCGATAACATAAAAATATAATCATTATAAATATTAATTGGCTACATGAACATGTGCACACACATGTCTGCCAGCCCAGAGCCTTATAAATGGTTCATCAAACTTGTCCACCAGTGTAGTTAAAATACTGTTAGGGCTAACCCTGAATCGCCGCAACATCGATGCACACCGTTTGAGCATGATGGCATGAAAGTCATCTATTCGCTCTTCCGCAAACATGCCCGATGCACTGCAAAACCGAGGCAGCCCCAACAATATCCTCAGCGCATTGTTATACTGCACGCGCAGAGCGTTGTAAACCTTCTGCGTATACCTAACCCAGAAGATGCACGAGTAAAACGACTGGCAGTAGACTCTGAAACGCGTCAGGCTTAGCAACATGCGAGCAAGCATATTGCATCGGGCTGCCAACGCCCTGCGCTCCCTATCTATATCGCTCCCTGGTCATCTGTGAGAGAACCCGCGACCACATGACCGAGGTATTTAAATTGAGTGACGAGTTTTAATGGTGTTCTTTGTAACGTCACCGGTGGTATATTCGTGGGTGTATTATTATGTACTTTAAAAACCACCACCTCACTTTTAGTAGCATTATACCTCAAGCCATGAGTCTCCGCATACCTCTCACACATGGCCAACAACTTCCTAAGTCCACAGATTGATGGGCTGAGCAGCACCATGTCATCAGCATAACTAATGTTGTTGATCATTCTTCCATCCACAGAACAACCAACCATAGTGCTACTCAGCTCTCCAACCAGCTTGTCTATGTACAGGTTAAATAGAGTGGATGAAGTCAACCCCCCCTGCCTCACTCCACAATCTAGCCCATACTGTACCGACTGAGCATCTGACCATCTAACATAGTTTATCTGACTTTTATACTTACCAAAATTTAAATTATATTTATAAGCTCCGGTGGAAGGTCTGTTTCATCCGACATTCTTTGCCACAGAGTGTCATAATTCACCAGCAGGCTTAGCATGACGCTTTCTATTTCTTCGAAGAAAAGACACGGCTATTTCTATACAAAGTGACATTTCGTTTCTCCTTTTTTGACATCCCACCGTAGAAATCCTTCTACATAAAAATGACCTAGACAAAGATCGTTAGAAACGGAAGACAAAATGACAGATTGTAAAAGGATTTCTACGGTGCAGTACTCTGCACAGTCTGCTGGAGACACAGGATTGCACTTTCCGTCGACAAACTGGTTCCAAAACCAAACTGCGCGTCGTTGAGTTTGATATGCATTTTCAACTGTCCCTCAAGCAGGCTGTTCAGCACTTTGCCAATGACTGTTCCCAGTGAAATAGGCCTGTACCTACCTAATTGTTTTTGTCGGATGAATCACCTGTCTTGTTTTTTTATCATGGGAACTACGACAGTTTAAGCCCGAGTTATACACTCTGCTTTTCACTTCGATTTCTAGAAAATGAAACAGGCATAAAGTATACAAAAGTATTTACTTGTTTGTCTGATCTCCAACGCATGAAATTGTCGTACGAGTTGAGATAAAGCTGCTTGGATTTCGGCGGTAATATTTCTTCAACCACGTTTTTCGCATTTTGCTCCATGAGAGTGTAACTTTTTCGTCACATGAATATTCCATTGTTTTAGTTTTATCACTTTTCACTGTTCAAAAATGTCGCAAAATTGAAGAAGAGAATAGCTAATTCCCGCCACGAATCTTTTTAAAAGTTTTTTTTTTTATTTCAACATCTGTCATTCGACTTGGGTACTTCATACTGCCAAGACATAAAAACGTTTATTTGCGTTTTTAAATAATAAATGACAGCTATTTTATCTGGTTTTATTAAATCAACAATAGAAAACACGGAAGTGATTTATATTAAAGCAAATGAAATAAAATAACGAAGGGTTAATCTGCGACGTTTTATTGTGCGTGTGGCTGCTGGGCCTGATTATATTAGTCTTAGAAAAAAAGTTTACTTTATGCACTATAGCATAAAAAGCGATTCTATGTCGCCTTCGCACAACATAAAGATGAACTTTTAGAGCAGGTATGGGCAACCTTTGACATGTTGAGGGCCAAACTTTAGCGTGCAAATACGTTGGCGAGCCGCGTTTAAAAGTAGGTAAGTACTTAGTGCATTTTTAAGTAGTGATCATATTTTTTGCTATAGATGTTAGATATGAAATAATACGACAATGTTATTATAGTATAATAACAAAATGAAATAAAAAAAAAATGGTACATTATAATTAAATCGTTAAATTTGGAATTGTTACAAACTACGAAAGTTAAATACACCGAAATCAATGAGACACTTGAGCTTGAATTTGGGAAACTAATCCATCGATATTTGGATTAATTCGACTGATACAAAGACGTAAAGAATTTTTCAAATTATCGTCAGTCAGTCTTGTACGATGTGTTGATTTATTAACTTTCATCAATGAAAAGAACTATTCGCATTTATAAGTACTGCCAAACGCACAAATCAATCTTCTTGCGAATATTCTAAGCTGCGGAAAATTGTCTTCTTCTAGGTATTTTTTGTAGAAATCGCACAACTCTACGTCTTCAAATTTGGATTTTAGGAGTGAGTTTTCTTGAATCTCGATCAACTCCATTTGTAAGTGTATTGGAGCATTTTGTACATTACATTTTGTAGGAGTAGCAAATAAACTGAAACAGTCTTCCATGTTTTTGAAGTCGCTAAATCTGTTCGAAAATTGTTCCAACAGTAACTTGAGTTTTTCAGCATATTGAGCATAAGCAATATTTTCATACGCAGAGAGCGTGTTGTGTATGGTAACTATTACCAGACAGCATCTGTGACTCCCACAAGCGTAGTTTGATCTGAAACGCTTTCAAATGGCTGTACAAATCATTTACTAACTGTCCTTGTTTTTGAAGTTTCAAATTTAAATCATTCAAATAGCCTGTAAGATCGACCAGAAATGCTAAGTCACATATCCATTTTGGGTCACTTAATTCAGATAGTGGTTTATCTTTTATTTTCATAAAGTCTGCTATCTCATTTCTAAGCTCGTAAAACCGTTTCAACATTTTTCCTTTGCTCAGCCATTTGACTTCACAATAATATGTTACGTCGTTATATTCAGCTGATATTTCATCCAAAAACGCCTTGAACTGACGATGGTTAAGACCTCGGGATCGAATAAAGTTGATGGTTTTTACTACCACATTCATAACATTCTGGAGTCGAATGAACTTAGAACACAAGTTCTGTTGGTGGATAATGCAATGAAGGACTATCAAATCAAATATCAATCATCATTCACATTTAATTCTGTTGCTATTTCATTCAAAATTTCGATGAAACCTTTACGTAAGCCGACCATAGAAGGTGCACCATCAGTGCATACTCCAATTAATTTTGACCATGGCAAGCCAAAACTTGTGAATACCTTTTGAACTTCAATAAAAATATCCTCTCCTGTAGTGGCTCCTTTAAGCGGCTGTAAAGCAAGCAGTTCCTCAGTAACAGTGAACTCCTTATCAACACCTCGAATAAATATAGCCAGTTGAGCTGTGTCAGACAAATCGGTGCTCTCGTCTAATGCTATGGAAAATGATTCAAAACCAGCCATACGGTCAGTCAATGTTGTTTTTATATCATTAGCCATCATTTCTATATGTCGAACAACAGTTCGTCTTGACAAACTAATTTTTTCAAATTCATTTTTCTTTTCGGGACACAAACTACTGTAAACTTCTAACATACACTCCTTGATAAATTCTCCTTTGGCAAATGGTTTTAATGTCTTTGCCAGTTTTGAGCTAACTATAAAACTAGCTTTCACAACATTATCAAGTTGTGTTCTTTGTTTATGAAACATTTTTTGCTGTTTTTCCAAATTTGCGGTAAGCTTCTGGATTTTGTCTGTTCTTAATTGTCCTGTCAGTGAGTGCAGCGTAGCATGCTTAGTTGAGTAATGCCTCTTTATATTGAATTCATTCATTACTGAAATGGATTCATTACACAGCAAACAAATAGGCTTACCATTGTGCAAGATAAAAAAGAATTCTTCAGTCCATTATTCTTGAAACTGGCGACCCTCTGTATCTACTTTTCGTTTCTTTCCACCAGACATAATTTTTGTTTACTTTTCGTTCAATAAACTTAATAACAAACTATAGTTAGTAACCACTCAAGATGCACACAAAGTCACAAAGCATGTTGACGGCTTGAGCAGTTCGCTAGGATATCGCTTGTCCAAGTTATCACCTCGGTAGCTCAAATAGAACTGAACTAACGTTCGGTTTTTTTTTTGTATGGCATCTCGTAGTTGACCTTGAGAGGTCGTGACTACTTAACCGGACTTTCCTGTGGCTGCCTTAAGCGAACTCAAAGCCTCCAGCCGGGGGCGAATTTCTTATAGTACTAAGCGACTGCACGCTAAGGGCACCCCCTGTGGGGTACGGACCTCGGCTTAGGGCGTCGCTGGGGGGAGGACAGCAAGATGGGACAGGCTGGATCTGGTTAATATTATTATTATTAATCGGGGAATTTAAAGCTACAGGCTCAGCTGCGGCGAGGGCTGGCACTTCGTCGAGCAAGGGTCGGGGGGGGGGGGGGAAAATTACGTCGGGGTTTACGCGAGGGACCTCGGCGGCGAGGTCGGAACGTAGGTCGGTGTGATTTGTGCACTGTACTCGTTGCCCTACTGCTTTCCTGGAGGAGGGTAATGGGGTCATCGGGGTCGGTGAGGGTATGCCTTGGACGGCGAATAGAGCTAATGGTGGAGGGCCTATAACTGGCGGCCTGCACAACCAGAGGGTTGCGGTGGGTGGTGGCGGAGTCGAAGAAGCGCTTCGTGATGCGCTTCATGAACTGCTTGATGGTGGGGATTTTGAGATCGAGATGGAGGATCTCGTTTCGGACGAACCAGGGGGCTCCCGTTGCCTTTCGGAGGAAACGGTTTTGGAGGGACTGCATCCTGTGGATGTGGTGGGGCCTAGCATGTGCGAAGACTGCACAGGCATACGTCATGATGGGGCGGATGCACGCTGTGTAAATACGCAATTTGCCCTTAAGGGACAATTTGCTGCGCGCATTTAGGACGGAGTGTAGTCTACCGAGAGCGAAAGCGGCACGCGAACGCACCTGCTTAATGTGCTCTGAGAACGAGAGATGGTGGTCAAGGGTCACACCTAGGTATTTGGCTCGCTTCTCCCAAGGGATAGGCTTGCCGTACATGGTGAGCGGTGGGGGGGGGGGATGAGGTTTCTACGCTGTTTGGTGAAAAGAACAGCCTGACTTTTGTCGGGATTGACTAACGTTCGGGCCATCCACCCACTTATATAGGCAAAATGAAGGAATAATCTAGAATAAACTAGTTTAGATAATTGCGAAGCAATAAATCTTTTAATGTGTCGCCCGTGAGGCGGCAAACCTCAAAGAATTTGATCGAGCAAACCGAGTGGCGGCGATTCCAAAGAGTGAGGCGGCAAACATCAAAGGATTTGATGTTTGGCGCCTCACTGTCACTCCCTTGAGTATAAGTACCTAAAGTAATATTTTTTAAATTGGGTTTTTTTAAAATGTCTCGCGGGCCGGATCCTGCTGTTGTTGCCCATATATGTTTTAGAGCATGAGAAGCGAAAATAACGTTTCCTTAGAGCAAAATTTGTTTTCGCTGTGCACTCCATAGACTAATATAAATAAACGAGAGTGCACTCTATAGAATGCAAATGTGCAGGATTGTGCGATTTCATTTCCTACTTATCAAACGACAGGTGGATTTGTTTATTTTTTTTGTGTATTTGTTCTCTCACCCTACCTGCTCGACAATGTCAAATTATAATAGGTCATGCAAACCTAACACTTAAAGAAAGTCATTACGTAAGGCCTTGGATCTAATTAATATTGTGCTGGATTTAATTATGACCCCTTTGAATTTGGAACCTCAAGTAAAAATGGCATGCAAACAGTACCATTCACCATAGTACATACTAATTCCATGCATTTACCATATTGAGACTCGCACTAAAAAATCAAAAATAAGTTGTTCGAAAATCGAGAAAATCGTAAAAGAAAGATAGAACACAAAATAAAAAAGGCGCGAATACTGCAAGTCGCTTTGCTGCTTAACAATCAACTAAACTACAAATTTTCCCAAAAATGTCGAGCGACTGTAGTGATTTGTCTCCGGAGTACATTAAATCCGAAGCCATTGACATTGCCAACAATCTACTCCCAGACATGTCCAAGGAATCGTAAGTACTGTAAAAGTAAGTAGGTAAGTATGAAATCCTACGACAATTTTTACAAATGGAAAGCTATAAAGGGCGTCAATTCTGTATCTGAATCAGTGTTTTTAGTCTACTTACAGCATTTATCATGTACCAAGTAGCATATGGTGCATCTATTCGATGCTGAGGTCAACAATATGCATCAAACATAATGTTCAAATTAAAATTAATACATACACTGATTGACTGACTGATTGACTCTTACCTATCGTGGACTATCCATGTTGCTCAAGTCAGTCGCAAAGTGCACTACACGTTCCATTCGTTGAAATGCCTCCAGAGCTTCTTGCCCTTGAATACCAAAATCTCCCTTGCTCAAACTCTCATACAGCCCATCATAGACTACGCTGATACCTGTTATTTGGATGCCACCGAGGAGCTTTTAAATAAACTTGAGCGTTTGCAAAATATCTGCATTCGTTTTGTTTTTAACCTTAAAAAGTATGATCATGTTTCTAACTTTCGCAAGATTCTCAAGTGGCTCCCCATTCGTCTTCGCAGGAACTCTCGGATATTGTGTCTGCTATTTAACATCCTTCATAATCCTAGTACGCCATCCTATCTGCGGGAACGTTTTTCCTTCGCCCGTCCTTCTGATGCACCTTGCAGGTCGCATCTTAGAAATCTCCTTAAATCCCCTCCCCACTCTACCGACTTCTACTCCTACTCCTTCACTGACTGTGCACGCGGTTCAAATGAAAAATGAAATCGGAAGCAGGACATCGTGCTGAGAAATCAAAGTTTTTACAGCTCAAAATGTGGAAACGTTTCTAAATGAAGCCCCTGACCGCAGCTTTCTTGCCACAAAAGTAAGTCCCTAATTAATTATTGAATTTTTTGTAACTAAATTAGCTACATATTTCTATACTAGCGACTTGCACCGATCGCTTGTGTGCGATGTACTGAATGATTTGATGTTTCGACATGTCAAAAAGTACACAATTATATGTGTCAATCAAATCTAAGCAAGTGCATAACTTTTAATACATACATAAGAGTTAATATATTAAAGTACGTAACTTACTAAGCTACCTGCCTATTTTTGTTACACGTGGTCTTGATTTTTGGTGTGAATGGCTTGTTGTAGAAATGAACTCTTAATTAAAATCGAAGATATCGAAAACATTCAAAAGTAACAAGCTCTTCGCCCCTCTAATATAAATACTAAATAGGTCTACTAACTGTTATTGTAATTTTAATAAGTACTTTGATTCTTGTACTATTGCTGAAAAGTATAGTATTCTCCTCGGGGATAAAGGTGCCTTCGTCTTGGGCGGGCTTGAATCCCTCGCTGCATTCCGCTCGGCAGTTAATCTCGAATCCTTGGTTACGCTCGGGATACAATACGGCACCCGCGACATAAGACACTGCTCTATCCTCTTGGTGCATAATCTACTATTCCCCGTTCCATAGGTACACGCTAACTTCACTCCGCGGTGGCGGCCGGCGCTGCGTGGGCTTCGCACGGCGGCGCGCGTGCCGCGGCGGGCGCGTGGCGCTGGACAGAACGCGCACGCGCCTGCACGAGCTGTTCACCAGCCTGCCCTTCAGCTTCCCCGCCTCCGAGCACTACCGCAGGCAGAAGGATGAGGAGGTAACACGTCACATGCTGGTAGTGTGTGTCGGCAGAGTGGTGAACTTACGAGCAGCGCGCAGAATGTATGCGAGGAGATACCTCGAATGTGAGCGAATGGGATCCGTAATCCCGCGGCTCCTAATGAAAGGTACATTTTAGCAACCGATAGACAAGTACTTCGGGTCACGGCCTAAACATTAAAAAGTTTAGTTCAAATTGGATGAGATTGCGGTCAGTAACCCACGTACAGTACTGTTCGAGTGCGAGTTAACTAGACACCTGGCGTTGTGACGTCACTCGTACAGTACTGTTCAGTACAGATGCCTAGTTAATTCGCACGGATTGTCTCGCTACAAAAGCAATAATATAGAACTTGCCTGGGAATAGAATACGATATCAGCGCGTCACTGATTAGTGATTTCACATATGATCACAATCACTTTTTCATTCTGTGGATCACCACAAAACTATATAGTAGTGACAATCTGGGGCGATTTTTGAATTCATACAAAACGTCAAATAACTGACATTCTTTTTGTCTCGTCGAAATTTAGTTTTGTCATTGAAATGTGATGTGACATAATAATAGACGACATTTAGTATAATAATGTCCCAGGTGTACACCAGATGACTACTTTGGCGTCCGGAAAAAAATAGGGTATATTAGAAGAGCGGAGAAGAAGCCTATGGCGTAGAAAATTGCATTAAAAAAAAACAATATTATTTTTACACATGAAAGTCTATCAATAAAATAAAACTGCTAATTTGACGTAAACTTTTCACAATCAAATAAGCAAAACAGACGGAAAATATCGACATTCAAATGATTCAATATATTCTATACGTGTACAATTATTTTTAACATCGTTAGCACCAGAACTTAACCGATAAAGCCCCAATGGCTCCGAATAGGAGCCCTCGCGGCGCGCGATTTGAAAGTAGTTATCGAATAAAAATGTTTTTTTTGAGATTGAGAGATGACGTTATTGAGCCACGGGCCTGAGCGGTTAAAATTCATACTCATCACTAAACCATAGAGAATTTCGAGCGACCATTGTTGTACACATCTTTGGCAAATTTGAAAAAAAAAAAGATTAACTGGGTTGTGGAACCCAGTTACCGGGGAATACGATACCCTACCGGGCTTCTGAGTACCTGTTACGACCAACAACCTAACGTACTTTCCAAGACACTGATCCCTCAGGGCCTCGGTATAAAATGAGTGATTCTGATCACTCATCCACAGACAGACCGCAGCAAGTATTGCTTAACCTTGGATAGACCCATGCAGCTGTTATTACTTGACCATGCGCCCCTAATTTATTAATTAAACATTTTATTGTATTGTACAACAGGCTGGTGTCTACAACTCAGTGATTATTATTTTTCAAAATGTATTTATCAAAATAATAATTCTAAACCAAATTTTCTCTCAATTCCAGGTGGAACTCGAAACAAAGGCTCATAAAACGCCAAAAGAAATGTCGAGAGACTACCACACAAGCGGAAAATACCCATGGCGACACGCGTTCAGAAAGCACCTCTCTCGAAACCCCGACCTCTGGACCACCACCGACGAAATCAAGCCATCCGACATCAAACAGGAACCAACCGACAAATCTGACAGATCGGAATTCTTACCCAACCTTGCTGACAGATCGGATCTACCAGACGTTATTCAAGACAGTGTTAAAAGTGATATTAGATTAAGTGCGAGTACTTTAGACGGAGTAGTGAGAGATAATTTGGAGAGGGTCATGAGGAAACGGTCTTGGAGCGGCTGTTCGGATAGCAGTTACGATTCGGATGAGAGTTTGCAGCCTGTGGAGAAAGAGTTTGAACAGTTTATCAATGAGGTTAATAAAAAATGGTGAGTGTTATTTTTATGATTACAGTATCTGATCATGCTCGCGGGGCCAACATGGCCACAGATCGCACCAATTAGCTAGCGAAACTCCAAACGAACACGATAAAGTGAAACTAAAAATGATTTCATTTGTGTGTTGATTTGATACTCGGGGGGTCAACGACCGCTGGTAGTGTTGTTACTCGAAGTATGAGTTGAGAAAATGTGTCTTCTTTTATTGTATCGTGTTTAGATACTCATCACGTCTGCGGAGTTTCGCTGGTTAATGTAATTTGACCCTGTTTGCCGTAAGAGCGATCTTGTTACCACTAATGTACTGTAAACCCAGACAATAATCTCAAACAATTCATTCCAGGTTACATTTCCGACCAAAAACACCGCCACCTTCGCCCCCTCACGTTGACACACACGACGACCAATTCCCAGTCGCTCTCGACACCCCGATCTCCGTAGAGCTGAGAGCGGCCGAGACACCGCTCTCAGACACCCTAGACACCTTCACTACCTCAGAATTTACTCTCGGAGAGTTGTACCCGGATCTGACCGCGGATGTCGACAATAGTGGCAACAGTCTGGACATTAGTGGCGATGATTTGCTGACTGAGAATTTTACGGGTGAGTTTGGAATATTTTTTGTTTTTGTAAGATCGTTCCTAATTACATGGGACAGCAGTGGATTTTCGGCTGAAAACATGAACTCACAAACTGGGCAAGTTAGCGTCACGTAGTGCAGGGTAACGTGACTACCTGACTGCCTCGCTGGTCTGGTGCTCTCAAGCGCGACTGCCGGACGAAGTTGGGTTTTTCCATCAGGAATATCTCAGTAACAGCTTGCAGTGTGGGTTCGTGCCCGGATGGCGAGGATAGGCTTAAACATAACTGCCTAACCCTTCGGGGATTACAGGGTAATATTATAATTTGTTATATTTCCTGTTTCAGGTCTGACAGAAGCGCAAGTAGAGAGCATACTCTCAGAGACGGACCTCAAGGCTCTAACGGATGAAGACGACAAAAAGATCGCGATCACCGACGATATACTGGACGAGCTCGTCAACAACGTGGACGCTAAGGATTCTTTTTTATTGCACGGCCAGAGTTCGGACGGGCGTGCCGACTCTGGCCCGAGGAAGAGAAAGGTGGGGACACTGTTTTATATTGAATTAGTCGCTAGTCCATATGGAAAGATGAAATGAAATTATTATGAATATCTAATAGAATTGAAACTCCCGTTTCGAACGAAGCCAAAATGACTGTATTAGGGTGCGGTTCCACTGACGCGAAACTGGACGGAGTGGAGAGGAGCGGACCGTGAATTAGCCAATCACAGTGCTAGAAATCTCCACTCCGCATTAGTGGAAACAGTGTAAGTAGAGCGGAGCGGACCAGAGCTGCATTGGGCCGTGTCTCTTGGAGAGATCCAAGAGAGACGACTCAATGCAGCTCTGGTCTGCTCAGCTCAGCTCAGCTCCAATCCGCCCCGTTCCGCTTCAATGGAAACACTTGCCACTTTTCACTGCTCTTTTCCGCTCCACTTCGCCCAGCACCACGTCAGTGGATCTGCTCGTTTGTCCTCAACCCTTAGGTTGAGGACAAACGAGCGTAATTTCGCTCGTTTGGCGAATCTTTAGCTGTTTTTGTCTTCCTATGATTTATCCATTCGACAGGTCTTATCATATTCTACACGACATAGCTTCAGTTTCACCTGATGCAGATCTACCTAAGTATACAGGTGGCAGGACATCGACACGCAACCTGTTACCATGGATTCTGTATATGATTCTGAATCGCCCATGTTGAAATTTATAATCGGTTGTTTAAAAACAATTGCTGTTCCATACCTTTTTTACCGCGTAGTTATTGCACTTGTCTAAGAAACAGCAGATTTTATTTATGATAACCGAAATTTTTCTACGCTAATCATGTGCTGAATTCATGGTTACAGTTTGCGCGTCGATGTCCCTGCCGCCTGTATAAGTGAGACAAGTCATTCCAGACTTACAAGCGATAACGAAGCCATATTTTAACACACGTTTAATTTTCCAGGCGGACGCGTTCGGTTCGACCGTCGTAAACATAACGAACGCGGATAAAGAACCGATATACGTAGAGATGATCAAGATCGAACCGCCGCCGCCGCCGATCAAGATACTAACGCCCAAAGTTAAGGAAGAAAAGGTCACTGACACCACACCCGTTCCCAGTACCAACATAATAGTGGAAGAAGTCAACGAAGTACCAACTATCAAAATAGAAAAGAAACGAAAAGAGGACACTATCGAAGAGGTTCAACTACCTCATGGGGTTCAACTGAAGACTGTGCAGACGAAACATTCGCCGTTGAAGAAGCATATTATAACGTCGGCGGGGCATAGGAGGACGAGTGACGTGGCTATAGTGACGTCAGTTCCGGCGGATGCGCAAGTGCAGACGTCGCAGCCGCAGATTGTGACTGTCGCCGTGTCTGACAGCTTGAAGGTCTGTTCGTCATTGTGTTAGTTGTGTGTGGTCGTACAGTGGGCAGGGCCCTGTGCCACAGAACTTTATGATAACAATTTACGTATTTGTAATTTTTATTTTTGATGTTTTCACTGCTCGGCAACTATTTGTGGCATTCTTGGCCAAAGCCTTCTATTAGGTATATGAGACTTCATCACTGGTTAAATGTGGGTGTTATGTAAACCTCTGCTTACCCCATTGTGCAAGACAGGCACGTCTGTATGTATGTATGTATGTATGTATGTGTAAAGTTTATAACGGATTGTTGCAGGTCCGTCTCCAGAACCACCTGCTGTCGACTCAGTCGGGTGTGCTGGTTCAGAACGGACCGTTCCCACCGGTGGTCGCCGTGCCTGTGCAGCAGAGAGATGGCACAGGTATGTTGTTGTACTGGACTTGTGTGAGGATTGTGTTGTTGTGAAGACTGTCGCGGGCTCCGGGGTGGAGCCCGGCTGGCGGCAGTGGGGCTGCGCCCTGTTACATTAATTTTGTGAGGACTGTCGCGGGCTCCGGGGTGGAGCCCCGCTGGCGGCAGTGGGGCTGCGCCCTGTTACATTAATGTTGTGACGGAATCGGGGATATCCGTCGCCCCCCACACAGAAGAACCCAAGGTAGCGCCACGTAGTGTTCCACGTGCGCCCCTATTTGACGTCGCGGGGGGATTCTTACACCTCACTCTCCCCGCGGGCCTGAGGTGGCCCGCTAAGGCGGGCCGACACCATTGGGGATTGCGGAAGTCGCACATGATCCCATGATCCTCGGTGCAAGTGTGGGAAGGGAACACCGGTGTGGATTTTCGTCAGTAAGTTTTTGACAGACCTCTCTGCCCGCCCCAGGGCAGAGAAAATCCACGAGGATTGTCCACCCCGGATAAAAAGGACCATCGAAATAAAATAAATAAACAATTAATTACTAATAACAAGAACAAAACCATGGTCAGCAAGACAACCAGTCACCACAAGCACCACCCGTTCACGAGCATAACGAAAAGATCAGCCATCACCCTCTCGTCATATTGGAGGGAAGGAGGCAACCTGACCCCCGATGCTACCGGGAGCAGTGACATCTGAGGGAGCATGTTGAACTTGCTCTCGGTTGTCAGGCCAGAATAGTATGATGAATTGTGCAGGTCGCTAGGTATCCACTTACTGCAATACAACTAATAAAAAAAACATTGTAATAGGTTAATTTACCCAATAATAAAATTAGATTGACTTATATGTATATTCAAATAAAATAAACAATGATATGAAGTCGTAAGCTAATTCTGGAGAAAGAACATAAACATTGCCTCGAGTTACTCACAGCGACCAACCATTCTTAACCTGTGAAGAAAGGTTTGATTTTACTTTAACTTTAATCGCATTGAAAGGCAAATCTAAAAAAGAAGAGGGCTTGTTACAAATTAGAAGGCCTTAGACGATCAGTGAAACCCTCCCTCAACAAGAGCTCCCCCGCAGCCCCGCTCCCGCCCGCCAGCGCGCACGGGCCGCGCCGCGTGTCCGCGCCGCTCGTGTCGCTGGCGCACAAGCACGTGCTGCACGCGCCGTCGCCGCTGCTGGTGCAGCAGCAGCACCTGGCGCACGTGCCGCCCAGCAAGCTCAAGGTGCTGCACGCGCACCCGCTCACGCAGAGCCAGCGCACCGCGCTGCTGGCGCAGAACCGCGCGCTCGCCGGCCTGCCCGCCGTCGTGTCGCTGGCCGCGCTCGACAACAAGCCGGCGCTGCTCAAGGTACTGTGGTGCGACGACGTCGCTCGCCCGCTACTGCCGCACGGACGTGCACTGTATGAGTGTGTGATCGCAGGCCGCGCCCGGCGCCGTGGCGCAGCTGTTCGAGATCAAGGGCGGCGCGCTGGGCAAGGGCCCGCACCTCGTGAACGTGCTGCGCCAGCCGGCGCCGCGCGCCGACGACAAGCGGCGCGTGAGCCTCAGCCTCGACCCGCGCCAGCTCACCGTGCGCCACCCGCTGCAGCTCAAGCCGCGGGCGCTCGTGGCCAACCTGCTGCACAAGGCGCACCGCCCGCAGGTACGAACTCAAACTCGAAGCATTTATTTCAATTCAACCATTTACAGGCACTTTTGAATTGTCAAGGAGTCGGTCAGTTGGAAATATGAAGCTAGTTGCCCATTCCAAAGCGTAGTAGGTACCTATGGAGAAGAACGGGCAAGAAACTCCATGGACGCTCTTTTAAATTAAATTGATACATAAAGATTAGTACAAAAATAATGTTGAAATTATAACTAAATGTGAGGACGATGTAAAATAAAAAACGCGCCCATAGTAGCAAAAGAAACAATAACAATTTCTAAATAAAATAATTACAAATAAGCCGAGGAAGCCAAGAGGTGACCATTCCCAACTAACGGCGCCCGTTCACGAGCATGACGCATGGATCAGCACCATTCAGCTCAACCATTTTGAAGGGAGCTAAATGATCCAACACACGCGCCACCATCAGCGAGACATCTGAGTGAGCATGACATACTCTCAGCCGCCAGAGCCCATTCAAGTCAATCACATAACCGGTAAATGGTAGCTCTATTATACATAGTACTCACACCTGTGCAATGCAAATGTACAATACAAAGTAGATTGAATTTATACAATGCAAAGATAGTCTTACAATGTTCAGCTGCTCCAACAGTGTTTTAAAATGTTAATTATTCAATTGGTTGTGGTTGTGGAGCAGGACCAGCATTGAGCCAAGCATTTTTATCAGCGATGTAATCTCCCAACTTATAATATGTCTGCCTGCATAGTATGCGTTTGATACAAGATTTGAATTTCATCTCATTCAGTTGAAGTATGCGGGCCGGAATTTTATTGTAACATTTTAAACAGTACCCCATGAAAGATCAGTCTACTTTATAATAAGAATATAATAATAATAGGTCCCTATTTCTAGTACGCTTCTCTGTGGCTCGTCGTCTCGGCGTCATACTCAGACCTTCCCCCGCCATGTCCATTCCTCCGCCGGGGCCACTATCCGTTCGCGTAACACATCGCACACATCCCTCTTGGCATTCTCATCTCAGCTGCATGCAATTCTGGTGTATAATTATTATTTTTATGTGTCTTTGACATATCTCGTACGAGGGGCCAGAACCAACTTGCAGAGGCCCTGAATGAGGCACCAACCGACGATTATCCCCGTTCGCACAAGTGCACCCAAGGACAACGCGCGGTTGGTGTAGGACCATTGCAGGATATGGAAACAAACATATTGGGCTATGGTTTGGGTGGCTAAAGTGAACTGGCTATCTATCTAGGACTATGGCTGCTGCCTAATTTACTATATACTCGGAAAAAATGGTTCCCGTTCGCTTTGGAATGGGCAACTGGCTTCTTTCTGACCGACCGACCCCTTGACAGTTCAAAGTATCGTACCAGGCCACGGCCGTCACGTGGCTGTATAGTGCTACATCGGACCTCGGAGCCTGCCCGCACTAACCCCGCCCCCCGCAGGTGGCCGCCGTCGCCTTCGCCGCGCCCGCCGCGCTCAAGCGCCCCGCCGCGCCGCCCGCGCCCGGCGCGTCCACGTCGGGCGCGCCGGCCGCGCCGGACGAGCGGCGGCGCGGCGGCGACACGCTGCCCATGCAGGTCACGTGACGCCGCCGCGCGCCCGCGCCCGAGCCCCGACACTTATTTAAGGCTGTGAAATAGTTAATACGTGGAAACTTTAGCAAGGGTCAATATTGTTGTGTTCGCGGCTGGCATGCCCTCGCTAGTTTTTTTAGCAAAAGAAACGTTTGTTTTGTTCGTTTTAATGTGTTATTGAATAGAGAGCGAGTGTATATTTTAAATGTGTATGAGCATAAAAAATGAAATAAAAATGTTTAAAAAATGTGTAAAATAATAACCGCATTACTGTGTATCATATAGGTTTATGTGTATTATAAACAATGAAAATATTTACTTAATGACTTGGTTCACTGGCCGGACCAGTTGAGCGGACGCTTGTCGGCGCGCGGTGAGTAGTCAGGCGGTCCGTACTTGTGGACAGATCCCGTAGAGTTAGTATTATTTTGTGTTTGTACCATTAATTTATTGTTAGACGTTGTATATAATGATGTTCATCCCCGGTACTGCACGACTCTCGATACAAACGTACTGAATACTCAACCTGTGCATATATTCCATTTTGTGTTCAGCCATTACGAACCGCCGATACCAAATAAACGCGGGCTTCAACCGAAAAATGTGATCGATATAAATGTTTGGCAACACTACTGACCAAATCGTGCGTGTTTATGGCGGCACTCGAGGTTCTGGCGGCAGTGTTGCTGTATAAAAAATACTAATTTATAGTCAATCGACGCGGCTTAATACCAGCTTTCCTTAGAAGGCATAGTTAGTAAAATTAGTTTGCAAATCGATGAGGTGTCCCACGCTGGGCGCCAATTGAGACGATACAAGGTGGTGTCATTTGAATAACTAAAAACTCGAACAGGGATCGTTGAACTCATTGTTACAAACAACTTTTACTATGAGGCGAAGCCTCAATTTCTGGTATTTTTAAAAACTATCTGTATCGTTGAAGTTGGTTGCAGTTACTAAGGATAGGGGCATCCCGACCAAACGGGCCAGGTTAAGTTGGAACCAACTACGTGCTTGTAGTATTTTTAGGACATCAAAATGGAAGTTATTTGGGGATCGATTAAATATATACATGCCTTTAAATAACTAGGGATTTTGTAAACGTTCCGTTTTTGATAACGACTGACTTAAACTGTCAAGTCAGTGAAACAGTCGGCTTTCTGTGTCGGCGTAAATCTGGCGAGCAAATATCAACATTGCGCTCCTTAAAATAAAGTCGAAAATAAATAACCTTACTCTAACGCGCACCTCTTCCTGCCTGCGCTGTCGGGCTAGCGGAGTTTATTTTCAACTTTAATTCAACTATGCAAGCTCGATATTTGTTTGCACTGCAAATCCTAAATGTTGGTGCCAGCAAATACAATGTTGTTGAAATGACACACAAGTGAGATTCCGAAAATATCATTGTAATATTAGTGCGTATAAGCCCACTGAGACAATTAGACAACCGGCTGGAATGCACTGATAGAGCATAGACAGGTGTCCTACAGTCAGCCTCAACAAGATGTATGCATGCATCGGCCTAGCCTTACTCAACTATGAGTTCAACAACGAAGCACGTCCTTTTTTCAACGACATAAAAGCGCATTCAATGTCAAACTGTGAGTGCGGTTGACTGTACAACTACCTACAAACACGTGTCTTACTGGAAAATAACATTACAAGCTGTAAGGGTTAGCGCACACTGAGCAGCAAAACGCTCGATCTGCAATAGAATTGAAAATAGCGTGTACGAAATCCGGAAGGTTTCGGAGCAGGGGCGGGTCGCTAGTGAGTCATCTAATTGAACTGATGACGTCACGATTGCCAGTTGTCTAATTAACTTGGTCGGCTAGTATTAGATACATTTTGTATTGCGCTCGGCGCGTGTTGGTTGATCAGTGTACACAAGTGTGACAAGTTACGGTGTAACTCTTTCGTTCTGATCATTCAACTGCCGACATGTGGGTGTACTGAGGAACCTACACCGCTGCCTATCCCTTCGCGGAACACATGCAGCAACGTCATTATGCTATTCTAAATGTATTCAATAAATTTCACGAAATAACTGATTTAAAGTGATATTAAAAAACAAAATACAGAAACACGATTTATAATATCTCTGTAAACGTAATCGGTATGATAATTGTAGAATATTAGGGAGAGTGTGTCCATTCAAATTATTAGAAATAAACGTGTAGAGACACAATGTAGGTAGATAGAAATAAAACAAATAATACTTTTTGTTCATTTTTATTGTGGCAACATTGTAAGTTGTGGTTCGTGGTCGCTGGCCAGGTGTTGCCAGAAGCAATCGTATGTGCTACTGTGATACATTTTAATAACGGAAATGGAGCGATCACGAAACACAATAATTGGCAACGGATTTGCATTCTCAGTGCTAATGTAATTTCTTTTTTGGGATACAAATATATAATAAAAATACATTTTGTCCGTTCAACTCACTTCTTGTTAGAACTTTTGCAGAAAAAAGCAAAAAAAAAAATGTTAAAAATATCGTGTATTTTAATGTAAACTAAAAACATTGGGGTTAAATCTAAGCTATGCGAAAATTATATCGAGTCGTGTTACGCAAGTGTCCTGTTGTCTCAACCATTATAAAAACATTTAGTGAGCTCGCTTTTCATGGCAGTTCATTGGAGCAATGAGCTGTTAGGAAAAAGGGCTCGCAACAAAAAAAAGTAACGGTTTAACTATGTCTATACATATATAATTAGTAAGTATCATATACTGTACAAAAAGGCTGCAAATTTGGGAAAAAATGTAAAAAAAAACATTGGCCTCATGTTGTCGTTGGGGCCGATAACATACGCTTAGTAAAGTGGATAGGATGATGTACCTCATAAGTTTCTGAATTCTAGTTTAGGCGTTCCCGTTGTGATCGCTCGCCCGCGAGAACGTTCTTGTTTCCTTAGCTTTGTTCACAATGCGGACGTACATTTGTGTAAATATTATTATTTTGTATCGTTTAGTGCGGCGCGCTCGGCCAGGCGAGCACGTCGAGCATTGAGCATTCGAGCTTGAGCACGCGAGCGCTCACAACCCGACGCGACGCAATTATACAATATCGCTGTAAAAATGTTTGTAAAAATAGTCATGTTCACAATTTCAGTGTAGTTTTGTTGATTATTTTTTTCAACCGGAAATTGCTGAATAAAGCGACGATTCTGTTTCATGCGTTTGTTTTATTTATCTCTAGCTTGGAGGTCGCCTGGAGCTCTGAGAACCATCTCAAAGTGTCCTATGTATACCTTTGTGCCTTTCACCCAAATCCTTTTCCAAACTCACAGACATACAGATTCACATATTTTATAAAACTGCGTATTAGTAGATTTTGATCGTGAAAAACAAACAGTTTCCTTAAAAGAATACCTACATCGAATTGAGCAAATGTTAACATTTGTTATCTGTAACACATTTCCAGATCATCTCACTCCTTCGACTAGCGATATCTACCTAACTCGAAACTAATTAGTAGCTAATTAGGGTCCTGATCGCGACGATAGCTCGCGGTGGAGCAAATGCAAGTAGACTGGACTGTGATATAACATGTCATGTGACGCTTTTTTGCCATGTAAGCGTACATGGCGGGCCCTGACTGAACCGTAAGAGATACATAACATTAATGTTCTACAGGATTGTACATCTTAAAAAGATCAACCGGAAAGTCCGCGATAGCACATGTCTATCTTCTAAGGAAACCACAGTAACAAAAAAATATTTTAGAATTTGTACCAAATTGTTATTTCCGAAGCTATTTTGACAGGTATATTACTAATCCTTATCCATTTAAATATGTTATTAAAATCGCGCATTTAATTAAAATTAAAACACGCCGCGATACCTTAACATTTAAATGAATACTTTAATAGATATATCACAAAATTAAAATTACGCGCATCAAAATAATCATGGTTGTATGCGCGGCGCGAGTCGTGATGGCCCAGTGGTTAAGACATCGCCTCTCTTGTACGAGATTGTGGCTTCAAATCCGGGCAAGTACCGTAAGTAATTTAGATGATAATTAATTTATTATTAGTAGGAAGGTACATACATTTTTAGTGTGTTAAATGCAAAATGATTTGTCGGACATATTTATTGAGCGCCGCGCCGTCTACCGTAGATATTTTGATGCGCGTAATTTTAATTGTGTAAAAACGTATGATAATTTTAATGTCACGGGCTACCTCAGCGTATCCGACCTAAAACAAAACGAAGCCCACGTAAACAGCGTTGCCAGATATAGGTACTTATCGATTTATACAGATTTTTACAATTCATTATTGTTTTAAAATGGTAACATTAAGTAGGTAAAGCGGTGTTCCGGTACACCGGAAGTATATCCGAACGTATCGCTAGAACTTGCCTAGAAAACTTTACAATGTTTCGGAACGCGCCTTGCAACATAATAATAAAATTATATCTTTGACTATAAGCTCCCACCAACCAGAACATTAAAAAAATAATAATCTTTTATTTTGAAATTAAAACTTCAAGTTTTCCCTTCTTTTTACGTTGTCTTATCAAATATTGCAAGTGTTGTGCAAATATTTTTAGCTGTGGCATGTATTTAGCTCTCCTAAAAATATTTTTGAACGCTCTAATATAATGATTGCTCCTCTTTTTGTGAACCTCGAATAATTCCTATAATTCTAAAAAATACTAAATACTTAGCCAAGTATATGCGACCAACTTGGATGTAGCGCTCGCCGGCCGCTGTCGAGGCACTGCTCGCTTCGCTCGCTCGGCTCGCGCGCGTTTGGTCACAGTTCTAACCAAACCTAACCCGCTTGGCCGGGGTACCCCAGCTTATTTATTTACTGCGACCAACTGTGAGAAAAGGCCTAAAAGTTAAAAGCAGGCTCAATTATTGTTCTGAGGCTACAGGTGAGAAGAAAATGTGCCGGTCGTCTGGCGACCTCAAGGAAAGAATGAATGAACACAGGATGAATGAAAGGCGACTAACAAAAGTGACGTTCTTCAGAAAGGTGAGCGGGTGGCTATCTAGATTCAATTAAAGGCGATCCCCTGGAGCCAGACGATCCTTCCGAGGACGGAATGTTTGAGCATGAGGTTAATGAGAGATATAGGTACCTAAGTGTATATAACCTTTTTATTACTTTTTATAAGCTCAAAGCACTGATTTTAAGTCATATAGGCGATTTGTGTAGTCAAGGAGTCGATCAGTTAGTCAATAGTAGGTACATACGATACGTAGTCCATTATTGCACGGTGTGAAGTTAGCGCCCGAGCGTAGCGAAGGTCCTTAACGCCGTGCATTAAATACTTACATAAGTCAAGAGTATCGAGTACCTATCCCGCGCGGGACAGGCTCAGTCTCGCTATTAGACTAGTAAAGTACCGTATTTTCATTAAAATACATTTTCTATGGCCATCTATCATCACTGTAAACTTTATTTGAAACTCAAAATATTATAAGGAAAGGTAGTAAAAAAAAAGCGACTGATTATTTACGTGTTAGGGTTCCGTAGTCAACAAGGAACCCTTAGAGTTTCGCCGCGTCCGTCTGTCTGTCCGTCTGTGTGTCTGTCCCCTGCTTAGCTCAGAGACTCTTAGTACTATAAAGCTGTAATTTGGCATGAGTACCTATACTTACATGTTAATTACGCTGACAAAGCGGTAAAATAAAAACTTGACATACAATTTTGTTAGGGTACCTCTCTTACACGTAAAATGGGGATGATATATTTTTTGTCAACTATCCCATGGTGTGGGGTATTGTTGGATAGGCCGTTCAATGATGTGGGGTATTGCGGGTCTGTGAAAACCATTTTTCGATTCAGGGCTCCGTTTGCGTAATATTAAGCACTAAAGTGCTGTTAGTCAAAAAATTCATTGCAGTTGTACCTACATAATATACCTACCGAAATTAAAAGGACAACTATCATAGCTAAGTAGGCTTTACAAGTTAACGATTGTTAGTCGACCAACTTAATTTGCAGTTGAAGAATTGGCCGTGACGTATATCGATGTATACATGTTTTTCAATTGCAATGCTAAGTTTGTTTTTGAGACAACTTCATCCCACCTACGGAAATCACCCTTCACTGTGCGTGGTCTGACACGCACTTGGCCGGTTTTTTATTATGTCCCGCTTTCGACGCTAAGCAGCATCTCGCTTTTTTTTACTCAAAAGGTTTCAAAATCCGGCTTTGCCCGAAAAATCTGGCAACGCTGCTATGAATGCAGTAACACTTATTTATGAAAATATTAGTAGATTGTACAACTAGTGCATAAAAGAAGCGCGAGCGAGAAGGCGAGGGTGGATAGTTAAGTCGAGGGGTAAAATGGCTCGTTTATTCAAAATTCAAAATTTTTATTTCAGACCCTATAGATCAATATAGTGTTAGTATGAACTTAGCCTATGTTAGTAAACTCGATAACATAAAAATATAATCATTATAAATATTAATTGGCTACATGAACATGTGCACACACATGTCTGCCAGCCCAGAGCCTTATAAATGGTTCATCAAACTTGTCCACCAGTGTAGTTAAAATACTGTTAGGGCTAACCCTGAATCGCCGCAACATCGATGCACACCGTTTGAGCATGATGGCATGAAAGTCATCTATTCGCTCTTCCGCAAACATGCCCGATGCACTGCAAAACCGAGGCAGCCCCAACAATATCCTCAGCGCATTGTTATACTGCACGCGCAGAGCGTTGTAAACCTTCTGCGTATACCTAACCCAGAAGATGCACGAGTAAAACGACTGGCAGTAGACTCTGAAACGCGTCAGGCTTAGCAACATGCGAGCAAGCATATTGCATCGGGCTGCCAACGCCCTGCGCTCCCTATCTATATCGCTCCCTGGTCATCTGTGAGAGAACCCGCGACCACATGACCGAGGTATTTAAATTGAGTGACGAGTTTTAATGGTGTTCTTTGTAACGTCACCGGTGGTATATTCGTGGGTGTATTATTATGTACTTTAAAAACCACCACCTCACTTTTAGTAGCATTATACCTCAAGCCATGAGTCTCCGCATACCTCTCACACATGGCCAACAACTTCCTAAGTCCACAGATTGATGGGCTGAGCAGCACCATGTCATCAGCATAACTAATGTTGTTGATCATTCTTCCATCCACAGAACAACCAACCATAGTGCTACTCAGCTCTCCAACCAGCTTGTCTATGTACAGGTTAAATAGAGTGGATGAAGTCAACCCCCCCTGCCTCACTCCACAATCTAGCCCATACTGTACCGACTGAGCATCTGACCATCTAACATAGTTTATCTGACTTTTATACTTACCAAAATTTAAATTATATTTATAAGCTCCGGTGGAAGGTCTGTTTCATCCGACATTCTTTGCCACAGAGTGTCATAATTCACCAGCAGGCTTAGCATGACGCTTTCTATTTCTTCGAAGAAAAGACACGGCTATTTCTATACAAAGTGACATTTCGTTTCTCCTTTTTTGACATCCCACCGTAGAAATCCTTCTACATAAAAATGACCTAGACAAAGATCGTTAGAAACGGAAGACAAAATGACAGATTGTAAAAGGATTTCTACGGTGCAGTACTCTGCACAGTCTGCTGGAGACACAGGATTGCACTTTCCGTCGACAAACTGGTTCCAAAACCAAACTGCGCGTCGTTGAGTTTGATATGCATTTTCAACTGTCCCTCAAGCAGGCTGTTCAGCACTTTGCCAATGACTGTTCCCAGTGAAATAGGCCTGTACCTACCTAATTGTTTTTGTCGGATGAATCACCTGTCTTGTTTTTTTATCATGGGAACTACGACAGTTTAAGCCCGAGTTATACACTCTGCTTTTCACTTCGATTTCTAGAAAATGAAACAGGCATAAAGTATACAAAAGTATTTACTTGTTTGTCTGATCTCCAACGCATGAAATTGTCGTACGAGTTGAGATAAAGCTGCTTGGATTTCGGCGGTAATATTTCTTCAACCACGTTTTTCGCATTTTGCTCCATGAGAGTGTAACTTTTTCGTCACATGAATATTCCATTGTTTTAGTTTTATCACTTTTCACTGTTCAAAAATGTCGCAAAATTGAAGAAGAGAATAGCTAATTCCCGCCACGAATCTTTTTAAAAGTTTTTTTTTTTATTTCAACATCTGTCATTCGACTTGGGTACTTCATACTGCCAAGACATAAAAACGTTTATTTGCGTTTTTAAATAATAAATGACAGCTATTTTATCTGGTTTTATTAAATCAACAATAGAAAACACGGAAGTGATTTATATTAAAGCAAATGAAATAAAATAACGAAGGGTTAATCTGCGACGTTTTATTGTGCGTGTGGCTGCTGGGCCTGATTATATTAGTCTTAGAAAAAAAGTTTACTTTATGCACTATAGCATAAAAAGCGATTCTATGTCGCCTTCGCACAACATAAAGATGAACTTTTAGAGCAGGTATGGGCAACCTTTGACATGTTGAGGGCCAAACTTTAGCGTGCAAATACGTTGGCGAGCCGCGTTTAAAAGTAGGTAAGTACTTAGTGCATTTTTAAGTAGTGATCATATTTTTTGCTATAGATGTTAGATATGAAATAATACGACAATGTTATTATAGTATAATAACAAAATGAAATAAAAAAAAAATGGTACATTATAATTAAATCGTTAAATTTGGAATTGTTACAAACTACGAAAGTTAAATACACCGAAATCAATGAGACACTTGAGCTTGAATTTGGGAAACTAATCCATCGATATTTGGATTAATTCGACTGATACAAAGACGTAAAGAATTTTTCAAATTATCGTCAGTCAGTCTTGTACGATGTGTTGATTTATTAACTTTCATCAATGAAAAGAACTATTCGCATTTATAAGTACTGCCAAACGCACAAATCAATCTTCTTGCGAATATTCTAAGCTGCGGAAAATTGTCTTCTTCTAGGTATTTTTTGTAGAAATCGCACAACTCTACGTCTTCAAATTTGGATTTTAGGAGTGAGTTTTCTTGAATCTCGATCAACTCCATTTGTAAGTGTATTGGAGCATTTTGTACATTACATTTTGTAGGAGTAGCAAATAAACTGAAACAGTCTTCCATGTTTTTGAAGTCGCTAAATCTGTTCGAAAATTGTTCCAACAGTAACTTGAGTTTTTCAGCATATTGAGCATAAGCAATATTTTCATACGCAGAGAGCGTGTTGTGTATGGTAACTATTACCAGACAGCATCTGTGACTCCCACAAGCGTAGTTTGATCTGAAACGCTTTCAAATGGCTGTACAAATCATTTACTAACTGTCCTTGTTTTTGAAGTTTCAAATTTAAATCATTCAAATAGCCTGTAAGATCGACCAGAAATGCTAAGTCACATATCCATTTTGGGTCACTTAATTCAGATAGTGGTTTATCTTTTATTTTCATAAAGTCTGCTATCTCATTTCTAAGCTCGTAAAACCGTTTCAACATTTTTCCTTTGCTCAGCCATTTGACTTCACAATAATATGTTACGTCGTTATATTCAGCTGATATTTCATCCAAAAACGCCTTGAACTGACGATGGTTAAGACCTCGGGATCGAATAAAGTTGATGGTTTTTACTACCACATTCATAACATTCTGGAGTCGAATGAACTTAGAACACAAGTTCTGTTGGTGGATAATGCAATGAAGGACTATCAAATCAAATATCAATCATCATTCACATTTAATTCTGTTGCTATTTCATTCAAAATTTCGATGAAACCTTTACGTAAGCCGACCATAGAAGGTGCACCATCAGTGCATACTCCAATTAATTTTGACCATGGCAAGCCAAAACTTGTGAATACCTTTTGAACTTCAATAAAAATATCCTCTCCTGTAGTGGCTCCTTTAAGCGGCTGTAAAGCAAGCAGTTCCTCAGTAACAGTGAACTCCTTATCAACACCTCGAATAAATATAGCCAGTTGAGCTGTGTCAGACAAATCGGTGCTCTCGTCTAATGCTATGGAAAATGATTCAAAACCAGCCATACGGTCAGTCAATGTTGTTTTTATATCATTAGCCATCATTTCTATATGTCGAACAACAGTTCGTCTTGACAAACTAATTTTTTCAAATTCATTTTTCTTTTCGGGACACAAACTACTGTAAACTTCTAACATACACTCCTTGATAAATTCTCCTTTGGCAAATGGTTTTAATGTCTTTGCCAGTTTTGAGCTAACTATAAAACTAGCTTTCACAACATTATCAAGTTGTGTTCTTTGTTTATGAAACATTTTTTGCTGTTTTTCCAAATTTGCGGTAAGCTTCTGGATTTTGTCTGTTCTTAATTGTCCTGTCAGTGAGTGCAGCGTAGCATGCTTAGTTGAGTAATGCCTCTTTATATTGAATTCATTCATTACTGAAATGGATTCATTACACAGCAAACAAATAGGCTTACCATTGTGCAAGATAAAAAAGAATTCTTCAGTCCATTATTCTTGAAACTGGCGACCCTCTGTATCTACTTTTCGTTTCTTTCCACCAGACATAATTTTTGTTTACTTTTCGTTCAATAAACTTAATAACAAACTATAGTTAGTAACCACTCAAGATGCACACAAAGTCACAAAGCATGTTGACGGCTTGAGCAGTTCGCTAGGATATCGCTTGTCCAAGTTATCACCTCGGTAGCTCAAATAGAACTGAACTAACGTTCGGTTTTTTTTTTGTATGGCATCTCGTAGTTGACCTTGAGAGGTCGTGACTACTTAACCGGACTTTCCTGTGGCTGCCTTAAGCGAACTCAAAGCCTCCAGCCGGGGGCGAATTTCTTATAGTACTAAGCGACTGCACGCTAAGGGCACCCCCTGTGGGGTACGGACCTCGGCTTAGGGCGTCGCTGGGGGGAGGACAGCAAGATGGGACAGGCTGGATCTGGTTAATATTATTATTATTAATCGGGGAATTTAAAGCTACAGGCTCAGCTGCGGCGAGGGCTGGCACTTCGTCGAGCAAGGGTCGGGGGGGGGGGGGACAATTACGTCGGGGTTTACGCGAGGGACCTCGGCGGCGAGGTCGGAACGTAGGTCGGTGTGATTTGTGCACTGTACTCGTTGCCCTACTGCTTTCCTGGAGGAGGGTAATGGGGTCATCGGGGTCGGTGAGGGTATGCCTTGGACGGCGAATAGAGCTAATGGTGGAGGGCCTATAACTGGCGGCCTGCACAACCAGAGGGTTGCGGTGGGTGGTGGCGGAGTCGAAGAAGCGCTTCGTGATGCGCTTCATGAACTGCTTGATGGTGGGGATTTTGAGATCGAGATGGAGGATCTCGTTTCGGACGAACCAGGGGGCTCCCGTTGCCTTTCGGAGGAAACGGTTTTGGAGGGACTGCATCCTGTGGATGTGGTGGGGCCTAGCATGTGCGAAGACTGCACAGGCATACGTCATGATGGGGCGGATGCACGCTGTGTAAATACGCAATTTGCCCTTAAGGGACAATTTGCTGCGCGCATTTAGGACGGAGTGTAGTCTACCGAGAGCGAAAGCGGCACGCGAACGCACCTGCTTAATGTGCTCTGAGAACGAGAGATGGTGGTCAAGGGTCACACCTAGGTATTTGGCTCGCTTCTCCCAAGGGATAGGCTTGCCGTACATGGTGAGCGGTGGGGGGGGGGGATGAGGTTTCTACGCTGTTTGGTGAAAAGAACAGCCTGACTTTTGTCGGGATTGACTAACGTTCGGGCCATCCACCCACTTATATAGGCAAAATGAAGGAATAATCTAGAATAAACTAGTTTAGATAATTGCGAAGCAATAAATCTTTTAATGTGTCGCCCGTGAGGCGGCAAACCTCAAAGAATTTGATCGAGCAAACCGAGTGGCGGCGATTCCAAAGAGTGAGGCGGCAAACATCAAAGGATTTGATGTTTGGCGCCTCACTGTCACTCCCTTGAGTATAAGTACCTAAAGTAATATTTTTTAAATTGGGTTTTTTTAAAATGTCTCGCGGGCCGGATCCTGCTGTTGTTGCCCATATATGTTTTAGAGCATGAGAAGCGAAAATAACGTTTCCTTAGAGCAAAATTTGTTTTCGCTGTGCACTCCATAGACTAATATAAATAAACGAGAGTGCACTCTATAGAATGCAAATGTGCAGGATTGTGCGATTTCATTTCCTACTTATCAAACGACAGGTGGATTTGTTTATTTTTTTTGTGTATTTGTTCTCTCACCCTACCTGCTCGACAATGTCAAATTATAATAGGTCATGCAAACCTAACACTTAAAGAAAGTCATTACGTAAGGCCTTGGATCTAATTAATATTGTGCTGGATTTAATTATGACCCCTTTGAATTTGGAACCTCAAGTAAAAATGGCATGCAAACAGTACCATTCACCATAGTACATACTAATTCCATGCATTTACCATATTGAGACTCGCACTAAAAAATCAAAAATAAGTTGTTCGAAAATCGAGAAAATCGTAAAAGAAAGATAGAACACAAAATAAAAAAGGCGCGAATACTGCAAGTCGCTTTGCTGCTTAACAATCAACTAAACTACAAATTTTCCCAAAAATGTCGAGCGACTGTAGTGATTTGTCTCCGGAGTACATTAAATCCGAAGCCATTGACATTGCCAACAATCTACTCCCAGACATGTCCAAGGAATCGTAAGTACTGTAAAAGTAAGTAGGTAAGTATGAAATCCTACGACAATTTTTACAAATGGAAAGCTATAAAGGGCGTCAATTCTGTATCTGAATCAGTGTTTTTAGTCTACTTACAGCATTTATCATGTACCAAGTAGCATATGGTGCATCTATTCGATGCTGAGGTCAACAATATGCATCAAACATAATGTTCAAATTAAAATTAATACATACACTGATTGACTGACTGATTGACTCTTACCTATCGTGGACTATCCATGTTGCTCAAGTCAGTCGCAAAGTGCACTACACGTTCCATTCGTTGAAATGCCTCCAGAGCTTCTTGCCCTTGAATACCAAAATCTCCCTTGCTCAAACTCTCATACAGCCCATCATAGACTACGCTGATACCTGTTATTTGGATGCCACCGAGGAGCTTTTAAATAAACTTGAGCGTTTGCAAAATATCTGCATTCGTTTTGTTTTTAACCTTAAAAAGTATGATCATGTTTCTAACTTTCGCAAGATTCTCAAGTGGCTCCCCATTCGTCTTCGCAGGAACTCTCGGATATTGTGTCTGCTATTTAACATCCTTCATAATCCTAGTACGCCATCCTATCTGCGGGAACGTTTTTCCTTCGCCCGTCCTTCTGATGCACCTTGCAGGTCGCATCTTAGAAATCTCCTTAAATCCCCTCCCCACTCTACCGACTTCTACTCCTACTCCTTCACTGACTGTGCACGCGGTTCAAATGAAAAATGAAATCGGAAGCAGGACATCGTGCTGAGAAATCAAAGTTTTTACAGCTCAAAATGTGGAAACGTTTCTAAATGAAGCCCCTGACCGCAGCTTTCTTGCCACAAAAGTAAGTCCCTAATTAATTATTGAATTTTTTGTAACTAAATTAGCTACATATTTCTATACTAGCGACTTGCACCGATCGCTTGTGTGCGATGTACTGAATGATTTGATGTTTCGACATGTCAAAAAGTACACAATTATATGTGTCAATCAAATCTAAGCAAGTGCATAACTTTTAATACATACATAAGAGTTAATATATTAAAGTACGTAACTTACTAAGCTACCTGCCTATTTTTGTTACACGTGGTCTTGATTTTTGGTGTGAATGGCTTGTTGTAGAAATGAACTCTTAATTAAAATCGAAGATATCGAAAACATTCAAAAGTAACAAGCTCTTCGCCCCTCTAATATAAATACTAAATAGGTCTACTAACTGTTATTGTAATTTTAATAAGTACTTTGATTCTTGTACTATTGCTGAAAAGTATAGTATTCTCCTCGGGGATAAAGGTGCCTTCGTCTTGGGCGGGCTTGAATCCCTCGCTGCATTCCGCTCGGCAGTTAATCTCGAATCCTTGGTTACGCTCGGGATACAATACGGCACCCGCGACATAAGACACTGCTCTATCCTCTTGGTGCATAATCTACTATTCCCCGTTCCATAGGTACACGCTAACTTCACTCCGCGGTGGCGGCCGGCGCTGCGTGGGCTTCGCACGGCGGCGCGCGTGCCGCGGCGGGCGCGTGGCGCTGGACAGAACGCGCACGCGCCTGCACGAGCTGTTCACCAGCCTGCCCTTCAGCTTCCCCGCCTCCGAGCACTACCGCAGGCAGAAGGATGAGGAGGTAACACGTCACATGCTGGTAGTGTGTGTCGGCAGAGTGGTGAACTTACGAGCAGCGCGCAGAATGTATGCGAGGAGATACCTCGAATGTGAGCGAATGGGATCCGTAATCCCGCGGCTCCTAATGAAAGGTACATTTTAGCAACCGATAGACAAGTACTTCGGGTCACGGCCTAAACATTAAAAAGTTTAGTTCAAATTGGATGAGATTGCGGTCAGTAACCCACGTACAGTACTGTTCGAGTGCGAGTTAACTAGACACCTGGCGTTGTGACGTCACTCGTACAGTACTGTTCAGTACAGATGCCTAGTTAATTCGCACGGATTGTCTCGCTACAAAAGCAATAATATAGAACTTGCCTGGGAATAGAATACGATATCAGCGCGTCACTGATTAGTGATTTCACATATGATCACAATCACTTTTTCATTCTGTGGATCACCACAAAACTATATAGTAGTGACAATCTGGGGCGATTTTTGAATTCATACAAAACGTCAAATAACTGACATTCTTTTTGTCTCGTCGAAATTTAGTTTTGTCATTGAAATGTGATGTGACATAATAATAGACGACATTTAGTATAATAATGTCCCAGGTGTACACCAGATGACTACTTTGGCGTCCGGAAAAAAATAGGGTATATTAGAAGAGCGGAGAAGAAGCCTATGGCGTAGAAAATTGCATTAAAAAAAAACAATATTATTTTTACACATGAAAGTCTATCAATAAAATAAAACTGCTAATTTGACGTAAACTTTTCACAATCAAATAAGCAAAACAGACGGAAAATATCGACATTCAAATGATTCAATATATTCTATACGTGTACAATTATTTTTAACATCGTTAGCACCAGAACTTAACCGATAAAGCCCCAATGGCTCCGAATAGGAGCCCTCGCGGCGCGCGATTTGAAAGTAGTTATCGAATAAAAATGTTTTTTTTGAGATTGAGAGATGACGTTATTGAGCCACGGGCCTGAGCGGTTAAAATTCATACTCATCACTAAACCATAGAGAATTTCGAGCGACCATTGTTGTACACATCTTTGGCAAATTTGAAAAAAAAAAAGATTAACTGGGTTGTGGAACCCAGTTACCGGGGAATACGATACCCTACCGGGCTTCTGAGTACCTGTTACGACCAACAACCTAACGTACTTTCCAAGACACTGATCCCTCAGGGCCTCGGTATAAAATGAGTGATTCTGATCACTCATCCACAGACAGACCGCAGCAAGTATTGCTTAACCTTGGATAGACCCATGCAGCTGTTATTACTTGACCATGCGCCCCTAATTTATTAATTAAACATTTTATTGTATTGTACAACAGGCTGGTGTCTACAACTCAGTGATTATTATTTTTCAAAATGTATTTATCAAAATAATAATTCTAAACCAAATTTTCTCTCAATTCCAGGTGGAACTCGAAACAAAGGCTCATAAAACGCCAAAAGAAATGTCGAGAGACTACCACACAAGCGGAAAATACCCATGGCGACACGCGTTCAGAAAGCACCTCTCTCGAAACCCCGACCTCTGGACCACCACCGACGAAATCAAGCCATCCGACATCAAACAGGAACCAACCGACAAATCTGACAGATCGGAATTCTTACCCAACCTTGCTGACAGATCGGATCTACCAGACGTTATTCAAGACAGTGTTAAAAGTGATATTAGATTAAGTGCGAGTACTTTAGACGGAGTAGTGAGAGATAATTTGGAGAGGGTCATGAGGAAACGGTCTTGGAGCGGCTGTTCGGATAGCAGTTACGATTCGGATGAGAGTTTGCAGCCTGTGGAGAAAGAGTTTGAACAGTTTATCAATGAGGTTAATAAAAAATGGTGAGTGTTATTTTTATGATTACAGTATCTGATCATGCTCGCGGGGCCAACATGGCCACAGATCGCACCAATTAGCTAGCGAAACTCCAAACGAACACGATAAAGTGAAACTAAAAATGATTTCATTTGTGTGTTGATTTGATACTCGGGGGGTCAACGACCGCTGGTAGTGTTGTTACTCGAAGTATGAGTTGAGAAAATGTGTCTTCTTTTATTGTATCGTGTTTAGATACTCATCACGTCTGCGGAGTTTCGCTGGTTAATGTAATTTGACCCTGTTTGCCGTAAGAGCGATCTTGTTACCACTAATGTACTGTAAACCCAGACAATAATCTCAAACAATTCATTCCAGGTTACATTTCCGACCAAAAACACCGCCACCTTCGCCCCCTCACGTTGACACACACGACGACCAATTCCCAGTCGCTCTCGACACCCCGATCTCCGTAGAGCTGAGAGCGGCCGAGACACCGCTCTCAGACACCCTAGACACCTTCACTACCTCAGAATTTACTCTCGGAGAGTTGTACCCGGATCTGACCGCGGATGTCGACAATAGTGGCAACAGTCTGGACATTAGTGGCGATGATTTGCTGACTGAGAATTTTACGGGTGAGTTTGGAATATTTTTTGTTTTTGTAAGATCGTTCCTAATTACATGGGACAGCAGTGGATTTTCGGCTGAAAACATGAACTCACAAACTGGGCAAGTTAGCGTCACGTAGTGCAGGGTAACGTGACTACCTGACTGCCTCGCTGGTCTGGTGCTCTCAAGCGCGACTGCCGGACGAAGTTGGGTTTTTCCATCAGGAATATCTCAGTAACAGCTTGCAGTGTGGGTTCGTGCCCGGATGGCGAGGATAGGCTTAAACATAACTGCCTAACCCTTCGGGGATTACAGGGTAATATTATAATTTGTTATATTTCCTGTTTCAGGTCTGACAGAAGCGCAAGTAGAGAGCATACTCTCAGAGACGGACCTCAAGGCTCTAACGGATGAAGACGACAAAAAGATCGCGATCACCGACGATATACTGGACGAGCTCGTCAACAACGTGGACGCTAAGGATTCTTTTTTATTGCACGGCCAGAGTTCGGACGGGCGTGCCGACTCTGGCCCGAGGAAGAGAAAGGTGGGGACACTGTTTTATATTGAATTAGTCGCTAGTCCATATGGAAAGATGAAATGAAATTATTATGAATATCTAATAGAATTGAAACTCCCGTTTCGAACGAAGCCAAAATGACTGTATTAGGGTGCGGTTCCACTGACGCGAAACTGGACGGAGTGGAGAGGAGCGGACCGTGAATTAGCCAATCACAGTGCTAGAAATCTCCACTCCGCATTAGTGGAAACAGTGTAAGTAGAGCGGAGCGGACCAGAGCTGCATTGGGCCGTGTCTCTTGGAGAGATCCAAGAGAGACGACTCAATGCAGCTCTGGTCTGCTCAGCTCAGCTCAGCTCCAATCCGCCCCGTTCCGCTTCAATGGAAACACTTGCCACTTTTCACTGCTCTTTTCCGCTCCACTTCGCCCAGCACCACGTCAGTGGATCTGCTCGTTTGTCCTCAACCCTTAGGTTGAGGACAAACGAGCGTAATTTCGCTCGTTTGGCGAATCTTTAGCTGTTTTTGTCTTCCTATGATTTATCCATTCGACAGGTCTTATCATATTCTACACGACATAGCTTCAGTTTCACCTGATGCAGATCTACCTAAGTATACAGGTGGCAGGACATCGACACGCAACCTGTTACCATGGATTCTGTATATGATTCTGAATCGCCCATGTTGAAATTTATAATCGGTTGTTTAAAAACAATTGCTGTTCCATACCTTTTTTACCGCGTAGTTATTGCACTTGTCTAAGAAACAGCAGATTTTATTTATGATAACCGAAATTTTTCTACGCTAATCATGTGCTGAATTCATGGTTACAGTTTGCGCGTCGATGTCCCTGCCGCCTGTATAAGTGAGACAAGTCATTCCAGACTTACAAGCGATAACGAAGCCATATTTTAACACACGTTTAATTTTCCAGGCGGACGCGTTCGGTTCGACCGTCGTAAACATAACGAACGCGGATAAAGAACCGATATACGTAGAGATGATCAAGATCGAACCGCCGCCGCCGCCGATCAAGATACTAACGCCCAAAGTTAAGGAAGAAAAGGTCACTGACACCACACCCGTTCCCAGTACCAACATAATAGTGGAAGAAGTCAACGAAGTACCAACTATCAAAATAGAAAAGAAACGAAAAGAGGACACTATCGAAGAGGTTCAACTACCTCATGGGGTTCAACTGAAGACTGTGCAGACGAAACATTCGCCGTTGAAGAAGCATATTATAACGTCGGCGGGGCATAGGAGGACGAGTGACGTGGCTATAGTGACGTCAGTTCCGGCGGATGCGCAAGTGCAGACGTCGCAGCCGCAGATTGTGACTGTCGCCGTGTCTGACAGCTTGAAGGTCTGTTCGTCATTGTGTTAGTTGTGTGTGGTCGTACAGTGGGCAGGGCCCTGTGCCACAGAACTTTATGATAACAATTTACGTATTTGTAATTTTTATTTTTGATGTTTTCACTGCTCGGCAACTATTTGTGGCATTCTTGGCCAAAGCCTTCTATTAGGTATATGAGACTTCATCACTGGTTAAATGTGGGTGTTATGTAAACCTCTGCTTACCCCATTGTGCAAGACAGGCACGTCTGTATGTATGTATGTATGTATGTATGTGTAAAGTTTATAACGGATTGTTGCAGGTCCGTCTCCAGAACCACCTGCTGTCGACTCAGTCGGGTGTGCTGGTTCAGAACGGACCGTTCCCACCGGTGGTCGCCGTGCCTGTGCAGCAGAGAGATGGCACAGGTATGTTGTTGTACTGGACTTGTGTGAGGATTGTGTTGTTGTGAAGACTGTCGCGGGCTCCGGGGTGGAGCCCGGCTGGCGGCAGTGGGGCTGCGCCCTGTTACATTAATTTTGTGAGGACTGTCGCGGGCTCCGGGGTGGAGCCCCGCTGGCGGCAGTGGGGCTGCGCCCTGTTACATTAATGTTGTGACGGAATCGGGGATATCCGTCGCCCCCCACACAGAAGAACCCAAGGTAGCGCCACGTAGTGTTCCACGTGCGCCCCTATTTGACGTCGCGGGGGGATTCTTACACCTCACTCTCCCCGCGGGCCTGAGGTGGCCCGCTAAGGCGGGCCGACACCATTGGGGATTGCGGAAGTCGCACATGATCCCATGATCCTCGGTGCAAGTGTGGGAAGGGAACACCGGTGTGGATTTTCGTCAGTAAGTTTTTGACAGACCTCTCTGCCCGCCCCAGGGCAGAGAAAATCCACGAGGATTGTCCACCCCGGATAAAAAGGACCATCGAAATAAAATAAATAAACAATTAATTACTAATAACAAGAACAAAACCATGGTCAGCAAGACAACCAGTCACCACAAGCACCACCCGTTCACGAGCATAACGAAAAGATCAGCCATCACCCTCTCGTCATATTGGAGGGAAGGAGGCAACCTGACCCCCGATGCTACCGGGAGCAGTGACATCTGAGGGAGCATGTTGAACTTGCTCTCGGTTGTCAGGCCAGAATAGTATGATGAATTGTGCAGGTCGCTAGGTATCCACTTACTGCAATACAACTAATAAAAAAAACATTGTAATAGGTTAATTTACCCAATAATAAAATTAGATTGACTTATATGTATATTCAAATAAAATAAACAATGATATGAAGTCGTAAGCTAATTCTGGAGAAAGAACATAAACATTGCCTCGAGTTACTCACAGCGACCAACCATTCTTAACCTGTGAAGAAAGGTTTGATTTTACTTTAACTTTAATCGCATTGAAAGGCAAATCTAAAAAAGAAGAGGGCTTGTTACAAATTAGAAGGCCTTAGACGATCAGTGAAACCCTCCCTCAACAAGAGCTCCCCCGCAGCCCCGCTCCCGCCCGCCAGCGCGCACGGGCCGCGCCGCGTGTCCGCGCCGCTCGTGTCGCTGGCGCACAAGCACGTGCTGCACGCGCCGTCGCCGCTGCTGGTGCAGCAGCAGCACCTGGCGCACGTGCCGCCCAGCAAGCTCAAGGTGCTGCACGCGCACCCGCTCACGCAGAGCCAGCGCACCGCGCTGCTGGCGCAGAACCGCGCGCTCGCCGGCCTGCCCGCCGTCGTGTCGCTGGCCGCGCTCGACAACAAGCCGGCGCTGCTCAAGGTACTGTGGTGCGACGACGTCGCTCGCCCGCTACTGCCGCACGGACGTGCACTGTATGAGTGTGTGATCGCAGGCCGCGCCCGGCGCCGTGGCGCAGCTGTTCGAGATCAAGGGCGGCGCGCTGGGCAAGGGCCCGCACCTCGTGAACGTGCTGCGCCAGCCGGCGCCGCGCGCCGACGACAAGCGGCGCGTGAGCCTCAGCCTCGACCCGCGCCAGCTCACCGTGCGCCACCCGCTGCAGCTCAAGCCGCGGGCGCTCGTGGCCAACCTGCTGCACAAGGCGCACCGCCCGCAGGTACGAACTCAAACTCGAAGCATTTATTTCAATTCAACCATTTACAGGCACTTTTGAATTGTCAAGGAGTCGGTCAGTTGGAAATATGAAGCTAGTTGCCCATTCCAAAGCGTAGTAGGTACCTATGGAGAAGAACGGACAAGAAACTCCATGGACGCTCTTTTAAATTAAATTGATACATAAAGATTAGTACAAAAATAATGTTGAAATTATAACTAAATGTGAGGACGATGTAAAATAAAAAACGCGCCCATAGTAGCAAAAGAAACAATAACAATTTCTAAATAAAATAATTACAAATAAGCCGAGGAAGCCAAGAGGTGACCATTCCCAACTAACGGCGCCCGTTCACGAGCATGACGCATGGATCAGCACCATTCAGCTCAACCATTTTGAAGGGAGCTAAATGATCCAACACACGCGCCACCATCAGCGAGACATCTGAGTGAGCATGACATACTCTCAGCCGCCAGAGCCCATTCAAGTCAATCACATAACCGGTAAATGGTAGCTCTATTATACATAGTACTCACACCTGTGCAATGCAAATGTACAATACAAAGTAGATTGAATTTATACAATGCAAAGATAGTCTTACAATGTTCAGCTGCTCCAACAGTGTTTTAAAATGTTAATTATTCAATTGGTTGTGGTTGTGGAGCAGGACCAGCATTGAGCCAAGCATTTTTATCAGCGATGTAATCTCCCAACTTATAATATGTCTGCCTGCATAGTATGCGTTTGATACAAGATTTGAATTTCATCTCATTCAGTTGAAGTATGCGGGCCGGAATTTTATTGTAACATTTTAAACAGTACCCCATGAAAGATCAGTCTACTTTATAATAAGAATATAATAATAATAGGTCCCTATTTCTAGTACGCTTCTCTGTGGCTCGTCGTCTCGGCGTCATACTCAGACCTTCCCCCGCCATGTCCATTCCTCCGCCGGGGCCACTATCCGTTCGCGTAACACATCGCACACATCCCTCTTGGCATTCTCATCTCAGCTGCATGCAATTCTGGTGTATAATTATTATTTTTATGTGTCTTTGACATATCTCGTACGAGGGGCCAGAACCAACTTGCAGAGGCCCTGAATGAGGCACCAACCGACGATTATCCCCGTTCGCACAAGTGCACCCAAGGACAACGCGCGGTTGGTGTAGGACCATTGCAGGATATGGAAACAAACATATTGGGCTATGGTTTGGGTGGCTAAAGTGAACTGGCTATCTATCTAGGACTATGGCTGCTGCCTAATTTACTATATACTCGGAAAAAATGGTTCCCGTTCGCTTTGGAATGGGCAACTGGCTTCTTTCTGACCGACCGACCCCTTGACAGTTCAAAGTATCGTACCAGGCCACGGCCGTCACGTGGCTGTATAGTGCTACATCGGACCTCGGAGCCTGCCCGCACTAACCCCGCCCCCCGCAGGTGGCCGCCGTCGCCTTCGCCGCGCCCGCCGCGCTCAAGCGCCCCGCCGCGCCGCCCGCGCCCGGCGCGTCCACGTCGGGCGCGCCGGCCGCGCCGGACGAGCGGCGGCGCGGCGGCGACACGCTGCCCATGCAGGTCACGTGACGCCGCCGCGCGCCCGCGCCCGAGCCCCGACACTTATTTAAGGCTGTGAAATAGTTAATACGTGGAAACTTTAGCAAGGGTCAATATTGTTGTGTTCGCGGCTGGCATGCCCTCGCTAGTTTTTTTAGCAAAAGAAACGTTTGTTTTGTTCGTTTTAATGTGTTATTGAATAGAGAGCGAGTGTATATTTTAAATGTGTATGAGCATAAAAAATGAAATAAAAATGTTTAAAAAATGTGTAAAATAATAACCGCATTACTGTGTATCATATAGGTTTATGTGTATTATAAACAATGAAAATATTTACTTAATGACTTGGTTCACTGGCCGGACCAGTTGAGCGGACGCTTGTCGGCGCGCGGTGAGTAGTCAGGCGGTCCGTACTTGTGGACAGATCCCGTAGAGTTAGTATTATTTTGTGTTTGTACCATTAATTTATTGTTAGACGTTGTATATAATGATGTTCATCCCCGGTACTGCACGACTCTCGATACAAACGTACTGAATACTCAACCTGTGCATATATTCCATTTTGTGTTCAGCCATTACGAACCGCCGATACCAAATAAACGCGGGCTTCAACCGAAAAATGTGATCGATATAAATGTTTGGCAACACTACTGACCAAATCGTGCGTGTTTATGGCGGCACTCGAGGTTCTGGCGGCAGTGTTGCTGTATAAAAAATACTAATTTATAGTCAATCGACGCGGCTTAATACCAGCTTTCCTTAGAAGGCATAGTTAGTAAAATTAGTTTGCAAATCGATGAGGTGTCCCACGCTGGGCGCCAATTGAGACGATACAAGGTGGTGTCATTTGAATAACTAAAAACTCGAACAGGGATCGTTGAACTCATTGTTACAAACAACTTTTACTATGAGGCGAAGCCTCAATTTCTGGTATTTTTAAAAACTATCTGTATCGTTGAAGTTGGTTGCAGTTACTAAGGATAGGGGCATCCCGACCAAACGGGCCAGGTTAAGTTGGAACCAACTACGTGCTTGTAGTATTTTTAGGACATCAAAATGGAAGTTATTTGGGGATCGATTAAATATATACATGCCTTTAAATAACTAGGGATTTTGTAAACGTTCCGTTTTTGATAACGACTGACTTAAACTGTCAAGTCAGTGAAACAGTCGGCTTTCTGTGTCGGCGTAAATCTGGCGAGCAAATATCAACATTGCGCTCCTTAAAATAAAGTCGAAAATAAATAACCTTACTCTAACGCGCACCTCTTCCTGCCTGCGCTGTCGGGCTAGCGGAGTTTATTTTCAACTTTAATTCAACTATGCAAGCTCGATATTTGTTTGCACTGCAAATCCTAAATGTTGGTGCCAGCAAATACAATGTTGTTGAAATGACACACAAGTGAGATTCCGAAAATATCATTGTAATATTAGTGCGTATAAGCCCACTGAGACAATTAGACAACCGGCTGGAATGCACTGATAGAGCATAGACAGGTGTCCTACAGTCAGCCTCAACAAGATGTATGCATGCATCGGCCTAGCCTTACTCAACTATGAGTTCAACAACGAAGCACGTCCTTTTTTCAACGACATAAAAGCGCATTCAATGTCAAACTGTGAGTGCGGTTGACTGTACAACTACCTACAAACACGTGTCTTACTGGAAAATAACATTACAAGCTGTAAGGGTTAGCGCACACTGAGCAGCAAAACGCTCGATCTGCAATAGAATTGAAAATAGCGTGTACGAAATCCGGAAGGTTTCGGAGCAGGGGCGGGTCGCTAGTGAGTCATCTAATTGAACTGATGACGTCACGATTGCCAGTTGTCTAATTAACTTGGTCGGCTAGTATTAGATACATTTTGTATTGCGCTCGGCGCGTGTTGGTTGATCAGTGTACACAAGTGTGACAAGTTACGGTGTAACTCTTTCGTTCTGATCATTCAACTGCCGACATGTGGGTGTACTGAGGAACCTACACCGCTGCCTATCCCTTCGCGGAACACATGCAGCAACGTCATTATGCTATTCTAAATGTATTCAATAAATTTCACGAAATAACTGATTTAAAGTGATATTAAAAAACAAAATACAGAAACACGATTTATAATATCTCTGTAAACGTAATCGGTATGATAATTGTAGAATATTAGGGAGAGTGTGTCCATTCAAATTATTAGAAATAAACGTGTAGAGACACAATGTAGGTAGATAGAAATAAAACAAATAATACTTTTTGTTCATTTTTATTGTGGCAACATTGTAAGTTGTGGTTCGTGGTCGCTGGCCAGGTGTTGCCAGAAGCAATCGTATGTGCTACTGTGATACATTTTAATAACGGAAATGGAGCGATCACGAAACACAATAATTGGCAACGGATTTGCATTCTCAGTGCTAATGTAATTTCTTTTTTGGGATACAAATATATAATAAAAATACATTTTGTCCGTTCAACTCACTTCTTGTTAGAACTTTTGCAGAAAAAAGCAAAAAAAAAAATGTTAAAAATATCGTGTATTTTAATGTAAACTAAAAACATTGGGGTTAAATCTAAGCTATGCGAAAATTATATCGAGTCGTGTTACGCAAGTGTCCTGTTGTCTCAACCATTATAAAAACATTTAGTGAGCTCGCTTTTCATGGCAGTTCATTGGAGCAATGAGCTGTTAGGAAAAAGGGCTCGCAACAAAAAAAAGTAACGGTTTAACTATGTCTATACATATATAATTAGTAAGTATCATATACTGTACAAAAAGGCTGCAAATTTGGGAAAAAATGTAAAAAAAAACATTGGCCTCATGTTGTCGTTGGGGCCGATAACATACGCTTAGTAAAGTGGATAGGATGATGTACCTCATAAGTTTCTGAATTCTAGTTTAGGCGTTCCCGTTGTGATCGCTCGCCCGCGAGAACGTTCTTGTTTCCTTAGCTTTGTTCACAATGCGGACGTACATTTGTGTAAATATTATTATTTTGTATCGTTTAGTGCGGCGCGCTCGGCCAGGCGAGCACGTCGAGCATTGAGCATTCGAGCTTGAGCACGCGAGCGCTCACAACCCGACGCGACGCAATTATACAATATCGCTGTAAAAATGTTTGTAAAAATAGTCATGTTCACAATTTCAGTGTAGTTTTGTTGATTATTTTTTTCAACCGGAAATTGCTGAATAAAGCGACGATTCTGTTTCATGCGTTTGTTTTATTTATCTCTAGCTTGGAGGTCGCCTGGAGCTCTGAGAACCATCTCAAAGTGTCCTATGTATACCTTTGTGCCTTTCACCCAAATCCTTTTCCAAACTCACAGACATACAGATTCACATATTTTATAAAACTGCGTATTAGTAGATTTTGATCGTGAAAAACAAACAGTTTCCTTAAAAGAATACCTACATCGAATTGAGCAAATGTTAACATTTGTTATCTGTAACACATTTCCAGATCATCTCACTCCTTCGACTAGCGATATCTACCTAACTCGAAACTAATTAGTAGCTAATTAGGGTCCTGATCGCGACGATAGCTCGCGGTGGAGCAAATGCAAGTAGACTGGACTGTGATATAACATGTCATGTGACGCTTTTTTGCCATGTAAGCGTACATGGCGGGCCCTGACTGAACCGTAAGAGATACATAACATTAATGTTCTACAGGATTGTACATCTTAAAAAGATCAACCGGAAAGTCCGCGATAGCACATGTCTATCTTCTAAGGAAACCACAGTAACAAAAAAATATTTTAGAATTTGTACCAAATTGTTATTTCCGAAGCTATTTTGACAGGTATATTACTAATCCTTATCCATTTAAATATGTTATTAAAATCGCGCATTTAATTAAAATTAAAACACGCCGCGATACCTTAACATTTAAATGAATACTTTAATAGATATATCACAAAATTAAAATTACGCGCATCAAAATAATCATGGTTGTATGCGCGGCGCGAGTCGTGATGGCCCAGTGGTTAAGACATCGCCTCTCTTGTACGAGATTGTGGCTTCAAATCCGGGCAAGTACCGTAAGTAATTTAGATGATAATTAATTTATTATTAGTAGGAAGGTACATACATTTTTAGTGTGTTAAATGCAAAATGATTTGTCGGACATATTTATTGAGCGCCGCGCCGTCTACCGTAGATATTTTGATGCGCGTAATTTTAATTGTGTAAAAACGTATGATAATTTTAATGTCACGGGCTACCTCAGCGTATCCGACCTAAAACAAAACGAAGCCCACGTAAACAGCGTTGCCAGATATAGGTACTTATCGATTTATACAGATTTTTACAATTCATTATTGTTTTAAAATGGTAACATTAAGTAGGTAAAGCGGTGTTCCGGTACACCGGAAGTATATCCGAACGTATCGCTAGAACTTGCCTAGAAAACTTTACAATGTTTCGGAACGCGCCTTGCAACATAATAATAAAATTATATCTTTGACTATAAGCTCCCACCAACCAGAACATTAAAAAAATAATAATCTTTTATTTTGAAATTAAAACTTCAAGTTTTCCCTTCTTTTTACGTTGTCTTATCAAATATTGCAAGTGTTGTGCAAATATTTTTAGCTGTGGCATGTATTTAGCTCTCCTAAAAATATTTTTGAACGCTCTAATATAATGATTGCTCCTCTTTTTGTGAACCTCGAATAATTCCTATAATTCTAAAAAATACTAAATACTTAGCCAAGTATATGCGACCAACTTGGATGTAGCGCTCGCCGGCCGCTGTCGAGGCACTGCTCGCTTCGCTCGCTCGGCTCGCGCGCGTTTGGTCACAGTTCTAACCAAACCTAACCCGCTTGGCCGGGGTACCCCAGCTTATTTATTTACTGCGACCAACTGTGAGAAAAGGCCTAAAAGTTAAAAGCAGGCTCAATTATTGTTCTGAGGCTACAGGTGAGAAGAAAATGTGCCGGTCGTCTGGCGACCTCAAGGAAAGAATGAATGAACACAGGATGAATGAAAGGCGACTAACAAAAGTGACGTTCTTCAGAAAGGTGAGCGGGTGGCTATCTAGATTCAATTAAAGGCGATCCCCTGGAGCCAGACGATCCTTCCGAGGACGGAATGTTTGAGCATGAGGTTAATGAGAGATATAGGTACCTAAGTGTATATAACCTTTTTATTACTTTTTATAAGCTCAAAGCACTGATTTTAAGTCATATAGGCGATTTGTGTAGTCAAGGAGTCGATCAGTTAGTCAATAGTAGGTACATACGATACGTAGTCCATTATTGCACGGTGTGAAGTTAGCGCCCGAGCGTAGCGAAGGTCCTTAACGCCGTGCATTAAATACTTACATAAGTCAAGAGTATCGAGTACCTATCCCGCGCGGGACAGGCTCAGTCTCGCTATTAGACTAGTAAAGTACCGTATTTTCATTAAAATACATTTTCTATGGCCATCTATCATCACTGTAAACTTTATTTGAAACTCAAAATATTATAAGGAAAGGTAGTAAAAAAAAAGCGACTGATTATTTACGTGTTAGGGTTCCGTAGTCAACAAGGAACCCTTAGAGTTTCGCCGCGTCCGTCTGTCTGTCCGTCTGTGTGTCTGTCCCCTGCTTAGCTCAGAGACTCTTAGTACTATAAAGCTGTAATTTGGCATGAGTACCTATACTTACATGTTAATTACGCTGACAAAGCGGTAAAATAAAAACTTGACATACAATTTTGTTAGGGTACCTCTCTTACACGTAAAATGGGGATGATATATTTTTTGTCAACTATCCCATGGTGTGGGGTATTGTTGGATAGGCCGTTCAATGATGTGGGGTATTGCGGGTCTGTGAAAACCATTTTTCGATTCAGGGCTCCGTTTGCGTAATATTAAGCACTAAAGTGCTGTTAGTCAAAAAATTCATTGCAGTTGTACCTACATAATATACCTACCGAAATTAAAAGGACAACTATCATAGCTAAGTAGGCTTTACAAGTTAACGATTGTTAGTCGACCAACTTAATTTGCAGTTGAAGAATTGGCCGTGACGTATATCGATGTATACATGTTTTTCAATTGCAATGCTAAGTTTGTTTTTGAGACAACTTCATCCCACCTACGGAAATCACCCTTCACTGTGCGTGGTCTGACACGCACTTGGCCGGTTTTTTATTATGTCCCGCTTTCGACGCTAAGCAGCATCTCGCTTTTTTTTACTCAAAAGGTTTCAAAATCCGGCTTTGCCCGAAAAATCTGGCAACGCTGCTATGAATGCAGTAACACTTATTTATGAAAATATTAGTAGATTGTACAACTAGTGCATAAAAGAAGCGCGAGCGAGAAGGCGAGGGTGGATAGTTAAGTCGAGGGGTAAAATGGCTCGTTTATTCAAAATTCAAAATTTTTATTTCAGACCCTATAGATCAATATAGTGTTAGTATGAACTTAGCCTATGTTAGTAAACTCGATAACATAAAAATATAATCATTATAAATATTAATTGGCTACATGAACATGTGCACACACATGTCTGCCAGCCCAGAGCCTTATAAATGGTTCATCAAACTTGTCCACCAGTGTAGTTAAAATACTGTTAGGGCTAACCCTGAATCGCCGCAACATCGATGCACACCGTTTGAGCATGATGGCATGAAAGTCATCTATTCGCTCTTCCGCAAACATGCCCGATGCACTGCAAAACCGAGGCAGCCCCAACAATATCCTCAGCGCATTGTTATACTGCACGCGCAGAGCGTTGTAAACCTTCTGCGTATACCTAACCCAGAAGATGCACGAGTAAAACGACTGGCAGTAGACTCTGAAACGCGTCAGGCTTAGCAACATGCGAGCAAGCATATTGCATCGGGCTGCCAACGCCCTGCGCTCCCTATCTATATCGCTCCCTGGTCATCTGTGAGAGAACCCGCGACCACATGACCGAGGTATTTAAATTGAGTGACGAGTTTTAATGGTGTTCTTTGTAACGTCACCGGTGGTATATTCGTGGGTGTATTATTATGTACTTTAAAAACCACCACCTCACTTTTAGTAGCATTATACCTCAAGCCATGAGTCTCCGCATACCTCTCACACATGGCCAACAACTTCCTAAGTCCACAGATTGATGGGCTGAGCAGCACCATGTCATCAGCATAACTAATGTTGTTGATCATTCTTCCATCCACAGAACAACCAACCATAGTGCTACTCAGCTCTCCAACCAGCTTGTCTATGTACAGGTTAAATAGAGTGGATGAAGTCAACCCCCCCTGCCTCACTCCACAATCTAGCCCATACTGTACCGACTGAGCATCTGACCATCTAACATAGTTTATCTGACTTTTATACTTACCAAAATTTAAATTATATTTATAAGCTCCGGTGGAAGGTCTGTTTCATCCGACATTCTTTGCCACAGAGTGTCATAATTCACCAGCAGGCTTAGCATGACGCTTTCTATTTCTTCGAAGAAAAGACACGGCTATTTCTATACAAAGTGACATTTCGTTTCTCCTTTTTTGACATCCCACCGTAGAAATCCTTCTACATAAAAATGACCTAGACAAAGATCGTTAGAAACGGAAGACAAAATGACAGATTGTAAAAGGATTTCTACGGTGCAGTACTCTGCACAGTCTGCTGGAGACACAGGATTGCACTTTCCGTCGACAAACTGGTTCCAAAACCAAACTGCGCGTCGTTGAGTTTGATATGCATTTTCAACTGTCCCTCAAGCAGGCTGTTCAGCACTTTGCCAATGACTGTTCCCAGTGAAATAGGCCTGTACCTACCTAATTGTTTTTGTCGGATGAATCACCTGTCTTGTTTTTTTATCATGGGAACTACGACAGTTTAAGCCCGAGTTATACACTCTGCTTTTCACTTCGATTTCTAGAAAATGAAACAGGCATAAAGTATACAAAAGTATTTACTTGTTTGTCTGATCTCCAACGCATGAAATTGTCGTACGAGTTGAGATAAAGCTGCTTGGATTTCGGCGGTAATATTTCTTCAACCACGTTTTTCGCATTTTGCTCCATGAGAGTGTAACTTTTTCGTCACATGAATATTCCATTGTTTTAGTTTTATCACTTTTCACTGTTCAAAAATGTCGCAAAATTGAAGAAGAGAATAGCTAATTCCCGCCACGAATCTTTTTAAAAGTTTTTTTTTTTATTTCAACATCTGTCATTCGACTTGGGTACTTCATACTGCCAAGACATAAAAACGTTTATTTGCGTTTTTAAATAATAAATGACAGCTATTTTATCTGGTTTTATTAAATCAACAATAGAAAACACGGAAGTGATTTATATTAAAGCAAATGAAATAAAATAACGAAGGGTTAATCTGCGACGTTTTATTGTGCGTGTGGCTGCTGGGCCTGATTATATTAGTCTTAGAAAAAAAGTTTACTTTATGCACTATAGCATAAAAAGCGATTCTATGTCGCCTTCGCACAACATAAAGATGAACTTTTAGAGCAGGTATGGGCAACCTTTGACATGTTGAGGGCCAAACTTTAGCGTGCAAATACGTTGGCGAGCCGCGTTTAAAAGTAGGTAAGTACTTAGTGCATTTTTAAGTAGTGATCATATTTTTTGCTATAGATGTTAGATATGAAATAATACGACAATGTTATTATAGTATAATAACAAAATGAAATAAAAAAAAAATGGTACATTATAATTAAATCGTTAAATTTGGAATTGTTACAAACTACGAAAGTTAAATACACCGAAATCAATGAGACACTTGAGCTTGAATTTGGGAAACTAATCCATCGATATTTGGATTAATTCGACTGATACAAAGACGTAAAGAATTTTTCAAATTATCGTCAGTCAGTCTTGTACGATGTGTTGATTTATTAACTTTCATCAATGAAAAGAACTATTCGCATTTATAAGTACTGCCAAACGCACAAATCAATCTTCTTGCGAATATTCTAAGCTGCGGAAAATTGTCTTCTTCTAGGTATTTTTTGTAGAAATCGCACAACTCTACGTCTTCAAATTTGGATTTTAGGAGTGAGTTTTCTTGAATCTCGATCAACTCCATTTGTAAGTGTATTGGAGCATTTTGTACATTACATTTTGTAGGAGTAGCAAATAAACTGAAACAGTCTTCCATGTTTTTGAAGTCGCTAAATCTGTTCGAAAATTGTTCCAACAGTAACTTGAGTTTTTCAGCATATTGAGCATAAGCAATATTTTCATACGCAGAGAGCGTGTTGTGTATGGTAACTATTACCAGACAGCATCTGTGACTCCCACAAGCGTAGTTTGATCTGAAACGCTTTCAAATGGCTGTACAAATCATTTACTAACTGTCCTTGTTTTTGAAGTTTCAAATTTAAATCATTCAAATAGCCTGTAAGATCGACCAGAAATGCTAAGTCACATATCCATTTTGGGTCACTTAATTCAGATAGTGGTTTATCTTTTATTTTCATAAAGTCTGCTATCTCATTTCTAAGCTCGTAAAACCGTTTCAACATTTTTCCTTTGCTCAGCCATTTGACTTCACAATAATATGTTACGTCGTTATATTCAGCTGATATTTCATCCAAAAACGCCTTGAACTGACGATGGTTAAGACCTCGGGATCGAATAAAGTTGATGGTTTTTACTACCACATTCATAACATTCTGGAGTCGAATGAACTTAGAACACAAGTTCTGTTGGTGGATAATGCAATGAAGGACTATCAAATCAAATATCAATCATCATTCACATTTAATTCTGTTGCTATTTCATTCAAAATTTCGATGAAACCTTTACGTAAGCCGACCATAGAAGGTGCACCATCAGTGCATACTCCAATTAATTTTGACCATGGCAAGCCAAAACTTGTGAATACCTTTTGAACTTCAATAAAAATATCCTCTCCTGTAGTGGCTCCTTTAAGCGGCTGTAAAGCAAGCAGTTCCTCAGTAACAGTGAACTCCTTATCAACACCTCGAATAAATATAGCCAGTTGAGCTGTGTCAGACAAATCGGTGCTCTCGTCTAATGCTATGGAAAATGATTCAAAACCAGCCATACGGTCAGTCAATGTTGTTTTTATATCATTAGCCATCATTTCTATATGTCGAACAACAGTTCGTCTTGACAAACTAATTTTTTCAAATTCATTTTTCTTTTCGGGACACAAACTACTGTAAACTTCTAACATACACTCCTTGATAAATTCTCCTTTGGCAAATGGTTTTAATGTCTTTGCCAGTTTTGAGCTAACTATAAAACTAGCTTTCACAACATTATCAAGTTGTGTTCTTTGTTTATGAAACATTTTTTGCTGTTTTTCCAAATTTGCGGTAAGCTTCTGGATTTTGTCTGTTCTTAATTGTCCTGTCAGTGAGTGCAGCGTAGCATGCTTAGTTGAGTAATGCCTCTTTATATTGAATTCATTCATTACTGAAATGGATTCATTACACAGCAAACAAATAGGCTTACCATTGTGCAAGATAAAAAAGAATTCTTCAGTCCATTATTCTTGAAACTGGCGACCCTCTGTATCTACTTTTCGTTTCTTTCCACCAGACATAATTTTTGTTTACTTTTCGTTCAATAAACTTAATAACAAACTATAGTTAGTAACCACTCAAGATGCACACAAAGTCACAAAGCATGTTGACGGCTTGAGCAGTTCGCTAGGATATCGCTTGTCCAAGTTATCACCTCGGTAGCTCAAATAGAACTGAACTAACGTTCGGTTTTTTTTTTGTATGGCATCTCGTAGTTGACCTTGAGAGGTCGTGACTACTTAACCGGACTTTCCTGTGGCTGCCTTAAGCGAACTCAAAGCCTCCAGCCGGGGGCGAATTTCTTATAGTACTAAGCGACTGCACGCTAAGGGCACCCCCTGTGGGGTACGGACCTCGGCTTAGGGCGTCGCTGGGGGGAGGACAGCAAGATGGGACAGGCTGGATCTGGTTAATATTATTATTATTAATCGGGGAATTTAAAGCTACAGGCTCAGCTGCGGCGAGGGCTGGCACTTCGTCGAGCAAGGGTCGGGGGGGGGGGGGGACAATTACGTCGGGGTTTACGCGAGGGACCTCGGCGGCGAGGTCGGAACGTAGGTCGGTGTGATTTGTGCACTGTACTCGTTGCCCTACTGCTTTCCTGGAGGAGGGTAATGGGGTCATCGGGGTCGGTGAGGGTATGCCTTGGACGGCGAATAGAGCTAATGGTGGAGGGCCTATAACTGGCGGCCTGCACAACCAGAGGGTTGCGGTGGGTGGTGGCGGAGTCGAAGAAGCGCTTCGTGATGCGCTTCATGAACTGCTTGATGGTGGGGATTTTGAGATCGAGATGGAGGATCTCGTTTCGGACGAACCAGGGGGCTCCCGTTGCCTTTCGGAGGAAACGGTTTTGGAGGGACTGCATCCTGTGGATGTGGTGGGGCCTAGCATGTGCGAAGACTGCACAGGCATACGTCATGATGGGGCGGATGCACGCTGTGTAAATACGCAATTTGCCCTTAAGGGACAATTTGCTGCGCGCATTTAGGACGGAGTGTAGTCTACCGAGAGCGAAAGCGGCACGCGAACGCACCTGCTTAATGTGCTCTGAGAACGAGAGATGGTGGTCAAGGGTCACACCTAGGTATTTGGCTCGCTTCTCCCAAGGGATAGGCTTGCCGTACATGGTGAGCGGTCGGGGGGGGGGATGAGGTTTCTACGCTGTTTGGTGAAAAGAACAGCCTGACTTTTGTCGGGATTGACTAACGTTCGGGCCATCCACCCACTTATATAGGCAAAATGAAGGAATAATCTAGAATAAACTAGTTTAGATAATTGCGAAGCAATAAATCTTTTAATGTGTCGCCCGTGAGGCGGCAAACCTCAAAGAATTTGATCGAGCAAACCGAGTGGCGGCGATTCCAAAGAGTGAGGCGGCAAACATCAAAGGATTTGATGTTTGGCGCCTCACTGTCACTCCCTTGAGTATAAGTACCTAAAGTAATATTTTTTAAATTGGGTTTTTTTAAAATGTCTCGCGGGCCGGATCCTGCTGTTGTTGCCCATATATGTTTTAGAGCATGAGAAGCGAAAATAACGTTTCCTTAGAGCAAAATTTGTTTTCGCTGTGCACTCCATAGACTAATATAAATAAACGAGAGTGCACTCTATAGAATGCAAATGTGCAGGATTGTGCGATTTCATTTCCTACTTATCAAACGACAGGTGGATTTGTTTATTTTTTTTGTGTATTTGTTCTCTCACCCTACCTGCTCGACAATGTCAAATTATAATAGGTCATGCAAACCTAACACTTAAAGAAAGTCATTACGTAAGGCCTTGGATCTAATTAATATTGTGCTGGATTTAATTATGACCCCTTTGAATTTGGAACCTCAAGTAAAAATGGCATGCAAACAGTACCATTCACCATAGTACATACTAATTCCATGCATTTACCATATTGAGACTCGCACTAAAAAATCAAAAATAAGTTGTTCGAAAATCGAGAAAATCGTAAAAGAAAGATAGAACACAAAATAAAAAAGGCGCGAATACTGCAAGTCGCTTTGCTGCTTAACAATCAACTAAACTACAAATTTTCCCAAAAATGTCGAGCGACTGTAGTGATTTGTCTCCGGAGTACATTAAATCCGAAGCCATTGACATTGCCAACAATCTACTCCCAGACATGTCCAAGGAATCGTAAGTACTGTAAAAGTAAGTAGGTAAGTATGAAATCCTACGACAATTTTTACAAATGGAAAGCTATAAAGGGCGTCAATTCTGTATCTGAATCAGTGTTTTTAGTCTACTTACAGCATTTATCATGTACCAAGTAGCATATGGTGCATCTATTCGATGCTGAGGTCAACAATATGCATCAAACATAATGTTCAAATTAAAATTAATACATACACTGATTGACTGACTGATTGACTCTTACCTATCGTGGACTATCCATGTTGCTCAAGTCAGTCGCAAAGTGCACTACACGTTCCATTCGTTGAAATGCCTCCAGAGCTTCTTGCCCTTGAATACCAAAATCTCCCTTGCTCAAACTCTCATACAGCCCATCATAGACTACGCTGATACCTGTTATTTGGATGCCACCGAGGAGCTTTTAAATAAACTTGAGCGTTTGCAAAATATCTGCATTCGTTTTGTTTTTAACCTTAAAAAGTATGATCATGTTTCTAACTTTCGCAAGATTCTCAAGTGGCTCCCCATTCGTCTTCGCAGGAACTCTCGGATATTGTGTCTGCTATTTAACATCCTTCATAATCCTAGTACGCCATCCTATCTGCGGGAACGTTTTTCCTTCGCCCGTCCTTCTGATGCACCTTGCAGGTCGCATCTTAGAAATCTCCTTAAATCCCCTCCCCACTCTACCGACTTCTACTCCTACTCCTTCACTGACTGTGCACGCGGTTCAAATGAAAAATGAAATCGGAAGCAGGACATCGTGCTGAGAAATCAAAGTTTTTACAGCTCAAAATGTGGAAACGTTTCTAAATGAAGCCCCTGACCGCAGCTTTCTTGCCACAAAAGTAAGTCCCTAATTAATTATTGAATTTTTTGTAACTAAATTAGCTACATATTTCTATACTAGCGACTTGCACCGATCGCTTGTGTGCGATGTACTGAATGATTTGATGTTTCGACATGTCAAAAAGTACACAATTATATGTGTCAATCAAATCTAAGCAAGTGCATAACTTTTAATACATACATAAGAGTTAATATATTAAAGTACGTAACTTACTAAGCTACCTGCCTATTTTTGTTACACGTGGTCTTGATTTTTGGTGTGAATGGCTTGTTGTAGAAATGAACTCTTAATTAAAATCGAAGATATCGAAAACATTCAAAAGTAACAAGCTCTTCGCCCCTCTAATATAAATACTAAATAGGTCTACTAACTGTTATTGTAATTTTAATAAGTACTTTGATTCTTGTACTATTGCTGAAAAGTATAGTATTCTCCTCGGGGATAAAGGTGCCTTCGTCTTGGGCGGGCTTGAATCCCTCGCTGCATTCCGCTCGGCAGTTAATCTCGAATCCTTGGTTACGCTCGGGATACAATACGGCACCCGCGACATAAGACACTGCTCTATCCTCTTGGTGCATAATCTACTATTCCCCGTTCCATAGGTACACGCTAACTTCACTCCGCGGTGGCGGCCGGCGCTGCGTGGGCTTCGCACGGCGGCGCGCGTGCCGCGGCGGGCGCGTGGCGCTGGACAGAACGCGCACGCGCCTGCACGAGCTGTTCACCAGCCTGCCCTTCAGCTTCCCCGCCTCCGAGCACTACCGCAGGCAGAAGGATGAGGAGGTAACACGTCACATGCTGGTAGTGTGTGTCGGCAGAGTGGTGAACTTACGAGCAGCGCGCAGAATGTATGCGAGGAGATACCTCGAATGTGAGCGAATGGGATCCGTAATCCCGCGGCTCCTAATGAAAGGTACATTTTAGCAACCGATAGACAAGTACTTCGGGTCACGGCCTAAACATTAAAAAGTTTAGTTCAAATTGGATGAGATTGCGGTCAGTAACCCACGTACAGTACTGTTCGAGTGCGAGTTAACTAGACACCTGGCGTTGTGACGTCACTCGTACAGTACTGTTCAGTACAGATGCCTAGTTAATTCGCACGGATTGTCTCGCTACAAAAGCAATAATATAGAACTTGCCTGGGAATAGAATACGATATCAGCGCGTCACTGATTAGTGATTTCACATATGATCACAATCACTTTTTCATTCTGTGGATCACCACAAAACTATATAGTAGTGACAATCTGGGGCGATTTTTGAATTCATACAAAACGTCAAATAACTGACATTCTTTTTGTCTCGTCGAAATTTAGTTTTGTCATTGAAATGTGATGTGACATAATAATAGACGACATTTAGTATAATAATGTCCCAGGTGTACACCAGATGACTACTTTGGCGTCCGGAAAAAAATAGGGTATATTAGAAGAGCGGAGAAGAAGCCTATGGCGTAGAAAATTGCATTAAAAAAAAACAATATTATTTTTACACATGAAAGTCTATCAATAAAATAAAACTGCTAATTTGACGTAAACTTTTCACAATCAAATAAGCAAAACAGACGGAAAATATCGACATTCAAATGATTCAATATATTCTATACGTGTACAATTATTTTTAACATCGTTAGCACCAGAACTTAACCGATAAAGCCCCAATGGCTCCGAATAGGAGCCCTCGCGGCGCGCGATTTGAAAGTAGTTATCGAATAAAAATGTTTTTTTTGAGATTGAGAGATGACGTTATTGAGCCACGGGCCTGAGCGGTTAAAATTCATACTCATCACTAAACCATAGAGAATTTCGAGCGACCATTGTTGTACACATCTTTGGCAAATTTGAAAAAAAAAAAGATTAACTGGGTTGTGGAACCCAGTTACCGGGGAATACGATACCCTACCGGGCTTCTGAGTACCTGTTACGACCAACAACCTAACGTACTTTCCAAGACACTGATCCCTCAGGGCCTCGGTATAAAATGAGTGATTCTGATCACTCATCCACAGACAGACCGCAGCAAGTATTGCTTAACCTTGGATAGACCCATGCAGCTGTTATTACTTGACCATGCGCCCCTAATTTATTAATTAAACATTTTATTGTATTGTACAACAGGCTGGTGTCTACAACTCAGTGATTATTATTTTTCAAAATGTATTTATCAAAATAATAATTCTAAACCAAATTTTCTCTCAATTCCAGGTGGAACTCGAAACAAAGGCTCATAAAACGCCAAAAGAAATGTCGAGAGACTACCACACAAGCGGAAAATACCCATGGCGACACGCGTTCAGAAAGCACCTCTCTCGAAACCCCGACCTCTGGACCACCACCGACGAAATCAAGCCATCCGACATCAAACAGGAACCAACCGACAAATCTGACAGATCGGAATTCTTACCCAACCTTGCTGACAGATCGGATCTACCAGACGTTATTCAAGACAGTGTTAAAAGTGATATTAGATTAAGTGCGAGTACTTTAGACGGAGTAGTGAGAGATAATTTGGAGAGGGTCATGAGGAAACGGTCTTGGAGCGGCTGTTCGGATAGCAGTTACGATTCGGATGAGAGTTTGCAGCCTGTGGAGAAAGAGTTTGAACAGTTTATCAATGAGGTTAATAAAAAATGGTGAGTGTTATTTTTATGATTACAGTATCTGATCATGCTCGCGGGGCCAACATGGCCACAGATCGCACCAATTAGCTAGCGAAACTCCAAACGAACACGATAAAGTGAAACTAAAAATGATTTCATTTGTGTGTTGATTTGATACTCGGGGGGTCAACGACCGCTGGTAGTGTTGTTACTCGAAGTATGAGTTGAGAAAATGTGTCTTCTTTTATTGTATCGTGTTTAGATACTCATCACGTCTGCGGAGTTTCGCTGGTTAATGTAATTTGACCCTGTTTGCCGTAAGAGCGATCTTGTTACCACTAATGTACTGTAAACCCAGACAATAATCTCAAACAATTCATTCCAGGTTACATTTCCGACCAAAAACACCGCCACCTTCGCCCCCTCACGTTGACACACACGACGACCAATTCCCAGTCGCTCTCGACACCCCGATCTCCGTAGAGCTGAGAGCGGCCGAGACACCGCTCTCAGACACCCTAGACACCTTCACTACCTCAGAATTTACTCTCGGAGAGTTGTACCCGGATCTGACCGCGGATGTCGACAATAGTGGCAACAGTCTGGACATTAGTGGCGATGATTTGCTGACTGAGAATTTTACGGGTGAGTTTGGAATATTTTTTGTTTTTGTAAGATCGTTCCTAATTACATGGGACAGCAGTGGATTTTCGGCTGAAAACATGAACTCACAAACTGGGCAAGTTAGCGTCACGTAGTGCAGGGTAACGTGACTACCTGACTGCCTCGCTGGTCTGGTGCTCTCAAGCGCGACTGCCGGACGAAGTTGGGTTTTTCCATCAGGAATATCTCAGTAACAGCTTGCAGTGTGGGTTCGTGCCCGGATGGCGAGGATAGGCTTAAACATAACTGCCTAACCCTTCGGGGATTACAGGGTAATATTATAATTTGTTATATTTCCTGTTTCAGGTCTGACAGAAGCGCAAGTAGAGAGCATACTCTCAGAGACGGACCTCAAGGCTCTAACGGATGAAGACGACAAAAAGATCGCGATCACCGACGATATACTGGACGAGCTCGTCAACAACGTGGACGCTAAGGATTCTTTTTTATTGCACGGCCAGAGTTCGGACGGGCGTGCCGACTCTGGCCCGAGGAAGAGAAAGGTGGGGACACTGTTTTATATTGAATTAGTCGCTAGTCCATATGGAAAGATGAAATGAAATTATTATGAATATCTAATAGAATTGAAACTCCCGTTTCGAACGAAGCCAAAATGACTGTATTAGGGTGCGGTTCCACTGACGCGAAACTGGACGGAGTGGAGAGGAGCGGACCGTGAATTAGCCAATCACAGTGCTAGAAATCTCCACTCCGCATTAGTGGAAACAGTGTAAGTAGAGCGGAGCGGACCAGAGCTGCATTGGGCCGTGTCTCTTGGAGAGATCCAAGAGAGACGACTCAATGCAGCTCTGGTCTGCTCAGCTCAGCTCAGCTCCAATCCGCCCCGTTCCGCTTCAATGGAAACACTTGCCACTTTTCACTGCTCTTTTCCGCTCCACTTCGCCCAGCACCACGTCAGTGGATCTGCTCGTTTGTCCTCAACCCTTAGGTTGAGGACAAACGAGCGTAATTTCGCTCGTTTGGCGAATCTTTAGCTGTTTTTGTCTTCCTATGATTTATCCATTCGACAGGTCTTATCATATTCTACACGACATAGCTTCAGTTTCACCTGATGCAGATCTACCTAAGTATACAGGTGGCAGGACATCGACACGCAACCTGTTACCATGGATTCTGTATATGATTCTGAATCGCCCATGTTGAAATTTATAATCGGTTGTTTAAAAACAATTGCTGTTCCATACCTTTTTTACCGCGTAGTTATTGCACTTGTCTAAGAAACAGCAGATTTTATTTATGATAACCGAAATTTTTCTACGCTAATCATGTGCTGAATTCATGGTTACAGTTTGCGCGTCGATGTCCCTGCCGCCTGTATAAGTGAGACAAGTCATTCCAGACTTACAAGCGATAACGAAGCCATATTTTAACACACGTTTAATTTTCCAGGCGGACGCGTTCGGTTCGACCGTCGTAAACATAACGAACGCGGATAAAGAACCGATATACGTAGAGATGATCAAGATCGAACCGCCGCCGCCGCCGATCAAGATACTAACGCCCAAAGTTAAGGAAGAAAAGGTCACTGACACCACACCCGTTCCCAGTACCAACATAATAGTGGAAGAAGTCAACGAAGTACCAACTATCAAAATAGAAAAGAAACGAAAAGAGGACACTATCGAAGAGGTTCAACTACCTCATGGGGTTCAACTGAAGACTGTGCAGACGAAACATTCGCCGTTGAAGAAGCATATTATAACGTCGGCGGGGCATAGGAGGACGAGTGACGTGGCTATAGTGACGTCAGTTCCGGCGGATGCGCAAGTGCAGACGTCGCAGCCGCAGATTGTGACTGTCGCCGTGTCTGACAGCTTGAAGGTCTGTTCGTCATTGTGTTAGTTGTGTGTGGTCGTACAGTGGGCAGGGCCCTGTGCCACAGAACTTTATGATAACAATTTACGTATTTGTAATTTTTATTTTTGATGTTTTCACTGCTCGGCAACTATTTGTGGCATTCTTGGCCAAAGCCTTCTATTAGGTATATGAGACTTCATCACTGGTTAAATGTGGGTGTTATGTAAACCTCTGCTTACCCCATTGTGCAAGACAGGCACGTCTGTATGTATGTATGTATGTATGTATGTGTAAAGTTTATAACGGATTGTTGCAGGTCCGTCTCCAGAACCACCTGCTGTCGACTCAGTCGGGTGTGCTGGTTCAGAACGGACCGTTCCCACCGGTGGTCGCCGTGCCTGTGCAGCAGAGAGATGGCACAGGTATGTTGTTGTACTGGACTTGTGTGAGGATTGTGTTGTTGTGAAGACTGTCGCGGGCTCCGGGGTGGAGCCCGGCTGGCGGCAGTGGGGCTGCGCCCTGTTACATTAATTTTGTGAGGACTGTCGCGGGCTCCGGGGTGGAGCCCCGCTGGCGGCAGTGGGGCTGCGCCCTGTTACATTAATGTTGTGACGGAATCGGGGATATCCGTCGCCCCCCACACAGAAGAACCCAAGGTAGCGCCACGTAGTGTTCCACGTGCGCCCCTATTTGACGTCGCGGGGGGATTCTTACACCTCACTCTCCCCGCGGGCCTGAGGTGGCCCGCTAAGGCGGGCCGACACCATTGGGGATTGCGGAAGTCGCACATGATCCCATGATCCTCGGTGCAAGTGTGGGAAGGGAACACCGGTGTGGATTTTCGTCAGTAAGTTTTTGACAGACCTCTCTGCCCGCCCCAGGGCAGAGAAAATCCACGAGGATTGTCCACCCCGGATAAAAAGGACCATCGAAATAAAATAAATAAACAATTAATTACTAATAACAAGAACAAAACCATGGTCAGCAAGACAACCAGTCACCACAAGCACCACCCGTTCACGAGCATAACGAAAAGATCAGCCATCACCCTCTCGTCATATTGGAGGGAAGGAGGCAACCTGACCCCCGATGCTACCGGGAGCAGTGACATCTGAGGGAGCATGTTGAACTTGCTCTCGGTTGTCAGGCCAGAATAGTATGATGAATTGTGCAGGTCGCTAGGTATCCACTTACTGCAATACAACTAATAAAAAAAACATTGTAATAGGTTAATTTACCCAATAATAAAATTAGATTGACTTATATGTATATTCAAATAAAATAAACAATGATATGAAGTCGTAAGCTAATTCTGGAGAAAGAACATAAACATTGCCTCGAGTTACTCACAGCGACCAACCATTCTTAACCTGTGAAGAAAGGTTTGATTTTACTTTAACTTTAATCGCATTGAAAGGCAAATCTAAAAAAGAAGAGGGCTTGTTACAAATTAGAAGGCCTTAGACGATCAGTGAAACCCTCCCTCAACAAGAGCTCCCCCGCAGCCCCGCTCCCGCCCGCCAGCGCGCACGGGCCGCGCCGCGTGTCCGCGCCGCTCGTGTCGCTGGCGCACAAGCACGTGCTGCACGCGCCGTCGCCGCTGCTGGTGCAGCAGCAGCACCTGGCGCACGTGCCGCCCAGCAAGCTCAAGGTGCTGCACGCGCACCCGCTCACGCAGAGCCAGCGCACCGCGCTGCTGGCGCAGAACCGCGCGCTCGCCGGCCTGCCCGCCGTCGTGTCGCTGGCCGCGCTCGACAACAAGCCGGCGCTGCTCAAGGTACTGTGGTGCGACGACGTCGCTCGCCCGCTACTGCCGCACGGACGTGCACTGTATGAGTGTGTGATCGCAGGCCGCGCCCGGCGCCGTGGCGCAGCTGTTCGAGATCAAGGGCGGCGCGCTGGGCAAGGGCCCGCACCTCGTGAACGTGCTGCGCCAGCCGGCGCCGCGCGCCGACGACAAGCGGCGCGTGAGCCTCAGCCTCGACCCGCGCCAGCTCACCGTGCGCCACCCGCTGCAGCTCAAGCCGCGGGCGCTCGTGGCCAACCTGCTGCACAAGGCGCACCGCCCGCAGGTACGAACTCAAACTCGAAGCATTTATTTCAATTCAACCATTTACAGGCACTTTTGAATTGTCAAGGAGTCGGTCAGTTGGAAATATGAAGCTAGTTGCCCATTCCAAAGCGTAGTAGGTACCTATGGAGAAGAACGGGCAAGAAACTCCATGGACGCTCTTTTAAATTAAATTGATACATAAAGATTAGTACAAAAATAATGTTGAAATTATAACTAAATGTGAGGACGATGTAAAATAAAAAACGCGCCCATAGTAGCAAAAGAAACAATAACAATTTCTAAATAAAATAATTACAAATAAGCCGAGGAAGCCAAGAGGTGACCATTCCCAACTAACGGCGCCCGTTCACGAGCATGACGCATGGATCAGCACCATTCAGCTCAACCATTTTGAAGGGAGCTAAATGATCCAACACACGCGCCACCATCAGCGAGACATCTGAGTGAGCATGACATACTCTCAGCCGCCAGAGCCCATTCAAGTCAATCACATAACCGGTAAATGGTAGCTCTATTATACATAGTACTCACACCTGTGCAATGCAAATGTACAATACAAAGTAGATTGAATTTATACAATGCAAAGATAGTCTTACAATGTTCAGCTGCTCCAACAGTGTTTTAAAATGTTAATTATTCAATTGGTTGTGGTTGTGGAGCAGGACCAGCATTGAGCCAAGCATTTTTATCAGCGATGTAATCTCCCAACTTATAATATGTCTGCCTGCATAGTATGCGTTTGATACAAGATTTGAATTTCATCTCATTCAGTTGAAGTATGCGGGCCGGAATTTTATTGTAACATTTTAAACAGTACCCCATGAAAGATCAGTCTACTTTATAATAAGAATATAATAATAATAGGTCCCTATTTCTAGTACGCTTCTCTGTGGCTCGTCGTCTCGGCGTCATACTCAGACCTTCCCCCGCCATGTCCATTCCTCCGCCGGGGCCACTATCCGTTCGCGTAACACATCGCACACATCCCTCTTGGCATTCTCATCTCAGCTGCATGCAATTCTGGTGTATAATTATTATTTTTATGTGTCTTTGACATATCTCGTACGAGGGGCCAGAACCAACTTGCAGAGGCCCTGAATGAGGCACCAACCGACGATTATCCCCGTTCGCACAAGTGCACCCAAGGACAACGCGCGGTTGGTGTAGGACCATTGCAGGATATGGAAACAAACATATTGGGCTATGGTTTGGGTGGCTAAAGTGAACTGGCTATCTATCTAGGACTATGGCTGCTGCCTAATTTACTATATACTCGGAAAAAATGGTTCCCGTTCGCTTTGGAATGGGCAACTGGCTTCTTTCTGACCGACCGACCCCTTGACAGTTCAAAGTATCGTACCAGGCCACGGCCGTCACGTGGCTGTATAGTGCTACATCGGACCTCGGAGCCTGCCCGCACTAACCCCGCCCCCCGCAGGTGGCCGCCGTCGCCTTCGCCGCGCCCGCCGCGCTCAAGCGCCCCGCCGCGCCGCCCGCGCCCGGCGCGTCCACGTCGGGCGCGCCGGCCGCGCCGGACGAGCGGCGGCGCGGCGGCGACACGCTGCCCATGCAGGTCACGTGACGCCGCCGCGCGCCCGCGCCCGAGCCCCGACACTTATTTAAGGCTGTGAAATAGTTAATACGTGGAAACTTTAGCAAGGGTCAATATTGTTGTGTTCGCGGCTGGCATGCCCTCGCTAGTTTTTTTAGCAAAAGAAACGTTTGTTTTGTTCGTTTTAATGTGTTATTGAATAGAGAGCGAGTGTATATTTTAAATGTGTATGAGCATAAAAAATGAAATAAAAATGTTTAAAAAATGTGTAAAATAATAACCGCATTACTGTGTATCATATAGGTTTATGTGTATTATAAACAATGAAAATATTTACTTAATGACTTGGTTCACTGGCCGGACCAGTTGAGCGGACGCTTGTCGGCGCGCGGTGAGTAGTCAGGCGGTCCGTACTTGTGGACAGATCCCGTAGAGTTAGTATTATTTTGTGTTTGTACCATTAATTTATTGTTAGACGTTGTATATAATGATGTTCATCCCCGGTACTGCACGACTCTCGATACAAACGTACTGAATACTCAACCTGTGCATATATTCCATTTTGTGTTCAGCCATTACGAACCGCCGATACCAAATAAACGCGGGCTTCAACCGAAAAATGTGATCGATATAAATGTTTGGCAACACTACTGACCAAATCGTGCGTGTTTATGGCGGCACTCGAGGTTCTGGCGGCAGTGTTGCTGTATAAAAAATACTAATTTATAGTCAATCGACGCGGCTTAATACCAGCTTTCCTTAGAAGGCATAGTTAGTAAAATTAGTTTGCAAATCGATGAGGTGTCCCACGCTGGGCGCCAATTGAGACGATACAAGGTGGTGTCATTTGAATAACTAAAAACTCGAACAGGGGTCGTTGAACTCATTGTTACAAACAACTTTACTACGAGGCCAAGCCTCAATTTCTGGTATTTTTAAAAACTATCTATATCGTTGAAGTTGGTTGCAGTTACTAAGGATAGGAGCATCCCGACCAAACGGGCCAGGTTAAGTTGGAACCAACTACGTGCTTGTAGAATTTTTAGGACATCAAGATGGAAGTTATTTGGGGATCGATTAAATATATACATGCCTTTAAATAACTACGGATTTTGTAAACGTTCCGTTTTTGATAACGACTGACTTAAACTGTCAAGTCGGTGAAACAGTCGGCTTTCTGTATCGGCGTAAATCTGGCGAGCAAATATCAACATTGCGCTCCTTAAAATAAATTCGAAAATAAATAACCTTACTCTAACGCGCACCTCTTCCTGCCTGCGCTGTCGGGCTAACGGAGTTTATTTTCAACTTTATTTCAACTATGCAAGCTCGATATTTGTTTGCACTGCACATCCTAAATGGTGGTGCCAGCAAATACAATGTTGTTGAAATGACACACAAGTGAGATTCCGAAAATATCATTGTAATATTAGTGCGTATAAGCCCACTGAGACAATTAGACAACCGGCTGGAATCAACTGATAGAGCATAGACAGGTGTCCTACAGTCAGCCTCAACAAGATGTATGCATGCATCGGCCTAGCCTTACTCAACTACGAGTTCAACAACGAAGCACGTCCTTTTTTCAACGACATAAAAGCGCATTCAATGTCAAACTGTGAGTGCGGTTGACTGTACAACTACCTACAAACACGTGTCTTACTGGAAAATAACATTACAAGCTGTAAGGGTTAGCGCACACTGAGCAGCAAAACGCTCGATCTGCAATAGAATACAAAATAGCGTGTACGAAATCCGGAAGGTTTCGGAGCAGGGGCGGGTCGCTAGTGAGTCATCTAATTGAACTGATGACGTCACGATTGCCAGTTGTCTAATTAACTTGGTCGGCTAGTATTAGATACATTTTGTATTGCGCTCGGCGCGTGTTGGTTGATCAGTGTACACAAGTGTGACAAGTTACGGTGTAACTCTTTCGTTCTGATCATTCAACTGCCGACATGTGGGTGTACTGAGGAACCTACACCGCTGCCTATCCCTTCGCGGAACACATGCAGCAACGTCATTATGCTATTCTAAATGTATTCAATAAATTTCACGAAATAACTGATTTAAAGTGATATTAAAAAACAAAATACAGAAACACGATTTATAATATCTCTGTAAACGTAATCGGTATGATAATTGTAGAATATTAGGGAGAGTGTGTCCATTCAAATTATTAGAAATAAACGTGTAGAGACACAATGTAGGTAGATAGAAATAAAACAAATAATACTTTTTGTTCATTTTTATTGTGGCAACATTGTAAGTTGTGGTTCGTGGTCGCTGGCCAGGTGTTGCCAGAAGCAATCGTATGTGCTACTGTGATACATTTTAATAACGGAAATGGAGCGATCACGAAACACAATAATTGGCAACGGATTTGCATTCTCAGTGCTAATGTAATTTCTTTTTTGGGATACAAATATATAATAAAAATACATTTTGTCCGTTCAACTCACTTCTTGTTAGAACTTTTGCAGAAAAAAGCAAAAAAAAAAAATGTTAAAAATATCGTGTATTTTAATGTAAACTAAAAACATTGGGGTTAAATCTAAGCTATGCGAAAATTATATCGAGTCGTGTTACGCAAGTGTCCTGTTGTCTCAACCATTATAAAAACATTTAGTGAGCTCGCTTTTCATGGCAGTTCATTGGAGCAATGAGCTGTTAGGAAAAAGGGCTCGCAACAAAAAAAGTAACGGTTTAACTATGTCTATACATATATAATTAGTAAGTATCATATACTGTACAAAAAGGCTGCAAATTTGGGAAAAAATGTAAAAAAAACATTGGCCTCATGTTGTCGTTGGGGCCGATAACATACGCTTAGTAAAGTGGATAGGATGATGTACCTCATAAGTTTCTGAATTCTAGTTTAGGCGTTCCCGTTGTGATCGCTCGCCCGCGAGAACGTTCTTGTTTCCTTAGCTTTGTTCACAATGCGGACGTACATTTGTGTAAATATTATTATTTTGTATCGTTTAGTGCGGCGCGCTCGGCCAGGCGAGCGCGTCGAGCATTGAGCATTCGAGCTTGAGCACGCGAGCGCTCACAACCCGACGCGACGCAATTATACAATATCGCTGTAAAAATGTTTGTAAAAATAGTCATGTTCACAATTTCAGTGTAGTTTTGTTGATTATTTTTTTCAACCGGAAATTGCTGAATAAAGCGACGATTCTGTTTCATGCGTTTGTTTTATTTATCTCTAGCTTGGAGGTCGCCTGGAGCTCTGAGAACCAGACCATCTCAAAGTGTCCTATGTATTCCTTTGTGCCTTTCACCCAAATCCTTTTCCAAACTCACAGACATACAGATTCACATATTTTATAAAACTGCGTATTAGTAGATTTTGATCGTGAAAAACAAACAGTTTCCTTAAAAGAATACTTACATCGAATTGAGCAAATGTTAACATTTGTTATCTGTAACACATTTCCAGATCATCTCACTCCTTCGACTAGCGATATCTACCTAACTCGAAACTAATTAGTAGCTAATTAGGGTCCTGATCGCGACGATAGCTCGCGGTGGAGCAAATGCAAGTAGACTGGACTGTGTTATAACATGTCATGTGACGCTTTTTTGCCATGTAAGCGTACATGGCGTGCCCTGACTGAACCGTAAGGGATACATAACATTAATGTTCTACAGGATTGTACATCTTAAAAAGATCAACAGAAAAGTCCGCGATAGCACATGTCTATCTTCTAAGGAAACCACAGTAACAAAAAAATATTTTAGAATTTGTATCAAATTGTTATTTCCGAAGCTATTTTGACAGGTATATTACTAATCCTTATCCATTTAAATATGTTATTAAAATCGCTCATTTAATTAAAATTAAAACACGCCGCGATACCTTAACATATAAAATGAATACTTTAATAGATATATATCACAAAATTAAAATTACGCGCATCAAAATAATCATGGTTGTATGCGCGGCGCGAGTCGTGATGGCCCAGTGGTTAAGACTTCGCCTCTCTTGTACGAGATTGTGGCTTCAAATCCGGGCAAGTACCGTAAATAATTTAGATGGTAATTCATTTATTATTAGTAGGTACATACATTTTTAGTGTGTTAAATCCAAAATGATTTGTCGGACATATTTATTGAGCGCCGCGCCGTCTAACATAGATATTTTGATAAGCGTAAATTGAATTGTGTAAATACGTAAGATAATTTTAATGTCGCGGGCAATCTCAGCGTATCCGACCTAAAACAAAACGAAGCCCACGTAAACAGCGTTGCCAGATATAGGTATAGATACTCATCGATTTATACAGATTTTTACAATTCATTATTGTTTTAAAATTGTAACATTAAGTAGGTAAAGCACCGGAACACCGGAAGTATATCCGAACATATCGCTAGAACTTGCCTGGAAAACTTTACAATGTTTCGGAACGCGCCTTGCAAAATAATAATTATATCAACCAGAATATTAAAAAAATAATCATCTTTTATTTTGAAATTAAAACTTCAAGTTTTCCCTTCTTTTTACGTTGTCATAGCAAATATTGCAAGTGTTATGCAAATATATTTAGCTGTGGCATGTATTTAGCTCTCCTAAAAATATTTTTGAACGCTCTAATATAATGATTGCTCCTCTTTTTGTGAACCTCGAATAATTCCTATAATTCTAAAAAATACTAAATACTTAGCCAAGTAAATGCGACCAACTTGGATGTAGCGCTCGCCGGCCGCTGTCGAGGCACTGCTCGCTTCGCTCGCTCGGCTCGCGCGCGTTTGGTCACAGTTCTAACCTAACCTAACCCGCTTGGCCGGGGTACCCCAGCTTATTTATTTACTGCGACCAACTGTGAGAAAAGGCCTAAAAGTTAAAAGCAGGCTCAATTATTGTTCTGAGGCTACAGGTGAGAAGAAAATGTGCCGGTCGTCTGGCGACCTCAAGGAAAGAATGAATGAACACAGGATGAATGAAAGGCGACTAACAAAAGTGACGTTCTTCAGAAAGGTGAGCGCAGAGCGTTGTAAACCTTCTGCGTATACCTAACCCAGAAGATGCACGAGTAAAACGACTGGCAGTAGACTCTGAAAAGCGTCAGCCTTAGCAACATGCGTGCAAGCATATTGCATCGGGCTGCCAACGCCCTGCGCTCCCTATCTATATCCTGGTCATCTGTGAGAGAACCCGCGACCACATGACCGAGGTATTTGAATTGAGTGCCGATTTTTAATGGTGTTCTTTGTAACGTCACCGGTGGTATATTCGTGGGTGTATTATTATGTACTTTAAAAACCACCACCTCACTTTTAGTAGCATTATACCTCAAGCCATGAGTCTCCGCATACCTCTCACACATGGCCAACAACTTCCTAAGTCCACAGATTGATGGGCTGAGCAGCACCATGTCATCAGCATAACTAATGTTGTTGATCATTCTTCCATCCACAGAACAACCAACCATAGTGCTACTCAGCTCTCCAACCAGCTTGTCTATGTACAGGTTAAATAGAGTGGATGAAGTCAACCCCCCCTGCCTCACTCCACAATCTAGCCCATACTGTACCGACTGAGCATCTGACCATCTAACATAGTTTATCTGACTTTTATACTTACCAAAATTTAAATTATATTTATAAGCTCCGGTGGAAGGTCTGTTTCATCCGACATTCTTTGCCACAGAGTGTCATAATTCACCAGCAGGCTTAGCATGACGCTTTCTATTTCTTCGAAGAAAAGACACGGCTATTTCTATACAAAGTGACATTTCGTTTCTCCTTTTTTGACATCCCACCGTAGAAATCCTTCTACATAAAAAGGACCTAGACAAAGATCGTTAGAAACGGAAGACAAAATGACAGATTGTAAAAGGATTTCTACGGTGCAGTACTCTGCACAGTCTGCTGGAGACACAGGATTGCACTTTCCGTCGACAAACTGGTTCCAAAACCAAACTGCGCGTCGTTGAGTTTGATATGCATTTTCAACTGTCCCTCAAGCAGGCTGTTCAGCACTTTGCCAATGACTGTTCCCAGTGAAATAGGCCTGTACCTACCTAATTGTTTTTGTCGGATGAATCACCTGTCTTGTTTTTTTATCATGGGAACTACGACAGTTTAAGCCCGAGTTATACACTCTGCTTTTCACTTCGATTTCTAGAAAATGAAACAGGCATAAAGTATACAAAAGTATTTACTTGTTTGTCTGATCTCCAACGCATGAAATTGTCGTACGAGTTGAGATAAAGCTGCTTGGATTTCGGCGGTAATATTTCTTCAACCACGTTTTTCGCATTTTGCTCCATGAGAGTGTAACTTTTTCGTCACATGAATATTCCATTGTTTTAGTTTTATCACTTTTCACTGTTCAAAAATGTCGCAAAATTGAAGAAGAGAATAGCTAATTCCCGCCACGAATATTTTTAAAAGTTTTTTTTTTTATTTCAACATCTGTCATTCGACTTGGGTACTTCATACTGCTACAAGACATAAAAACGTTTATTTGCGTTTTTAAATATTAAATGACAGCTATTTTATCTGGTTTTATTAAATTAACAATAGAAAACACGGAAGTGATTTATATTAAAGCAAATGAAATAAAATAACGAAGGGTTAATCTGCGAAGTTTTATTGTGCGTGTGGCTGCTGGGCCTGATTATATTAGTCTTAGAAAAAAAGTTTACTTTATGCACTATAGCATAAAAAGCGATTCTATGTCGCCTTCGCACAACATAAAGATGAACTTTTAGAGCAGGTATGGGCAACCTTTGACATGTTGAGGGCCAAACTTTAGCGAGCAAATACGTTAGCGAGCCGCGTTTAAAAGTAGGTAAGTACTTAGTGCATTTTTAAGTAGTGATCATATTTTTTGCTATAGATGTTAGATATGAAATAATACGACAATGTTATTATAGTATAATAACAAAATGAAATAAAAAAAAATGGTACATTATAATTAAATCGTTAAATTTGGAATTGTTACAAACTACGAAAGTTAAATACACCGAAATCAATGAGACACTTGAGCTTGAATTTGGGAAACTAATCCATCGATATTTGGATTAATTCGACTGATACAAAGACGTAAAGAATTTTTCAAATTATCGTCAGTCAGTCTTGTACGATGTGTTGATTTATTAACTTTCATCAATGAAAAGAACTATTCGCATTTATAAGTTCTGCCAAACGCACAAATCAATCTTCTTGCGAATATTCTAAGCTGCGGAAAATTGTCTTCTTCTAGGTATTTTTTGTAGAAATCGCACAACTCTACGTCTTCAAATTTGGATTTTAGGAGTGAGTTTTCTTGAATCTCGATCAACTCCATTTGTAAGTGTATTGGAGCATTTTACATTACATTTCGTAGGAGTAGCAAATAAACTGAAACAGTCTTCCATGTTTTTGAAGTCGCTAAATCTGTTCGAAAATTGTTCCAACAGTAACTTGAGTTTTTCAGCATATTGAGCATAAGCAATATTTTCATACGCAGAGAGCGTGTTGTGTATGGTAACTATTACCAGACAGCATCTGTGACTCCCACAAGCGTAGTTTGATCTGAAACGCTTTCAAATGGCTGTACAAATCATTTACTAACTGTCCTTGTTTTTGAAGTTTCAAATTTAAATCATTCAAATAGCCTGTAAGATCGACCAGAAATGCTAAGTCACATATCCATTTTGGGTCACTTAATTCAGATAGTGGTTTATCTTTTATTTTCATAAAGTCTGCTATCTCATTTCTAAGCTCGTAAAACCGTTTCAACATTTTTCCTTTGCTCAGCCATCTGACTTCACAATAATATGTTACGTCGTTATATTCAGCTGATATTTCATCCAAAAACGCCTTGAACTGACGATGGTTAAGACCTCGGGATCGAATAAAGTTGATGGTTTTTACTACCACATTCATAACATTCTGGAGTCAAATGAACTTAGAACACAAGTTCTGTTGGTGGATAATGCAATGAAGGACTATCAAATCATCTTTTTTCACATTTAATTCTGTTGCTTTTTCATTCAAAATTTCGATGAAACCTTTACGTAAGCCGACCATAGAAGGTGCACCATCAGTGCATACTCCAATAAATTTTGACCATGGCAAGCCAAAACTTGTGAATACCTTTTGAACTTCAATAAAAATATCCTCTCCTGTATTGGTTCCTTTAAGCGGCTGTAAAGCAAGCAGTTCCTCAGTAACAGTGAACTCCTTATCAACACCTCGAATAAATATAGCCAGTTGAGCTGTGTCAGACAAATCGGTGCTCTCGTCTAATGCTATGGAAAATGATTCAAAACCAGCCATACGGTCAGTCAATGTTGTTTTTATATCATTAGCCATCATTTCTATACGTCGAACAACAGTTCGTCTTGACAAACTAATTTTTTCAAATTCATTTTTCTTTTCGGGACACAAACTACTGTAAACTTCTAACATACACTCCTTGATAAATTCTCCTTTGGCAAATGGTTTTAATGCCTTTGCCAGTTTTGAGCTAACTATAAAACTAGCTTTCACAACATTATCAAGTTGTGTTCTTTGTTTATGAAACATTTTTTCCTGTTTATCCAAATTTGCGGTAAGCTTCTGGATTTTGTCTGCAGCGTAGCATGCTTAGTTGAGTAATGCCTCTTTATATTGAATTCATTCATTACTTAAATGGATTCATTACACAGCAAACAAATAGGCTTACCATTGTGCAAGATAAAAAAGAATTCTTAAGTCCATTTTTCTTGAAACTGGCGACCCTCTGTATCTACTTTTCGTTTCTTTCCACCAGACATCATTTTTGTTTACTTTTCGTTCAATAAACTTAGTAACAAACTATAGTTAGTAACCACTCAAGATGCACACAAAGTCACAAAGCATGTTGACGGCTCGAGCAGTTCGCTAGGATATCGCTTGTCCAAGTTATCACCTCGGTAGCTCAAATAGAACTGAACTAACGTTCGGTTTTTTTTTTGTATGGCATCTCGTAGTTGACCTTGAGAGGTCGTGACTACTTAACCGGACTTTCCTGTGGCTGCCTTAAGCGAACTCAAAGCCTCCATGGTACGGACCTCGGCTTAGGGCGTCGCTGGGGGGAGGACAGCAAGATGGGACAGGCTGGATCTGGTTAATATTATTATTATTAATCGGGGAAATTAAAGCTACAGGCTCAGCTGCGGCGAGGGCTGGCACTTCGTCGAGCAAGGGTCGGGGGGGACAATTACGTCGGGGTTTACGCGAGGGACCTCGGCGGCGAGGTCGGAACGTAGGTCGGTGTGATTTGTGCACTGTACTCGTTGCCCTACTGCTTTCCTGGAGGAGGGTAATGGGGTCATCGGGGTCGGTGAGGGTATGCCTTGGACGGCGAATAGAGCTAATGGTGGAGGGCCTATAACTGGCGGCCTGCACAACCAGAGGGTTGCGGTGGGTGGTGGCGGAGTCGAAGAAGCGCTTCGTGATGCGCTTCATGAACTGCTTGATGGTGGGGATTTTGAGATCGAGATGGAGGATCTCGTTTCGGACGAACCAGGGGGCTCCCGTTGCCTTTCGGAGGAAACGGTTTTGGAGGGACTGCATCCTGTGGATGTGGTGGGGCCTAGCATGTGCGAAGACTGCACAGGCATACGTCATGATGGGACGGATGCACGCTGTGTAAATACGCAATTTGCCCTTAAGGGACAATTTGCTGCGCGCATTTAGGACGGAGTGTAGTCTACCGAGAGCGAAAGCGGCACGCGAACGCACCTGCTTAATGTGCTCTGAGAACGAGAGATGGTGGTCAAGGGTCACGCCTAGGTATTTGGCTCGCTTCTCCCAAGGGATAGGCTTGCCGAACATGGTGAGCGGTCGGGGGGGATGAGGTTTCTACGCTGTTTGGTGAAAAGAACAGCCTGACTTTTGTCGGGATTGACTAACGTTCGGGCCATCCACCCACTTATATAGGCAAAATGAAGGAATAATCTAGAATAAACTAGTTTAGAATAATTGAGAAGCAATAAATCTTTTGATGTGTCGCCCGTGAGGCGGCAAACCTCAAAGAATTTGATCGAGCAAACCGAGTGGCGGCGATTCCAAAGAGTGAGGCGGCAAACATCAAAGGATTTGATGTTTGGCGCCTCACTGTCACTCCCTTGAGTATAAGTACCTAAAGTAATATTTTTTATATTGGGTTTTTTTTAAATGTCTCGCGGGCCGGATCCTGCTGTTGTTGCCCATATATGTTTTAGAGCATGAGAAGCGAAAATAATGTTTCCTTAGAGCAAAATTTGTTTTCGCTGTGCACTCCATAGACTAATATAAATAAACGAGAGTGCACTCTATAGAATGCAAATGTGCAGGATTGTGCGATTTCATTTCCTACTTGTCAAACGACAGGTGGATTTGTTTATTTTTTTTGTGTATTTGTTGTCTCACCCTACCTGCTCTACAATGTCAAATTATAATAGGTCATGCAAACCTAACACTTAAAGAAAGTCATTACGTAAGGCCTTGGATCTAATTAATATTGTGCTGGATTTAATTATGACCCCTTTGAATTTGGAACCTCAAGTAAAAATGGCATGCAAACAGTACCATTCACCATAGTACATACTAATTCCATGCATTTACCATATTGAGACTAGCACTAAAAAATCAAAAATAAGTTGTTCGAAAATCGAACAAAAATAAAAGAAAGATAGAACACAAAATAAAAAAGGCGCGAATACTGCAAGTCGCTTTGCTGCTTAACAACCAACTAAACTACAAATTTTCCCAAAAATGTCGAGCGACTGTAGTGATTTGTCTCCGGAGTACATTAAATCCGAAGCCATTGACATTGCCAACAATCTACTCCCAGACATGTCCAAGGAATCGTAAGTACTGTAAAAGTAAGTAGGTAAGTATGAAATCCTACGACAATTTTTACAAATGGAAAGCTATAAAGGGCGTCAATTCTGTATCTGAATCAGTGTTTTTAGTCTACTTACAGCATTTATCATGTACCAAGTAGCATATGGTGCATCTATTCGATGCTGAGGTCAACAATATGCATCAAACATAATGTTCAAATTAAAATTAATACATACACTGACTGACTGACTGACTGATTGACTCTTACCTATCGTGGACTATCCATGTTGCTCAAGTCAGTCGCAAAGTGCACTACACGTTCCATTCGTTGAAATGCCTCCAGAGCTTCTTGCCCTTGAATACCAAAATCTCCCTTGCTCAAACTCTCATACAGCCCATCATAGACTACGCTGATACCTGTTATTTGGATGCCACCGAGGAGCTTTTAAATAAACTTGAGCGTTTGCAAAATATCTGCATTCGTTTTGTTTTTAACCTTAAAAAGTATGATCATGTTTCTAACTTTCGCAAGTTTCTCAAGTGGCTCCCCATTCGTCTTCGCAGGAACTCTCGGACATTGTGTCTGCTATTTAACATCCTTCATAATCCTAGTACGCCATCCTATCTGCGGGAACGTTTTTCCTTCGCCCGTCCTTCTGATGCACCTTGCAGGTCGCATCTTAGAAATCTCCTTAAATCCCCTCCCCACTCTACCGACTTCTACTCCTACTCCTTCACTGTGCACGCGGTTCGGCTGTGGAATTCACTTCCACCTGACATTAGGGACTGTCAAACTGTTGCTGTTTTTAAAAGAAGAGTGAAAGAACACTATCTTTCCACTTTGCCATAGTTTCATATTATGTATTTATTATTTTATACTATTAATTATAAGTTTAAAAGTGTTATATGTATTTTAGTGATATTTATTTTAGAAGTATGTATTTATGTAAGTATATTCTCTTATTTTATAATTAAATTAGTGAATAGTTTTATTTTGTTTTTATGTATTTTCTTTTCACTTTTACCTTACACACGTTGTCTACATCTCTATGTCTACTGTCCTATTGCAGGTATGCTGGAAGAGATTTCATTAGAAATAAGCATCACCTTTGTACGTATTTTTCTGTTCCTTTCTTCTTGTCTGTTTACATGTGTGTACATAAACTGTTAAATAGATAAATAAATAAATACACCTAATTTTTGGCAGTTTTAAAAATGAAATCGGAAGTAGGACATCGTGCTGAGAAATCAAAGTTTTTACAGCTCAAAATGTGGAAAGCTTTCTTGCCACAAAAGTAAGTCCCTAACTAATTATTGAATTTTTTGTAACTAAATTAGTTACATATTTCTATACTAGCGACTTGCACCGACCGCTTGTGTGCGATGTACTGAATGATTTGATGTTTCGACATGTCAAAAAGTACACAATTATATGTGTCAATCAAATCTAAGCAAGTGCATAACTTTTAATACATACATAAGAGTTAATATATTAAAGTACGTAACTTACTAAGCTACCTGCCTATTTTTGTTACACGTGGTCTTGATTTTTGGTGTGAATGGCTTGTTGTAGAAATGAACTCTTAATTAAAATCGAAGATATCGAAAACATTCAAAAGTAACAAGCTCTTCGGCCCTCTAATATAAATACTAAATAGGTCTACTAACTGTTATTGTAATTTTAATAAGTACTTTGATTCTTGTACTATTGCTGAAAAGTAGAGTATTCTCCTCGGGGATAAAGGTGCATTCGTCTTGGGCGGGCTTGAATCCCTCGCTGCATTCCGCTCGGCAGTTAATCTCGAATCCTTGGTTACGCTCGGGATACAATACGGCACCCGCGACATAAGACACCGCTCTATCCTCTTGGTGCATAATCTACTATTCCCCGTTCCATAGGTACACGCTAACTTCACTCCGCGGTGGCGGCCGGCGCTGCGTGGGCTTCGCACGGCGGCGCGCGTGCCGCGGCGGGCGCGTGGCGCTGGACAGAACGCGCACGCGCCTGCACGAGCTGTTCACCAGCCTGCCCTTCAGCTTCCCCGCCTCCGAGCACTACCGCAGGCAGAAGGATGAGGAGGTAACACGTCACATGCTGGTAGTGTGTGTCGGCAGAGTGGTGAACTTACGAGCAGCGCGCAGAATGTATGCGAGGAGATACCTCGAATGTGAGCGAATGGGATCCGTAATCCCGCGGCTCCTAATGAAAGGTACATTTTAGCAACCGATAGACAAGTACTTCGGGTCACGGCCTAAACATTAAAAAGTTTAGTTCAAATTGGATGAGATTGCGGTCAGTAACCCACGTACAGTACTGTTCGAGTGCGAGTTAACTAGACACCTGGCGTTGTGACGTCACTCGTACAGTACTGTTCAGTACAGATGCCTAGTTAATTCGCACGGATTGTCTCGCTACAAAAGCAATAATATAGAACTTGCCTGGGAATAGAATACGATATCAGCGCGTCACTGATTAGTGATTTCACATATGATCACAATCACTTTTTCATTCTGTGGATCACCACAAAACTATATAGTAGTGACAATCTGGGGCGATTTTTGAATTCATACAAAACGTCAAATAACTGACATTCTTTTTGTCTCGTCGAAATTTAGTTTTGTCATTGAAATGTGATGTGACATAATAATAGACGACATTTAGTATAATAATGTCCCAGGTGTACACCAGATGACTACTTTGGCGTCCGGAAAAAAATAGGGTATATTAGAAGAGCGGAGAAGAAGCCTATGGCGTAGAAAATTGCATTAAAAAAAAACAATATTATTTTTACACATGAAAGTCTATCAATAAAATAAAACTGCTAATTTGACGTAAACTTTTCACAATCAAATAAGAAAAACAGACGGAAAATATCGACATTCAAATGATTCAATATATTCTATACGTGTACAATTATTTTTAACATCGTTAGCACCAGAACTTAAAATTCATACTCATCACTAAACCATAGAGAATTTCGAGCGACCATTGTTGTACACATCTTTGGCAAATTTGAAAAAAAAAAAGATTAACTGGGTTGTGGAACCCAGTTACCGGGGAATACGATACCCTACCGGGCTTCTGAGTACCTGTTACGACCAACAACCTAACGTACTTTCCAAGACACTGATCCCTCTGGGCCTCGGTATAAAATGAGTGATTCTGATCACTCATCCACAGACAGACCGCAGCAAGTATTGCTTAACCTTGGATAGACCCATGCAGCTGTTATTACTTGACCATGCGCCCCTAATTTATTAATTAAACATTTTATTGTATTGTACAACAGGCTGGTGTCTACAACTCAGTGATTATTATTTTTCAAAATGTATTTATCAAAATAATAATTCTAAACCAAATTTTCTCTCAATTCCAGGTGGAACTCGAAACAAAGGCTCATAAAACGCCAAAAGAAATGTCGAGAGACTACCACACAAGCGGAAAATACCCATGGCGACACGCGTTCAGAAAGCACCTCTTTCGAAACCCCGACCTCTGGACCACCACCGACGAAATCAAGCCATCCGACATCAAACAGGAACCAACCGACAAATCTGACAGATCGGAATTCTTACCCAACCTTGCTGACAGATCGGATCTACCAGACGTTATTCAAGACAGTGTTAAAAGTGATATTAGATTAAGTGCGAGTACTTTAGACGGAGTAGTGAGAGATAATTTGGAGAGGGTCATGAGGAAACGGTCTTGGAGCGGCTGTTCGGATAGCAGTTACGATTCGGATGAGAGTTTGCAGCCTGTGGAGAAAGAGTTTGAACAGTTTATCAATGAGGTTAATAAAAAATGGTGAGTGTTATTTTTATGATTACAGTATCTGATCATGCTCGCGGGGCCAACATGGCCACAGATCGCACCAATTAGCTAGCGAAACTCCAAACGAACACGATAAAGTGAAACTAAAAATGATTTCATTTGTGTGTTGATTTGATACTCGGGGGGTCAACGACCGCTGGTAGTGTTGTTACTCGAAGTATGAGTTGAGAAAATGTGTCTTCTTTTATTGTATCGTGTTTAGATACTCATCACGTCTGCGGAGTTTCGCTGGTTAATGTAATTTGACCCTGTTTGCCGTAAGAGCGATCTTGTTACCACTAATGTACTGTAAACCCAGACAATAATCTCAAACAATTCATTCCAGGTTACATTTCCGACCAAAAACACCGCCACCTTCGCCCCCTCACGTTGACACACACGACGACCAATTCCCAGTCGCTCTCGACACCCCGATCTCCGTAGAGCTGAGAGCGGCCGAGACACCGCTCTCAGACACCCTAGACACCTTCACTACCTCAGAATTTACTCTCGGAGAGTTGTACCCGGATCTGACCGCGGATGTCGACAATAGTGGCAACAGTCTGGACATTAGTGGCGATGATTTGCTGACTGAGAATTTTACGGGTGAGTTTGGAATATTTTTTGTTTTTGTAAGATCGTTCCTAATTACATGGGACAGCAGTGGATTTTCGGCTGAAAACATGAACTCACAAACTGGGCAAGTTAGCGTCACGTAGTGCAGGGTAACGTGACTACCTGACTGCCTCGCTGGTCTGGTGCTCTCAAGCGCGACTGCCGGACGAAGTTGGGTTTTTCCATCAGGAATATCTCAGTAACAGCTTGCAGTGTGGGTTCGTGCCCGGATGGCGAGGATAGGCTTAAACATAACTGCCTAACCCTTCGGGGATTACAGGGTAATATTATAATTTGTTATATTTCCTGTTTCAGGTCTGACAGAAGCGCAAGTAGAGAGCATACTCTCAGAGACGGACCTCAAGGCTCTAACGGATGAAGACGACAAAAAGATCGCGATCACCGACGATATACTGGACGAGCTCGTCAACAACGTGGACGCTAAGGATTCTTTTTTATTGCACGGCCAGAGTTCGGACGGGCGTGCCGACTCTGGCCCGAGGAAGAGAAAGGTGGGGACACTGTTTTATATTGAATTAGTCGCTAGTCCATATGGAAAGATGAAATGAAATTATTATGAATATCTAATAGAATTGAAACTCCCGTTTCGAACGAAGCCAAAATGACTGTATTAGGGTGCGGTTCCACTGACGCGAAACTGGACGGAGTGGAGAGGAGCGGACCGTGAATTAGCCAATCACAGTGCTAGAAATCTCCACTCCGCATTAGTGGAAACAGTGTAAGTAGAGCGGAGCGGACCAGAGCTGCATTGGGCCGTGTCTCTTGGAGAGATCCAAGAGAGACGACTCAATGCAGCTCTGGTCTGCTCAGCTCAGCTCAGCTCCAATCCGCCCCGTTCCGCTTCAATGGAAACACTTGCCACTTTTCACTGCTCTTTTCCGCTCCACTTCGCCCAGCACCACGTCAGTGGATCTGCTCGTTTGTCCTCAACCCTTAGGTTGAGGACAAACGAGCGTAATTTCGCTCGTTTGGCGAATCTTTAGCTGTTTTTGTCTTCCTATGATTTATCCATTCGACAGGTCTTATCATATTCTACACGACATAGCTTCAGTTTCACCTGATGCAGATCTACCTAAGTATACAGGTGGCAGGACATCGACACGCAACCTGTTACCATGGATTCTGTATATGATTCTGAATCGCCCATGTTGAAATTTATAATCGGTTGTTTAAAAACAATTGCTGTTCCATACCTTTTTTACCGCGTAGTTATTGCACTTGTCTAAGAAACAGCAGATTTTATTTATGATAACCGAAATTTTTCTACGCTAATCATGTGCTGAATTCATGGTTACAGTTTGCGCGTCGATGTCCCTGCCGCCTGTATAAGTGAGACAAGTCATTCCAGACTTACAAGCGATAACGAAGCCATATTTTAACACACGTTTAATTTTCCAGGCGGACGCGTTCGGTTCGACCGTCGTAAACATAACGAACGCGGATAAAGAACCGATATACGTAGAGATGATCAAGATCGAACCGCCGCCGCCGCCGATCAAGATACTAACGCCCAAAGTTAAGGAAGAAAAGGTCACTGACACCACACCCGTTCCCAGTACCAACATAATAGTGGAAGAAGTCAACGAAGTACCAACTATCAAAATAGAAAAGAAACGAAAAGAGGACACTATCGAAGAGGTTCAACTACCTCATGGGGTTCAACTGAAGACTGTGCAGACGAAACATTCGCCGTTGAAGAAGCATATTATAACGTCGGCGGGGCATAGGAGGACGAGTGACGTGGCTATAGTGACGTCAGTTCCGGCGGATGCGCAAGTGCAGACGTCGCAGCCGCAGATTGTGACTGTCGCCGTGTCTGACAGCTTGAAGGTCTGTTCGTCATTGTGTTAGTTGTGTGTGGTCGTACAGTGGGCAGGGCCCTGTGCCACAGAACTTTATGATAACAATTTACGTATTTGTAATTTTTATTTTTGATGTTTTCACTGCTCGGCAACTATTTGTGGCATTCTTGGCCAAAGCCTTCTATTAGGTATATGAGACTTCATCACTGGTTAAATGTGGGTGTTATGTAAACCTCTGCTTACCCCATTGTGCAAGACAGGCACGTCTGTATGTATGTATGTATGTATGTATGTGTAAAGTTTATAACGGATTGTTGCAGGTCCGTCTCCAGAACCACCTGCTGTCGACTCAGTCGGGTGTGCTGGTTCAGAACGGACCGTTCCCACCGGTGGTCGCCGTGCCTGTGCAGCAGAGAGATGGCACAGGTATGTTGTTGTACTGGACTTGTGTGAGGATTGTGTTGTTGTGAAGACTGTCGCGGGCTCCGGGGTGGAGCCCGGCTGGCGGCAGTGGGGCTGCGCCCTGTTACATTAATTTTGTGAGGACTGTCGCGGGCTCCGGGGTGGAGCCCCGCTGGCGGCAGTGGGGCTGCGCCCTGTTACATTAATGTTGTGACGGAATCGGGGATATCCGTCGCCCCCCACACAGAAGAACCCAAGGTAGCGCCACGTAGTGTTCCACGTGCGCCCCTATTTGACGTCGCGGGGGGATTCTTACACCTCACTCTCCCCGCGGGCCTGAGGTGGCCCGCTAAGGCGGGCCGACACCATTGGGGATTGCGGAAGTCGCACATGATCCCATGATCCTCGGTGCAAGTGTGGGAAGGGAACACCGGTGTGGATTTTCGTCAGTAAGTTTTTGACAGACCTCTCTGCCCGCCCCAGGGCAGAGAAAATCCACGAGGATTGTCCACCCCGGATAAAAAGGACCATCGAAATAAAATAAATAAACAATTAATTACTAATAACAAGAACAAAACCATGGTCAGCAAGACAACCAGTCACCACAAGCACCACCCGTTCACGAGCATAACGAAAAGATCAGCCATCACCCTCTCGTCATATTGGAGGGAAGGAGGCAACCTGACCCCCGATGCTACCGGGAGCAGTGACATCTGAGGGAGCATGTTGAACTTGCTCTCGGTTGTCAGGCCAGAATAGTATGATGAATTGTGCAGGTCGCTAGGTATCCACTTACTGCAATACAACTAATAAAAAAAACATTGTAATAGGTTAATTTACCCAATAATAAAATTAGATTGACTTATATGTATATTCAAATAAAATAAACAATGATATGAAGTCGTAAGCTAATTCTGGAGAAAGAACATAAACATTGCCTCGAGTTACTCACAGCGACCAACCATTCTTAACCTGTGAAGAAAGGTTTGATTTTACTTTAACTTTAATCGCATTGAAAGGCAAATCTAAAAAAGAAGAGGGCTTGTTACAAATTAGAAGGCCTTAGACGATCAGTGAAACCCTCCCTCAACAAGAGCTCCCCCGCAGCCCCGCTCCCGCCCGCCAGCGCGCACGGGCCGCGCCGCGTGTCCGCGCCGCTCGTGTCGCTGGCGCACAAGCACGTGCTGCACGCGCCGTCGCCGCTGCTGGTGCAGCAGCAGCACCTGGCGCACGTGCCGCCCAGCAAGCTCAAGGTGCTGCACGCGCACCCGCTCACGCAGAGCCAGCGCACCGCGCTGCTGGCGCAGAACCGCGCGCTCGCCGGCCTGCCCGCCGTCGTGTCGCTGGCCGCGCTCGACAACAAGCCGGCGCTGCTCAAGGTACTGTGGTGCGACGACGTCGCTCGCCCGCTACTGCCGCACGGACGTGCACTGTATGAGTGTGTGATCGCAGGCCGCGCCCGGCGCCGTGGCGCAGCTGTTCGAGATCAAGGGCGGCGCGCTGGGCAAGGGCCCGCACCTCGTGAACGTGCTGCGCCAGCCGGCGCCGCGCGCCGACGACAAGCGGCGCGTGAGCCTCAGCCTCGACCCGCGCCAGCTCACCGTGCGCCACCCGCTGCAGCTCAAGCCGCGGGCGCTCGTGGCCAACCTGCTGCACAAGGCGCACCGCCCGCAGGTACGAACTCAAACTCGAAGCATTTATTTCAATTCAACCATTTACAGGCACTTTTGAATTGTCAAGGAGTCGGTCAGTTGGAAATATGAAGCTAGTTGCCCATTCCAAAGCGTAGTAGGTACCTATGGAGAAGAACGGGCAAGAAACTCCATGGACGCTCTTTTAAATTAAATTGATACATAAAGATTAGTACAAAAATAATGTTGAAATTATAACTAAATGTGAGGACGATGTAAAATAAAAAACGCGCCCATAGTAGCAAAAGAAACAATAACAATTTCTAAATAAAATAATTACAAATAAGCCGAGGAAGCCAAGAGGTGACCATTCCCAACTAACGGCGCCCGTTCACGAGCATGACGCATGGATCAGCACCATTCAGCTCAACCATTTTGAAGGGAGCTAAATGATCCAACACACACGCCACCATCAGCGAGACATCTGAGTGAGCATGACATACTCTCAGCCGCCAGAGCCCATTCAAGTCAATCACATAACCGGTAAATGGTAGCTCTATTATACATAGTACTCACACCTGTGCAATGCAAATGTACAATACAAAGTAGATTGAATTTATACAATGCAAAGATAGTCTTACAATGTTCAGCTGCTCCAACAGTGTTTTAAAATGTTAATTATTCAATTGGTTGTGGTTGTGGAGCAGGACCAGCATTGAGCCAAGCATTTTTATCAGCGATGTAATCTCCCAACTTATAATATGTCTGCCTGCATAGTATGCGTTTGATACAAGATTTGAATTTCATCTCATTCAGTTGAAGTATGCGGGCCGGAATTTTATTGTAACATTTTAAACAGTACCCCATGAAAGATCAGTCTACTTTATAATAAGAATATAATAATAATAGGTCCCTATTTCTAGTACGCTTCTCTGTGGCTCGTCATCTCGGTACATTCATATTCAAACCTTCCCCCGCCATTTCCATTCCTCCGCCGGTGCCACTTTTTGACTGCCTCGTATGTACTCATTTCTTATTCTATCCATTCGCGTAACACCACACAACCCTCTTAGCATTTTCACCTCAGCTTCATGCAATTCATTTTATGTGTCTTTGACATATCTCGGGACCTTTGGAAGGCGTACGAGGGGCCAGAACCAACTTGCAGAGGCCCTGAATGAGGCACCAACCGACGATTATCCCCGTTCGCACTATACAAGTGTACCCAAGGACAACGCGCGGTTGGTGTAGGACCATTGCAGGATATGGAAACAAACATATTGGGCTATGGTTTGGGTGGCTAAAGTGATCTGGCTATCTATCTAGGACTATGGCTGCTGCCTAATTTACTATATACTCGGAAAAAATGGTTCCCGTTCGCTTTGGAATGGGCAACTGGCTTCTTTCTGACCGACCGACCCCTTGACAGTTCAAAGTATCGTACCAGGCCACGGCCGTCACGTGGCTGTATAGTGCTACATCGGACCTCGGAGCCTGCCCGCACTAACCCCGCCCCCCGCAGGTGGCCGCCGTCGCCTTCGCCGCGCCCGCCGCGCTCAAGCGCCCCGCCGCGCCGCCCGCGCCCGGCGCGTCCACGTCGGGCGCGCCGGCCGCGCCGGACGAGCGGCGGCGCGGCGGCGACACGCTGCCCATGCAGGTCACGTGACGCCGCCGCGCGCCCGCGCCCGAGCCCCGACACTTATTTAAGGCTGTGAAATAGTTAATACGTGGAAACTTTAGCAAGGGTCAATATTGTTGTGTTCGCGGCTGGCATGCCCTCGCTAGTTTTTTTAGCAAAAGAAACGTTTGTTTTGTTCGTTTTAATGTGTTATTGAATAGAGAGCGAGTGTATATTTTAAATGTGTATGAGCATAAAAAATGAAATAAAAATGTTTAAAAAATGTGTAAAATAATAACCGCATTACTGTGTATCATATAGGTTTATGTGTATTATAAACAATGAAAATATTTACTTAATGACTTGGTTCACTGGCCGGACCAGTTGAGCGGACGCTTGTCGGCGCGCGGTGAGTAGTCAGGCGGTCCGTACTTGTGGACAGATCCCGTAGAGTTAGTATTATTTTGTGTTTGTACCATTAATTTATTGTTAGACGTTGTATATAATGATGTTCATCCCCGGTACTGCACGACTCTCGATACAAACGTACTGAATACTCAACCTGTGCATATATTCCATTTTGTGTTCAGCCATTACGAACCGCCGATACCAAATAAACGCGGGCTTCAACCGAAAAATGTGATCGATATAAATGTTTGGCAACACTACTGACCAAATCGTGCGTGTTTATGGCGGCACTCGAGGTTCTGGCGGCAGTGTTGCTGTATAAAAAATACTAATTTATAGTCAATCGACGCGGCTTAATACCAGCTTTCCTTAGAAGGCATAGTTAGTAAAATTAGTTTGCAAATCGATGAGGTGTCCCACGCTGGGCGCCAATTGAGACGATACAAGGTGGTGTCATTTGAATAACTAAAAACTCGAACAGGGGTCGTTGAACTCATTGTTACAAACAACTTTACTACGAGGCCAAGCCTCAATTTCTGGTATTTTTAAAAACTATCTATATCGTTGAAGTTGGTTGCAGTTACTAAGGATAGGAGCATCCCGACCAAACGGGCCAGGTTAAGTTGGAACCAACTACGTGCTTGTAGAATTTTTAGGACATCAAGATGGAAGTTATTTGGGGATCGATTAAATATATACATGCCTTTAAATAACTACGGATTTTGTAAACGTTCCGTTTTTGATAACGACTGACTTAAACTGTCAAGTCGGTGAAACAGTCGGCTTTCTGTATCGGCGTAAATCTGGCGAGCAAATATCAACATTGCGCTCCTTAAAATAAATTCGAAAATAAATAACCTTACTCTAACGCGCACCTCTTCCTGCCTGCGCTGTCGGGCTAACGGAGTTTATTTTCAACTTTATTTCAACTATGCAAGCTCGATATTTGTTTGCACTGCACATCCTAAATGGTGGTGCCAGCAAATACAATGTTGTTGAAATGACACACAAGTGAGATTCCGAAAATATCATTGTAATATTAGTGCGTATAAGCCCACTGAGACAATTAGACAACCGGCTGGAATCAACTGATAGAGCATAGACAGGTGTCCTACAGTCAGCCTCAACAAGATGTATGCATGCATCGGCCTAGCCTTACTCAACTATGAGTTCACCAACGTAGCACGTCCTTTTTGCAACGACATAAAAGCGCTTTCAATGTCAAACTGTGAGTGCGGTTGACTGTACAACTACCTACAAACACGTGTCTTACTGGAAAATAACATTACAAGCTGTAAGGGTTAGCGCACACTGAGCAGCAAAACGCTCGATCTGCAATAGAATTGAAAATAGCGTGTACGAAATCCGGAAGGTTCATGTGTATAACGCATTAATATTAAGTCTTAAGGCCGTGCGGAGAAGGGGCGGGTCGCTAGTGAGTCATCTAATTGAACTGATGACGTCACGATTGCCAGTTGTCTAATTAACTTGGTCGACTAGTATTAGATACATTTTGTATTGCGCTCGGCGCGTGTTGGTTGATCAGTGTACACAAGTGTGACAAGTTACGGTTTAACTCTTTCGTTCTGATCATTCAACTGCCGACATGTGGGTGTACTGAGGAACCTACATCGCTGCCTATCCCTTCGCGGAACACATGCAGCAACGTCATTATGCTATTCTAAATGTATTCAATAAATTTTACGAAATAACTGATTTAAAGTGATATTAAAAAACAAAATACAGAAACAAGATTTATAATATCTCTGTAAACGTAATCGGTATGATAATTGTAGAATATTAGGGAGAGTGTGTCCATTCAAATTATTAGAAATAAACGTGTAGAGACACAATGTAGGTAGATAGAAATAAAACAAATAATACTTTTTGTTCATTTTTAATGTGGCAACATTGTAAGTTGTGGTTCGTGGTCGCTGGCCAGGTGTTGCCAGAAGCAATCGTATGTGCTACTGTGATACATTTTAATAACGGAAATGGAGCGATCACGAAACACAATAATTGGCAACGGATTTGCATTCTCAGTGCTAATGTAATTTTTTTTTCAGGATACAAATATATAATAAAAATACATTTTGTCCGTTCAACTCACTTCTTGTTAGAACTTTTGCAGAAAAAAGCAAAAAAAAAAAATGTTAATAATATCGTGTATTTTAATGTAAACTAAAAACATTGGGGTTTAATCTAGCTATGCGAAAATTATATCGAGTCGTGTTACGCAAGTGTCCTGTTGTCTCAACCATTATAAAAACATTTAGTGAGCTCGCTTTTCATGGCAGTTCATTGGAGCAATGAGCTGTTAGGAAAAAGGGCTCGCAACAAAAAAAGTAACGGTTTAACTATGTCTATACATATATAATTAGTAAGTATCATATACTGTACAAAAAGGCTGCAAATTTGGGAAAAAATGTAAAAAAAACATTGGCCTCATGTTGTCGTTGGGGCCGATAACATACGCTTAGTAAAGTGGATAGGATGATGTACCTCATAAGTTTCTGAATTCTAGTTTAGGCGTTCCCGTTGTGATCGCTCGCCCGCGAGAACGTTCTTGTTTCCTTAGCTTTGTTCACAATGCGGACGTACATTTGTGTAAATATTATTATTTTGTATCGTTTAGTGCGGCGCGCTCGGCCAGGCGAGCGCGTCGAGCATTGAGCATTCGAGCTTGAGCACGCGAGCGCTCACAACCCGACGCGACGCAATTATACAATATCGCTGTAAAAATGTTTGTAAAAATAGTCATGTTCACAATTTCAGTGTAGTTTTGTTGATTATTTTTTTCAACCGGAAATTGCTGAATAAAGCGACGATTCTGTTTCATGCGTTTGTTTTATTTATCTCTAGCTTGGAGGTCGCCTGGAGCTCTGAGAACCAGACCATCTCAAAGTGTCCTATGTATTCCTTTGTGCCTTTCACCCAAATCCTTTTCCAAACTCACAGACATACAGATTCACATATTTTATAAAACTGCGTATTAGTAGATTTTGATCGTGAAAAACAAACAGTTTCCTTAAAAGAATACTTACATCGAATTGAGCAAATGTTAACATTTGTTATCTGTAACACATTTCCAGATCATCTCACTCCTTCGACTAGCGATATCTACCTAACTCGAAACTAATTAGTAGCTAATTAGGGTCCTGATCGCGACGATAGCTCGCGGTGGAGCAAATGCAAGTAGACTGGACTGTGTTATAACATGTCATGTGACGCTTTTTTGCCATGTAAGCGTACATGGCGTGCCCTGACTGAACCGTAAGGGATACATAACATTAATGTTCTACAGGATTGTACATCTTAAAAAGATCAACAGAAAAGTCCGCGATAGCACATGTCTATCTTCTAAGGAAACCACAGTAACAAAAAAATATTTTAGAATTTGTATCAAATTGTTATTTCCGAAGCTATTTTGACAGGTATATTACTAATCCTTATCCATTTAAATATGTTATTAAAATCGCTCATTTAATTAAAATTAAAACACGCCGCGATACCTTAACATATAAAATGAATACTTTAATAGATATATATCACAAAATTAAAATTACGCGCATCAAAATAATCATGGTTGTATGCGCGGCGCGAGTCGTGATGGCCCAGTGGTTAAGACTTCGCCTCTCTTGTACGAGATTGTGGCTTCAAATCCGGGCAAGTACCGTAAATAATTTAGATGGTAATTCATTTATTATTAGTAGGTACATACATTTTTAGTGTGTTAAATCCAAAATGATTTGTCGGACATATTTATTGAGCGCCGCGCCGTCTAACATAGATATTTTGATAAGCGTAAATTGAATTGTGTAAATACGTAAGATAATTTTAATGTCGCGGGCAATCTCAGCGTATCCGACCTAAAACAAAACGAAGCCCACGTAAACAGCGTTGCCAGATATAGGTATAGATACTCATCGATTTATACAGATTTTTACAATTCATTATTGTTTTAAAATTGTAACATTAAGTAGGTAAAGCACCGGAACACCGGAAGTATATCCGAACATATCGCTAGAACTTGCCTGGAAAACTTTACAATGTTTCGGAACGCGCCTTGCAAAATAATAATTATATCAACCAGAACATTAAAAAAATAATCATCTTTTATTTTGAAATTAAAACTTCAAGTTTTCCCTTCTTTTTACGTTGTCATAGCAAATATTGCAAGTGTTATGCAAATATATTTAGCTGTGGCATGTATTTAGCTCTCCTAAAAATATTTTTGAACGCTCTAATATAATGATTGCTCCTCTTTTTGTGAACCTCGAATAATTCCTATAATTCTAAAAAATACTAAATACTTAGCCAAGTAAATGCGACCAACTTGGATGTAGCGCTCGCCGGCCGCTGTCGAGGCACTGCTCGCTTCGCTCGCTCGGCTCGCGCGCGTTTGGTCACAGTTCTAACCTAACCTAACCCGCTTGGCCGGGGTACCCCAGCTTATTTATTTACTGCGACCAACTGTGAGAAAAGGCCTAAAAGTTAAAAGCAGGCTCAATTATTGTTCTGAGGCTACAGGTGAGAAGAAAATGTGCCGGTCGTCTGGCGACCTCAAGGAAAGAATGAATGAACACAGGATGAATGAAAGGCGACTAACAAAAGTGACGTTCTTCAGAAAGGTGAGCGCAGAGCGTTGTAAACCTTCTGCGTATACCTAACCCAGAAGATGCACGAGTAAAACGACTGGCAGTAGACTCTGAAAAGCGTCAGCCTTAGCAACATGCGTGCAAGCATATTGCATCGGGCTGCCAACGCCCTGCGCTCCCTATCTATATCCTGGTCATCTGTGAGAGAACCCGCGACCACATGACCGAGGTATTTGAATTGAGTGCCGATTTTTAATGGTGTTCTTTGTAACGTCACCGGTGGTATATTCGTGGGTGTATTATTATGTACTTTAAAAACCACCACCTCACTTTTAGTAGCATTATACCTCAAGCCATGAGTCTCCGCATACCTCTCACACATGCCAACAACTTCCTAAGTCCACAGATTGATGGGCTGAGCAGCACCATGTCATCAGCATAACTAATGTTGTTGATCATTCTTCCATCCACAGAACAACCAACCATAGTGCTACTCAGCTCTCCAACCAGCTTGTCTATGTACAGGTTAAATAGAGTGGATGAAGTCAACCCCCCCTGCCTCACTCCACAATCTAGCCCATACTGTACCGACTGAGCATCTGACCATCTAACATAGTTTATCTGACTTTTATACTTACCAAAATTTAAATTATATTTATAAGCTCCGGTGGAAGGTCTGTTTCATCCGACATTCTTTGCCACAGAGTGTCATAATTCACCAGCAGGCTTAGCATGACGCTTTCTATTTCTTCGAAGAAAAGACACGGCTATTTCTATACAAAGTGACATTTCGTTTCTCCTTTTTTGACATCCCACCGTAGAAATCCTTCTACATAAAAAGGACCTAGACAAAGATCGTTAGAAACGGAAGACAAAATGACAGATTGTAAAAGGATTTCTACGGTGCAGTACTCTGCACAGTCTGCTGGAGACACAGGATTGCACTTTCCGTCGACAAACTGGTTCCAAAACCAAACTGCGCGTCGTTGAGTTTGATATGCATTTTCAACTGTCCCTCAAGCAGGCTGTTCAGCACTTTGCCAATGACTGTTCCCAGTGAAATAGGCCTGTACCTACCTAATTGTTTTTGTCGGATGAATCACCTGTCTTGTTTTTTTATCATGGGAACTACGACAGTTTAAGCCCGAGTTATACACTCTGCTTTTCACTTCGATTTCTAGAAAATGAAACAGGCATAAAGTATACAAAAGTATTTACTTGTTTGTCTGATCTCCAACGCATGAAATTGTCGTACGAGTTGAGATAAAGCTGCTTGGATTTCGGCGGTAATATTTCTTCAACCACGTTTTTCGCATTTTGCTCCATGAGAGTGTAACTTTTTCGTCACATGAATATTCCATTGTTTTAGTTTTATCACTTTTCACTGTTCAAAAATGTCGCAAAATTGAAGAAGAGAATAGCTAATTCCCGCCACGAATATTTTTAAAAGTTTTTTTTTTTATTTCAACATCTGTCATTCGACTTGGGTACTTCATACTGCTACAAGACATAAAAACGTTTATTTGCGTTTTTAAATATTAAATGACAGCTATTTTATCTGGTTTTATTAAATTAACAATAGAAAACACGGAAGTGATTTATATTAAAGCAAATGAAATAAAATAACGAAGGGTTAATCTGCGAAGTTTTATTGTGCGTGTGGCTGCTGGGCCTGATTATATTAGTCTTAGAAAAAAAGTTTACTTTATGCACTATAGCATAAAAAGCGATTCTATGTCGCCTTCGCACAACATAAAGATGAACTTTTAGAGCAGGTATGGGCAACCTTTGACATGTTGAGGGCCAAACTTTAGCGTGCAAATACGTTAGCGAGCCGCGTTTAAAAGTAGGTAAGTACTTAGTGCATTTTTAAGTAGTGATCATATTTTTTGCTATAGATGTTAGATATGAAATAATACGACAATGTTATTATAGTATAATAACAAAATGAAATAAAAAAAAATGGTACATTATAATTAAATCGTTAAATTTGGAATTGTTACAAACTACGAAAGTTAAATACACCGAAATCAATGAGACACTTGAGCTTGAATTTGGGAAACTAATCCATCGATATTTGGATTAATTCGACTGATACAAAGACGTAAAGAATTTTTCAAATTATCGTCAGTCAGTCTTGTACGATGTGTTGATTTATTAACTTTCATCAATGAAAAGAACTATTCGCATTTATAAGTTCTGCCAAACGCACAAATCAATCTTCTTGCGAATATTCTAAGCTGCGGAAAATTGTCTTCTTCTAGGTATTTTTTGTAGAAATCGCACAACTCTACGTCTTCAAATTTGGATTTTAGGAGTGAGTTTTCTTGAATCTCGATCAACTCCATTTGTAAGTGTATTGGAGCATTTTACATTACATTTCGTAGGAGTAGCAAATAAACTGAAACAGTCTTCCATGTTTTTGAAGTCGCTAAATCTGTTCGAAAATTGTTCCAACAGTAACTTGAGTTTTTCAGCATATTGAGCATAAGCAATATTTTCATACGCAGAGAGCGTGTTGTGTATGGTAACTATTACCAGACAGCATCTGTGACTCCCACAAGCGTAGTTTGATCTGAAACGCTTTCAAATGGCTGTACAAATCATTTACTAACTGTCCTTGTTTTTGAAGTTTCAAATTTAAATCATTCAAATAGCCTGTAAGATCGACCAGAAATGCTAAGTCACATATCCATTTTGGGTCACTTAATTCAGATAGTGGTTTATCTTTTATTTTCATAAAGTCTGCTATCTCATTTCTAAGCTCGTAAAACCGTTTCAACATTTTTCCTTTGCTCAGCCATCTGACTTCACAATAATATGTTACGTCGTTATATTCAGCTGATATTTCATCCAAAAACGCCTTGAACTGACGATGGTTAAGACCTCGGGATCGAATAAAGTTGATGGTTTTTACTACCACATTCATAACATTCTGGAGTCAAATGAACTTAGAACACAAGTTCTGTTGGTGGATAATGCAATGAAGGACTATCAAATCATCTTTTTTCACATTTAATTCTGTTGCTTTTTCATTCAAAATTTCGATGAAACCTTTACGTAAGCCGACCATAGAAGGTGCACCATCAGTGCATACTCCAATAAATTTTGACCATGGCAAGCCAAAACTTGTGAATACCTTTTGAACTTCAATAAAAATATCCTCTCCTGTATTGGTTCCTTTAAGCGGCTGTAAAGCAAGCAGTTCCTCAGTAACAGTGAACTCCTTATCAACACCTCGAATAAATATAGCCAGTTGAGCTGTGTCAGACAAATCGGTGCTCTCGTCTAATGCTATGGAAAATGATTCAAAACCAGCCATACGGTCAGTCAATGTTGTTTTTATATCATTAGCCATCATTTCTATACGTCGAACAACAGTTCGTCTTGACAAACTAATTTTTTCAAATTCATTTTTCTTTTCGGGACACAAACTACTGTAAACTTCTAACATACACTCCTTGATAAATTCTCCTTTGGCAAATGGTTTTAATGCCTTTGCCAGTTTTGAGCTAACTATAAAACTAGCTTTCACAACATTATCAAGTTGTGTTCTTTGTTTATGAAACATTTTTTCCTGTTTATCCAAATTTGCGGTAAGCTTCTGGATTTTGTCTGCAGCGTAGCATGCTTAGTTGAGTAATGCCTCTTTATATTGAATTCATTCATTACTTAAATGGATTCATTACACAGCAAACAAATAGGCTTACCATTGTGCAAGATAAAAAAGAATTCTTAAGTCCATTTTTCTTGAAACTGGCGACCCTCTGTATCTACTTTTCGTTTCTTTCCACCAGACATCATTTTTGTTTACTTTTCGTTCAATAAACTTAGTAACAAACTATAGTTAGTAACCACTCAAGATGCACACAAAGTCACAAAGCATGTTGACGGCTCGAGCAGTTCGCTAGGATATCGCTTGTCCAAGTTATCACCTCGGTAGCTCAAATAGAACTGAACTAACGTTCGGTTTTTTTTTTTGTATGGCATCTCGTAGTTGACCTTGAGAGGTCGTGACTACTTAACCGGACTTTCCTGTGGCTGCCTTAAGCGAACTCAAAGCCTCCATGGTACGGACCTCGGCTTAGGGCGTCGCTGGGGGGAGGACAGCAAGATGGGACAGGCTGGATCTGGTTAATATTATTATTATTAATCGGGGAAATTAAAGCTACAGGCTCAGCTGCGGCGAGGGCTGGCACTTCGTCGAGCAAGGGTCGGGGGGGGGGGGGGACAATTACGTCGGGGTTTACGCGAGGGACCTCGGCGGCGAGGTCGGAACGTAGGTCGGTGTGATTTGTGCACTGTACTCGTTGCCCTACTGCTTTCCTGGAGGAGGGTAATGGGGTCATCGGGGTCGGTGAGGGTATGCCTTGGACGGCGAATAGAGCTAATGGTGGAGGGCCTATAACTGGCGGCCTGCACAACCAGAGGGTTGCGGTGGGTGGTGGCGGAGTCGAAGAAGCGCTTCGTGATGCGCTTCATGAACTGCTTGATGGTGGGGATTTTGAGATCGAGATGGAGGATCTCGTTTCGGACGAACCAGGGGGCTCCCGTTGCCTTTCGGAGGAAACGGTTTTGGAGGGACTGCATCCTGTGGATGTGGTGGGGCCTAGCATGTGCGAAGACTGCACAGGCATACGTCATGATGGGACGGATGCACGCTGTGTAAATACGCAATTTGCCCTTAAGGGACAATTTGCTGCGCGCATTTAGGACGGAGTGTAGTCTACCGAGAGCGAAAGCGGCACGCGAACGCACCTGCTTAATGTGCTCTGAGAACGAGAGATGGTGGTCAAGGGTCACGCCTAGGTATTTGGCTCGCTTCTCCCAAGGGATAGGCTTGCCGAACATGGTGAGCGGTCGGGGGGGATGAGGTTTCTACGCTGTTTGGTGAAAAGAACAGCCTGACTTTTGTCGGGATTGACTAACGTTCGGGCCATCCACCCACTTATATAGGCAAAATGAAGGAATAATCTAGAATAAACTAGTTTAGAATAATTGAGAAGCAATAAATCTTTTGATGTGTCGCCCGTGAGGCGGCAAACCTCAAAGAATTTGATCGAGCAAACCGAGTGGCGGCGATTCCAAAGAGTGAGGCGGCAAACATCAAAGGATTTGATGTTTGGCGCCTCACTGTCACTCCCTTGAGTATAAGTACCTAAAGTAATATTTTTTAAATTGGGTTTTTTTTAAATGTCTCGCGGGCCGGATCCTGCTGTTGTTGCCCATATATGTTTTAGAGCATGAGAAGCGAAAATAATGTTTCCTTAGAGCAAAATTTGTTTTCGCTGTGCACTCCATAGACTAATATAAATAAACGAGAGTGCACTCTATAGAATGCAAATGTGCAGGATTGTGCGATTTCATTTCCTACTTGTCAAACGACAGGTGGATTTGTTTATTTTTTTTGTGTATTTGTTGTCTCACCCTACCTGCTCTACAATGTCAAATTATAATAGGTCATGCAAACCTAACACTTAAAGAAAGTCATTACGTAAGGCCTTGGATCTAATTAATATTGTGCTGGATTTAATTATGACCCCTTTGAATTTGGAACCTCAAGTAAAAATGGCATGCAAACAGTACCATTCACCATAGTACATACTAATTCCATGCATTTACCATATTGAGACTAGCACTAAAAAATCAAAAATAAGTTGTTCGAAAATCGAACAAAAATAAAAGAAAGATAGAACACAAAATAAAAAAGGCGCGAATACTGCAAGTCGCTTTGCTGCTTAACAACCAACTAAACTACAAATTTTCCCAAAAATGTCGAGCGACTGTAGTGATTTGTCTCCGGAGTACATTAAATCCGAAGCCATTGACATTGCCAACAATCTACTCCCAGACATGTCCAAGGAATCGTAAGTACTGTAAAAGTAAGTAGGTAAGTATGAAATCCTACGACAATTTTTACAAATGGAAAGCTATAAAGGGCGTCAATTCTGTATCTGAATCAGTGTTTTTAGTCTACTTACAGCATTTATCATGTACCAAGTAGCATATGGTGCATCTATTCGATGCTGAGGTCAACAATATGCATCAAACATAATGTTCAAATTAAAATTAATACATACACTGACTGACTGACTGACTGATTGACTCTTACCTATCGTGGACTATCCATGTTGCTCAAGTCAGTCGCAAAGTGCACTACACGTTCCATTCGTTGAAATGCCTCCAGAGCTTCTTGCCCTTGAATACCAAAATCTCCCTTGCTCAAACTCTCATACAGCCCATCATAGACTACGCTGATACCTGTTATTTGGATGCCACCGAGGAGCTTTTAAATAAACTTGAGCGTTTGCAAAATATCTGCATTCGTTTTGTTTTTAACCTTAAAAAGTATGATCATGTTTCTAACTTTCGCAAGTTTCTCAAGTGGCTCCCCATTCGTCTTCGCAGGAACTCTCGGACATTGTGTCTGCTATTTAACATCCTTCATAATCCTAGTACGCCATCCTATCTGCGGGAACGTTTTTCCTTCGCCCGTCCTTCTGATGCACCTTGCAGGTCGCATCTTAGAAATCTCCTTAAATCCCCTCCCCACTCTACCGACTTCTACTCCTACTCCTTCACTGTGCACGCGGTTCGGCTGTGGAATTCACTTCCACCTGACATTAGGGACTGTCAAACTGTTGCTGTTTTTAAAAGAAGAGTGAAAGAACACTATCTTTCCACTTTGCCATAGTTTCATATTATGTATTTATTATTTTATACTATTAATTATAAGTTTAAAAGTGTTATATGTATTTTAGTGATATTTATTTTAGAAGTATGTATTTATGTAAGTATATTCTCTTATTTTATAATTAAATTAGTGAATAGTTTTATTTTGTTTTTATGTATTTTCTTTTCACTTTTACCTTACACACGTTGTCTACATCTCTATGTCTACTGTCCTATTGCAGGTATGCTGGAAGAGATTTCATTAGAAATAAGCATCACCTTTGTACGTATTTTTCTGTTCCTTTCTTCTTGTCTGTTTACATGTGTGTACATAAACTGTTAAATAGATAAATAAATAAATACACCTAATTTTTGGCAGTTTTAAAAATGAAATCGGAAGTAGGACATCGTGCTGAGAAATCAAAGTTTTTACAGCTCAAAATGTGGAAAGCTTTCTTGCCACAAAAGTAAGTCCCTAACTAATTATTGAATTTTTTGTAACTAAATTAGTTACATATTTCTATACTAGCGACTTGCACCGACCGCTTGTGTGCGATGTACTGAATGATTTGATGTTTCGACATGTCAAAAAGTACACAATTATATGTGTCAATCAAATCTAAGCAAGTGCATAACTTTTAATACATACATAAGAGTTAATATATTAAAGTACGTAACTTACTAAGCTACCTGCCTATTTTTGTTACACGTGGTCTTGATTTTTGGTGTGAATGGCTTGTTGTAGAAATGAACTCTTAATTAAAATCGAAGATATCGAAAACATTCAAAAGTAACAAGCTCTTCGGCCCTCTAATATAAATACTAAATAGGTCTACTAACTGTTATTGTAATTTTAATAAGTACTTTGATTCTTGTACTATTGCTGAAAAGTAGAGTATTCTCCTCGGGGATAAAGGTGCATTCGTCTTGGGCGGGCTTGAATCCCTCGCTGCATTCCGCTCGGCAGTTAATCTCGAATCCTTGGTTACGCTCGGGATACAATACGGCACCCGCGACATAAGACACTGCTCTATCCTCTTGGTGCATAATCTACTATTCCCCGTTCCATAGGTACACGCTAACTTCACTCCGCGGTGGCGGCCGGCGCTGCGTGGGCTTCGCACGGCGGCGCGCGTGCCGCGGCGGGCGCGTGGCGCTGGACAGAACGCGCACGCGCCTGCACGAGCTGTTCACCAGCCTGCCCTTCAGCTTCCCCGCCTCCGAGCACTACCGCAGGCAGAAGGATGAGGAGGTAACACGTCACATGCTGGTAGTGTGTGTCGGCAGAGTGGTGAACTTACGAGCAGCGCGCAGAATGTATGCGAGGAGATACCTCGAATGTGAGCGAATGGGATCCGTAATCCCGCGGCTCCTAATGAAAGGTACATTTTAGCAACCGATAGACAAGTACTTCGGGTCACGGCCTAAACATTAAAAAGTTTAGTTCAAATTGGATGAGATTGCGGTCAGTAACCCACGTACAGTACTGTTCGAGTGCGAGTTAACTAGACACCTGGCGTTGTGACGTCACTCGTACAGTACTGTTCAGTACAGATGCCTAGTTAATTCGCACGGATTGTCTCGCTACAAAAGCAATAATATAGAACTTGCCTGGGAATAGAATACGATATCAGCGCGTCACTGATTAGTGATTTCACATATGATCACAATCACTTTTTCATTCTGTGGATCACCACAAAACTATATAGTAGTGACAATCTGGGGCGATTTTTGAATTCATACAAAACGTCAAATAACTGACATTCTTTTTGTCTCGTCGAAATTTAGTTTTGTCATTGAAATGTGATGTGACATAATAATAGACGACATTTAGTATAATAATGTCCCAGGTGTACACCAGATGACTACTTTGGCGTCCGGAAAAAAATAGGGTATATTAGAAGAGCGGAGAAGAAGCCTATGGCGTAGAAAATTGCATTAAAAAAAACAATATTATTTTTACACATGAAAGTCTATCAATAAAATAAAACTGCTAATTTGACGTAAACTTTTCACAATCAAATAAGAAAAACAGACGGAAAATATCGACATTCAAATGATTCAATATATTCTATACGTGTACAATTATTTTTAACATCGTTAGCACCAGAACTTAAAATTCATACTCATCACTAAACCATAGAGAATTTCGAGCGACCATTGTTGTACACATCTTTGGCAAATTTGAAAAAAAAAAAGATTAACTGGGTTGTGGAACCCAGTTACCGGGGAATACGATACCCTACCGGGCTTCTGAGTACCTGTTACGACCAACAACCTAACGTACTTTCCAAGACACTGATCCCTCTGGGCCTCGGTATAAAATGAGTGATTCTGATCACTCATCCACAGACAGACCGCAGCAAGTATTGCTTAACCTTGGATAGACCCATGCAGCTGTTATTACTTGACCATGCGCCCCTAATTTAATAATTAAACATTTTATTGTATTGTACAACAGGCTGGTGTCTACAACTCAGTGATTATTATTTTTCAAAATGTATTTATCAAAATAATAATTCTAAACCAAATTTTCTCTCAATTCCAGGTGGAACTCGAAACAAAGGCTCATAAAACGCCAAAAGAAATGTCGAGAGACTACCACACAAGCGGAAAATACCCATGGCGACACGCGTTCAGAAAGCACCTCTCTCGAAACCCCGACCTCTGGACCACCACCGACGAAATCAAGCCATCCGACATCAAACAGGAACCAACCGACAAATCTGACAGATCGGAATTCTTACCCAACCTTGCTGACAGATCGGATCTACCAGACGTTATTCAAGACAGTGTTAAAAGTGATATTAGATTAAGTGCGAGTACTTTAGACGGAGTAGTGAGAGATAATTTGGAGAGGGTCATGAGGAAACGGTCTTGGAGCGGCTGTTCGGATAGCAGTTACGATTCGGATGAGAGTTTGCAGCCTGTGGAGAAAGAGTTTGAACAGTTTATCAATGAGGTTAATAAAAAATGGTGAGTGTTATTTTTATGATTACAGTATCTGATCATGCTCGCGGGGCCAACATGGCCACAGATCGCACCAATTAGCTAGCGAAACTCCAAACGAACACGATAAAGTGAAACTAAAAATGATTTCATTTGTGTGTTGATTTGATACTCGGGGGGTCAACGACCGCTGGTAGTGTTGTTACTCGAAGTATGAGTTGAGAAAATGTGTCTTCTTTTATTGTATCGTGTTTAGATACTCATCACGTCTGCGGAGTTTCGCTGGTTAATGTAATTTGACCCTGTTTGCCGTAAGAGCGATCTTGTTACCACTAATGTACTGTAAACCCAGACAATAATCTCAAACAATTCATTCCAGGTTACATTTCCGACCAAAAACACCGCCACCTTCGCCCCCTCACGTTGACACACACGACGACCAATTCCCAGTCGCTCTCGACACCCCGATCTCCGTAGAGCTGAGAGCGGCCGAGACACCGCTCTCAGACACCCTAGACACCTTCACTACCTCAGAATTTACTCTCGGAGAGTTGTACCCGGATCTGACCGCGGATGTCGACAATAGTGGCAACAGTCTGGACATTAGTGGCGATGATTTGCTGACTGAGAATTTTACGGGTGAGTTTGGAATATTTTTTGTTTTTGTAAGATCGTTCCTAATTACATGGGACAGCAGTGGATTTTCGGCTGAAAACATGAACTCACAAACTGGGCAAGTTAGCGTCACGTAGTGCAGGGTAACGTGACTACCTGACTGCCTCGCTGGTCTGGTGCTCTCAAGCGCGACTGCCGGACGAAGTTGGGTTTTTCCATCAGGAATATCTCAGTAACAGCTTGCAGTGTGGGTTCGTGCCCGGATGGCGAGGATAGGCTTAAACATAACTGCCTAACCCTTCGGGGATTACAGGGTAATATTATAATTTGTTATATTTCCTGTTTCAGGTCTGACAGAAGCGCAAGTAGAGAGCATACTCTCAGAGACGGACCTCAAGGCTCTAACGGATGAAGACGACAAAAAGATCGCGATCACCGACGATATACTGGACGAGCTCGTCAACAACGTGGACGCTAAGGATTCTTTTTTATTGCACGGCCAGAGTTCGGACGGGCGTGCCGACTCTGGCCCGAGGAAGAGAAAGGTGGGGACACTGTTTTATATTGAATTAGTCGCTAGTCCATATGGAAAGATGAAATGAAATTATTATGAATATCTAATAGAATTGAAACTCCCGTTTCGAACGAAGCCAAAATGACTGTATTAGGGTGCGGTTCCACTGACGCGAAACTGGACGGAGTGGAGAGGAGCGGACCGTGAATTAGCCAATCACAGTGCTAGAAATCTCCACTCCGCATTAGTGGAAACAGTGTAAGTAAAGCGGAGCGGACCAGAGCTGCATTGGGCCGTGTCTCTTGGAGAGATCCAAGAGAGACGACTCAATGCAGCTCTGGTCTGCTCAGCTCAGCTCAGCTCCAATCCGCCCCGTTCCGCTTCAATGGAAACACTTGCCACTTTTCACTGCTCTTTTCCGCTCCACTTCGCCCAGCACCACGTCAGTGGATCTGCTCGTTTGTCCTCAACCCTTAGGTTGAGGACAAACGAGCGTAATTTCGCTCGTTTGGCGAATCTTTAGCTGTTTTTGTCTTCCTATGATTTATCCATTCGACAGGTCTTATCATATTCTACACGACATAGCTTCAGTTTCACCTGATGCAGATCTACCTAAGTATACAGGTGGCAGGACATCGACACGCAACCTGTTACCATGGATTCTGTATATGATTCTGAATCGCCCATGTTGAAATTTATAATCGGTTGTTTAAAAACAATTGCTGTTCCATACCTTTTTTACCGCGTAGTTATTGCACTTGTCTAAGAAACAGCAGATTTTATTTATGATAACCGAAATTTTTCTACGCTAATCATGTGCTGAATTCATGGTTACAGTTTGCGCGTCGATGTCCCTGCCGCCTGTATAAGTGAGACAAGTCATTCCAGACTTACAAGCGATAACGAAGCCATATTTTAACACACGTTTAATTTTCCAGGCGGACGCGTTCGGTTCGACCGTCGTAAACATAACGAACGCGGATAAAGAACCGATATACGTAGAGATGATCAAGATCGAACCGCCGCCGCCGCCGATCAAGATACTAACGCCCAAAGTTAAGGAAGAAAAGGTCACTGACACCACACCCGTTCCCAGTACCAACATAATAGTGGAAGAAGTCAACGAAGTACCAACTATCAAAATAGAAAAGAAACGAAAAGAGGACACTATCGAAGAGGTTCAACTACCTCATGGGGTTCAACTGAAGACTGTGCAGACGAAACATTCGCCGTTGAAGAAGCATATTATAACGTCGGCGGGGCATAGGAGGACGAGTGACGTGGCTATAGTGACGTCAGTTCCGGCGGATGCGCAAGTGCAGACGTCGCAGCCGCAGATTGTGACTGTCGCCGTGTCTGACAGCTTGAAGGTCTGTTCGTCATTGTGTTAGTTGTGTGTGGTCGTACAGTGGGCAGGGCCCTGTGCCACAGAACTTTATGATAACAATTTACGTATTTGTAATTTTTATTTTTGATGTTTTCACTGCTCGGCAACTATTTGTGGCATTCTTGGCCAAAGCCTTCTATTAGGTATATGAGACTTCATCACTGGTTAAATGTGGGTGTTATGTAAACCTCTGCTTACCCCATTGTGCAAGACAGGCACGTCTGTATGTATGTATGTATGTATGTATGTGTAAAGTTTATAACGGATTGTTGCAGGTCCGTCTCCAGAACCACCTGCTGTCGACTCAGTCGGGTGTGCTGGTTCAGAACGGACCGTTCCCACCGGTGGTCGCCGTGCCTGTGCAGCAGAGAGATGGCACAGGTATGTTGTTGTACTGGACTTGTGTGAGGATTGTGTTGTTGTGAAGACTGTCGCGGGCTCCGGGGTGGAGCCCCGCTGGCGGCAGTGGGGCTGCGCCCTGTTACATTAATGTTGTGACGGAATCGGGGATATCCGTCGCCCCCCACACAGAAGAACCCAAGGTAGCGCCACGTAGTGTTCCACGTGCGCCCCTATTTGACGTCGCGGGGGGATTCTTACACCTCACTCTCCCCGCGGGCCTGAGGTGGCCCGCTAAGGCGGGCCGACACCATTGGGGATTGCGGAAGTCGCACATGATCCCATGATCCTCGGTGCAAGTGTGGGAAGGGAACACCGGTGTGGATTTTCGTCAGTAAGTTTTTGACAGACCTCTCTGCCCGCCCCAGGGCAGAGAAAATCCACGAGGATTGTCCACCCCGGATAAAAAGGACCATCGAAATAAAATAAATAAACAATTAATTACTAATAACAAGAACAAAACCATGGTCAGCAAGACAACCAGTCACCACAAGCACCACCCGTTCACGAGCATAACGAAAAGATCAGCCATCACCCTCTCGTCATATTGGAGGGAAGGAGGCAACCTGACCCCCGATGCTACCGGGAGCAGTGACATCTGAGGGAGCATGTTGAACTTGCTCTCGGTTGTCAGGCCAGAATAGTATGATGAATTGTGCAGGTCGCTAGGTATCCACTTACTGCAATACAACTAATAAAAAAAACATTGTAATAGGTTAATTTACCCAATAATAAAATTAGATTGACTTATATGTATATTCAAATAAAATAAACAATGATATGAAGTCGTAAGCTAATTCTGGAGAAAGAACATAAACATTGCCTCGAGTTACTCACAGCGACCAACCATTCTTAACCTGTGAAGAAAGGTTTGATTTTACTTTAACTTTAATCGCATTGAAAGGCAAATCTAAAAAAGAAGAGGGCTTGTTACAAATTAGAAGGCCTTAGACGATCAGTGAAACCCTCCCTCAACAAGAGCTCCCCCGCAGCCCCGCTCCCGCCCGCCAGCGCGCACGGGCCGCGCCGCGTGTCCGCGCCGCTCGTGTCGCTGGCGCACAAGCACGTGCTGCACGCGCCGTCGCCGCTGCTGGTGCAGCAGCAGCACCTGGCGCACGTGCCGCCCAGCAAGCTCAAGGTGCTGCACGCGCACCCGCTCACGCAGAGCCAGCGCACCGCGCTGCTGGCGCAGAACCGCGCGCTCGCCGGCCTGCCCGCCGTCGTGTCGCTGGCCGCGCTCGACAACAAGCCGGCGCTGCTCAAGGTACTGTGGTGCGACGACGTCGCTCGCCCGCTACTGCCGCACGGACGTGCACTGTATGAGTGTGTGATCGCAGGCCGCGCCCGGCGCCGTGGCGCAGCTGTTCGAGATCAAGGGCGGCGCGCTGGGCAAGGGCCCGCACCTCGTGAACGTGCTGCGCCAGCCGGCGCCGCGCGCCGACGACAAGCGGCGCGTGAGCCTCAGCCTCGACCCGCGCCAGCTCACCGTGCGCCACCCGCTGCAGCTCAAGCCGCGGGCGCTCGTGGCCAACCTGCTGCACAAGGCGCACCGCCCGCAGGTACGAACTCAAACTCGAAGCATTTATTTCAATTCAACCATTTACAGGCACTTTTGAATTGTCAAGGAGTCGGTCAGTTGGAAATATGAAGCTAGTTGCCCATTCCAAAGCGTAGTAGGTACCTATGGAGAAGAACGGGCAAGAAACTCCATGGACGCTCTTTTAAATTAAATTGATACATAAAGATTAGTACAAAAATAATGTTGAAATTATAACTAAATGTGAGGACGATGTAAAATAAAAAACGCGCCCATAGTAGCAAAAGAAACAATAACAATTTCTAAATAAAATAATTACAAATAAGCCGAGGAAGCCAAGAGGTGACCATTCCCAACTAACGGCGCCCGTTCACGAGCATGACGCATGGATCAGCACCATTCAGCTCAACCATTTTGAAGGGAGCTAAATGATCCAACACACGCGCCACCATCAGCGAGACATCTGAGTGAGCATGACATACTCTCAGCCGCCAGAGCCCATTCAAGTCAATCACATAACCGGTAAATGGTAGCTCTATTATACATAGTACTCACACCTGTGCAATGCAAATGTACAATACAAAGTAGATTGAATTTATACAATGCAAAGATAGTCTTACAATGTTCAGCTGCTCCAACAGTGTTTTAAAATGTTAATTATTCAATTGGTTGTGGTTGTGGAGCAGGACCAGCATTGAGCCAAGCATTTTTATCAGCGATGTAATCTCCCAACTTATAATATGTCTGCCTGCATAGTATGCGTTTGATACAAGATTTGAATTTCATCTCATTCAGTTGAAGTATGCGGGCCGGAATTTTATTGTAACATTTTAAACAGTACCCCATGAAAGATCAGTCTACTTTATAATAAGAATATAATAATAATAGGTCCCTATTTCTAGTACGCTTCTCTGTGGCTCGTCGTCTCGGCGTCATACTCAGACCTTCCCCCGCCATGTCCATTCCTCCGCCGGGGCCACTATCCGTTCGCGTAACACATCGCACACATCCCTCTTGGCATTCTCATCTCAGCTGCATGCAATTCTGGTGTATAATTATTATTTTTATGTGTCTTTGACATATCTCGTACGAGGGGCCAGAACCAACTTGCAGAGGCCCTGAATGAGGCACCAACCGACGATTATCCCCGTTCGCACAAGTGCACCCAAGGACAACGCGCGGTTGGTGTAGGACCATTGCAGGATATGGAAACAAACATATTGGGCTATGGTTTGGGTGGCTAAAGTGAACTGGCTATCTATCTAGGACTATGGCTGCTGCCTAATTTACTATATACTCGGAAAAAATGGTTCCCGTTCGCTTTGGAATGGGCAACTGGCTTCTTTCTGACCGACCGACCCCTTGACAGTTCAAAGTATCGTACCAGGCCACGGCCGTCACGTGGCTGTATAGTGCTACATCGGACCTCGGAGCCTGCCCGCACTAACCCCGCCCCCCGCAGGTGGCCGCCGTCGCCTTCGCCGCGCCCGCCGCGCTCAAGCGCCCCGCCGCGCCGCCCGCGCCCGGCGCGTCCACGTCGGGCGCGCCGGCCGCGCCGGACGAGCGGCGGCGCGGCGGCGACACGCTGCCCATGCAGGTCACGTGACGCCGCCGCGCGCCCGCGCCCGAGCCCCGACACTTATTTAAGGCTGTGAAATAGTTAATACGTGGAAACTTTAGCAAGGGTCAATATTGTTGTGTTCGCGGCTGGCATGCCCTCGCTAGTTTTTTTAGCAAAAGAAACGTTTGTTTTGTTCGTTTTAATGTGTTATTGAATAGAGAGCGAGTGTATATTTTAAATGTGTATGAGCATAAAAAATGAAATAAAAATGTTTAAAAAATGTGTAAAATAATAACCGCATTACTGTGTATCATATAGGTTTATGTGTATTATAAACAATGAAAATATTTACTTAATGACTTGGTTCACTGGCCGGACCAGTTGAGCGGACGCTTGTCGGCGCGCGGTGAGTAGTCAGGCGGTCCGTACTTGTGGACAGATCCCGTAGAGTTAGTATTATTTTGTGTTTGTACCATTAATTTATTGTTAGACGTTGTATATAATGATGTTCATCCCCGGTACTGCACGACTCTCGATACAAACGTACTGAATACTCAACCTGTGCATATATTCCATTTTGTGTTCAGCCATTACGAACCGCCGATACCAAATAAACGCGGGCTTCAACCGAAAAATGTGATCGATATAAATGTTTGGCAACACTACTGACCAAATCGTGCGTGTTTATGGCGGCACTCGAGGTTCTGGCGGCAGTGTTGCTGTATAAAAAATACTAATTTATAGTCAATCGACGCGGCTTAATACCAGCTTTCCTTAGAAGGCATAGTTAGTAAAATTAGTTTGCAAATCGATGAGGTGTCCCACGCTGGGCGCCAATTGAGACGATACAAGGTGGTGTCATTTGAATAACTAAAAACTCGAACAGGGGTCGTTGAACTCATTGTTACAAACAACTTTACTACGAGGCCAAGCCTCAATTTCTGGTATTTTTAAAAACTATCTATATCGTTGAAGTTGGTTGCAGTTACTAAGGATAGGAGCATCCCGACCAAACGGGCCAGGTTAAGTTGGAACCAACTACGTGCTTGTAGAATTTTTAGGACATCAAGATGGAAGTTATTTGGGGATCGATTAAATATATACATGCCTTTAAATAACTACGGATTTTGTAAACGTTCCGTTTTTGATAACGACTGACTTAAACTGTCAAGTCGGTGAAACAGTCGGCTTTCTGTATCGGCGTAAATCTGGCGAGCAAATATCAACATTGCGCTCCTTAAAATAAATTCGAAAATAAATAACCTTACTCTAACGCGCACCTCTTCCTGCCTGCGCTGTCGGGCTAACGGAGTTTATTTTCAACTTTATTTCAACTATGCAAGCTCGATATTTGTTTGCACTGCACATCCTAAATGGTGGTGCCAGCAAATACAATGTTGTTGAAATGACACACAAGTGAGATTCCGAAAATATCATTGTAATATTAGTGCGTATAAGCCCACTGAGACAATTAGACAACCGGCTGGAATCAACTGATAGAGCATAGACAGGTGTCCTACAGTCAGCCTCAACAAGATGTATGCATGCATCGGCCTAGCCTTACTCAACTACGAGTTCAACAACGAAGCACGTCCTTTTTTCAACGACATAAAAGCGCATTCAATGTCAAACTGTGAGTGCGGTTGACTGTACAACTACCTACAAACACGTGTCTTACTGGAAAATAACATTACAAGCTGTAAGGGTTAGCGCACACTGAGCAGCAAAACGCTCGATCTGCAATAGAATACAAAATAGCGTGTACGAAATCCGGAAGGTTTCGGAGCAGGGGCGGGTCGCTAGTGAGTCATCTAATTGAACTGATGACGTCACGATTGCCAGTTGTCTAATTAACTTGGTCGGCTAGTATTAGATACATTTTGTATTGCGCTCGGCGCGTGTTGGTTGATCAGTGTACACAAGTGTGACAAGTTACGGTGTAACTCTTTCGTTCTGATCATTCAACTGCCGACATGTGGGTGTACTGAGGAACCTACACCGCTGCCTATCCCTTCGCGGAACACATGCAGCAACGTCATTATGCTATTCTAAATGTATTCAATAAATTTCACGAAATAACTGATTTAAAGTGATATTAAAAAACAAAATACAGAAACACGATTTATAATATCTCTGTAAACGTAATCGGTATGATAATTGTAGAATATTAGGGAGAGTGTGTCCATTCAAATTATTAGAAATAAACGTGTAGAGACACAATGTAGGTAGATAGAAATAAAACAAATAATACTTTTTGTTCATTTTTATTGTGGCAACATTGTAAGTTGTGGTTCGTGGTCGCTGGCCAGGTGTTGCCAGAAGCAATCGTATGTGCTACTGTGATACATTTTAATAACGGAAATGGAGCGATCACGAAACACAATAATTGGCAACGGATTTGCATTCTCAGTGCTAATGTAATTTCTTTTTTGGGATACAAATATATAATAAAAATACATTTTGTCCGTTCAACTCACTTCTTGTTAGAACTTTTGCAGAAAAAAGCAAAAAAAAAAAATGTTAAAAATATCGTGTATTTTAATGTAAACTAAAAACATTGGGGTTAAATCTAAGCTATGCGAAAATTATATCGAGTCGTGTTACGCAAGTGTCCTGTTGTCTCAACCATTATAAAAACATTTAGTGAGCTCGCTTTTCATGGCAGTTCATTGGAGCAATGAGCTGTTAGGAAAAAGGGCTCGCAACAAAAAAAGTAACGGTTTAACTATGTCTATACATATATAATTAGTAAGTATCATATACTGTACAAAAAGGCTGCAAATTTGGGAAAAAATGTAAAAAAAAACATTGGCCTCATGTTGTCGTTGGGGCCGATAACATACGCTTAGTAAAGTGGATAGGATGATGTACCTCATAAGTTTCTGAATTCTAGTTTAGGCGTTCCCGTTGTGATCGCTCGCCCGCGAGAACGTTCTTGTTTCCTTAGCTTTGTTCACAATGCGGACGTACATTTGTGTAAATATTATTATTTTGTATCGTTTAGTGCGGCGCGCTCGGCCAGGCGAGCACGTCGAGCATTGAGCATTCGAGCTTGAGCACGCGAGCGCTCACAACCCGACGCGACGCAATTATACAATATCGCTGTAAAAATGTTTGTAAAAATAGTCATGTTCACAATTTCAGTGTAGTTTTGTTGATTATTTTTTTCAACCGGAAATTGCTGAATAAAGCGACGATTCTGTTTCATGCGTTTGTTTTATTTATCTCTAGCTTGGAGGTCGCCTGGAGCTCTGAGAACCATCTCAAAGTGTCCTATGTATACCTTTGTGCCTTTCACCCAAATCCTTTTCCAAACTCACAGACATACAGATTCACATATTTTATAAAACTGCGTATTAGTAGATTTTGATCGTGAAAAACAAACAGTTTCCTTAAAAGAATACCTACATCGAATTGAGCAAATGTTAACATTTGTTATCTGTAACACATTTCCAGATCATCTCACTCCTTCGACTAGCGATATCTACCTAACTCGAAACTAATTAGTAGCTAATTAGGGTCCTGATCGCGACGATAGCTCGCGGTGGAGCAAATGCAAGTAGACTGGACTGTGATATAACATGTCATGTGACGCTTTTTTGCCATGTAAGCGTACATGGCGGGCCCTGACTGAACCGTAAGAGATACATAACATTAATGTTCTACAGGATTGTACATCTTAAAAAGATCAACCGGAAAGTCCGCGATAGCACATGTCTATCTTCTAAGGAAACCACAGTAACAAAAAAATATTTTAGAATTTGTACCAAATTGTTATTTCCGAAGCTATTTTGACAGGTATATTACTAATCCTTATCCATTTAAATATGTTATTAAAATCGCGCATTTAATTAAAATTAAAACACGCCGCGATACCTTAACATTTAAATGAATACTTTAATAGATATATCACAAAATTAAAATTACGCGCATCAAAATAATCATGGTTGTATGCGCGGCGCGAGTCGTGATGGCCCAGTGGTTAAGACATCGCCTCTCTTGTACGAGATTGTGGCTTCAAATCCGGGCAAGTACCGTAAGTAATTTAGATGATAATTAATTTATTATTAGTAGGAAGGTACATACATTTTTAGTGTGTTAAATGCAAAATGATTTGTCGGACATATTTATTGAGCGCCGCGCCGTCTACCGTAGATATTTTGATGCGCGTAATTTTAATTGTGTAAAAACGTATGATAATTTTAATGTCACGGGCTACCTCAGCGTATCCGACCTAAAACAAAACGAAGCCCACGTAAACAGCGTTGCCAGATATAGGTACTTATCGATTTATACAGATTTTTACAATTCATTATTGTTTTAAAATGGTAACATTAAGTAGGTAAAGCGGTGTTCCGGTACACCGGAAGTATATCCGAACGTATCGCTAGAACTTGCCTAGAAAACTTTACAATGTTTCGGAACGCGCCTTGCAACATAATAATAAAATTATATCTTTGACTATAAGCTCCCACCAACCAGAACATTAAAAAAATAATAATCTTTTATTTTGAAATTAAAACTTCAAGTTTTCCCTTCTTTTTACGTTGTCTTATCAAATATTGCAAGTGTTGTGCAAATATTTTTAGCTGTGGCATGTATTTAGCTCTCCTAAAAATATTTTTGAACGCTCTAATATAATGATTGCTCCTCTTTTTGTGAACCTCGAATAATTCCTATAATTCTAAAAAATACTAGCAAAAAAAAAAATACTTAGCCAAGTATATGCGACCAACTTGGATGTAGCGCTCGCCGGCCGCTGTCGAGGCACTGCTCGCTTCGCTCGCTCGGCTCGCGCGCGTTTGGTCACAGTTCTAACCAAACCTAACCCGCTTGGCCGGGGTACCCCAGCTTATTTATTTACTGCGACCAACTGTGAGAAAAGGCCTAAAAGTTAAAAGCAGGCTCAATTATTGTTCTGAGGCTACAGGTGAGAAGAAAATGTGCCGGTCGTCTGGCGACCTCAAGGAAAGAATGAATGAACACAGGATGAATGAAAGGCGACTAACAAAAGTGACGTTCTTCAGAAAGGTGAGCGGGTGGCTATCTAGATTCAATTAAAGGCGATCCCCTGGAGCCAGACGATCCTTCCGAGGACGGAATGTTTGAGCATGAGGTTAATGAGAGATATAGGTACCTAAGTGTATATAACCTTTTTATTACTTTTTATAAGCTCAAAGCACTGATTTTAAGTCATATAGGCGATTTGTGTAGTCAAGGAGTCGATCAGTTAGTCAATAGTAGGTACATACGATACGTAGTCCATTATTGCACGGTGTGAAGTTAGCGCCCGAGCGTAGCGAAGGTCCTTAACGCCGTGCATTAAATACTTACATAAGTCAAGAGTATCGAGTACCTATCCCGCGCGGGACAGGCTCAGTCTCGCTATTAGACTAGTAAAGTACCGTATTTTCATTAAAATACATTTTCTATGGCCATCTATCATCACTGTAAACTTTATTTGAAACTCAAAATATTATAAGGAAAGGTAGTAAAAAAAAAGCGACTGATTATTTACGTGTTAGGGTTCCGTAGTCAACAAGGAACCCTTAGAGTTTCGCCGCGTCCGTCTGTCTGTCCGTCTGTGTGTCTGTCCCCTGCTTAGCTCAGAGACTCTTAGTACTATAAAGCTGTAATTTGGCATGAGTACCTATACTTACATGTTAATTACGCTGACAAAGCGGTAAAATAAAAACTTGACATACAATTTTGTTAGGGTACCTCTCTTACACGTAAAATGGGGATGATATATTTTTTGTCAACTATCCCATGGTGTGGGGTATTGTTGGATAGGCCGTTCAATGATGTGGGGTATTGCGGGTCTGTGAAAACCATTTTTTGATTCAGGGCTCCGTTTGCGTAATATTAAGCACTAAAGTGCTGTTAGTCAAAAAATTCATTGCAGTTGTACCTACATAATATACCTACCGAAATTAAAAGGACAACTATCATAGCTAAGTAGGCTTTACAAGTTAACGATTGTTAGTCGACCAACTTAATTTGCAGTTGAAGAATTGGCCGTGACGTATATCGATGTATACATGTTTTTCAATTGCAATGCTAAGTTTGTTTTTGAGACAACTTCATCCCACCTACGGAAATCACCCTTTATTGTGCGTGGTCTGACACGCACTTGGCCGGTTTTTTATTATGTCCCGCTTTCGACGCTAAGCAGCATCTCGCTTTTTTTTACTCAAAAGGTTTCAAAATCCGGCTTTGCCCGAAAAATCTGGCAACGCTGCTATGAATGCAGTAACACTTATTTATGAAAATATTAGTAGATTGTACAACTAGTGCATAAAAGAAGCGCGAGCGAGAAGGCGAGGGTGGATAGTTAAGTCGAGGGGTAAAATGGCTCGTTTATTCAAAATTCAAAATTTTTATTTCAGACCCTATAGATCAATATAGTGTTAGTATGAACTTAGCCTATGTTAGTAAACTCGATAACATAAAAATATAATCATTATAAATATTAATTGGCTACATGATCATGTGCACACACATGTCTGCCAGCCCAGAGCCTTATAAATGGTCCATCAAACTTGTCCACCAGTGTAGTTAAAATACTGTTAGGGCTAACCCTGAATCGCCGCAACATCGATGCACACCGTTTGAGCATGATGGCATGAAAGTCATCTATTCGCTCTTCCGCAAACATGCCCGATGCACTGCAAAACCGAGGCAGCCCCAACAATATCCTCAGCGCATTGTTATACTGCACGCGCAGAGCGTTGTAAACCTTCTGCGTATACCTAACCCAGAAGATGCAAGAGTAAAACGACTGGCAGTAGACTCTGAAACGCGTCAGGCTTAGCAACATGCGAGCAAGCATATTGCATCGGGCTGCCAACGCCCTGCGCTCCCTATCTATATCGCTCCCTGGTCATCTGTGAGAGAACCCGCGACCACATGACCGAGGTATTTAAATTGAGTGACGAGTTTTAATGGTGTTCTTTGTAACGTCACCGGTGGTATATTCGTGGGTGTATTATTATGTACTTTAAAAACCACCACCTCACTTTTAGTAGCATTATACCTCAAGCCATGAGTCTCCGCATACCTCTCACACATGGCCAACAACTTCCTAAGTCCACAGATTGATGGGCTGAGCAGCACCATGTCATCAGCATAACTAATGTTGTTGATCATTCTTCCATCCACAGAACAACCAAACATAGTGCTACTCAGCTCTCCAACCAGCTTGTCTATGTACAGGTTAAATAGAGTGGATGAAGTCAACCCCCCCCCTGCCTCACTCCACAATCTAGCCCATACTGTACCGACTGAGCATCTGACCATCTAACATAGTTTATCTGACTTTTATACTTACCAAAATTTAAATTATATTTATAACCTCCGGTGGAAGGTCTGTTTCATCCGACATTTTTTTGCCACAGAGTGTCATAATTCACCAGCAGGCATTTTTTGACATCCCACCGTAGAAATCCTTCTACATAAAAAGGACCTAGACAAAGATCGTTAGAAACGGAAGACAAAATGACAGATTGTAAAAGGATTTCTACAGTGCAGTACTCTGCACAGTCTGCTTGAGACACAGGATTGCACTTTCCGTCGACAAACTGGTTCCAAAACCAAACTGCGCATCGTTGAGTTTGATATGCATTTTCAACTGTCCCTCAAGCAGGCTGTTCAGCACTTTGCCAATGACTGTTCCCAGTGAAATAGGCCTGTACCTAATTGTTTTTGTCGGATGTATCACCTGTCTTGTTTTTTTATCATGGGAACTACGACAGTTTAAGCCCGAGTTATACACTCTGCTTTTCACTTCGATTTCTAGAAAATGAAACAGGCATAAAGTATACAAAAGTATTTACTTGTTTGTCTGATCTCCAACGCATGAAATTGTCGTACGAGTTGAGATAAAGCTGCTTGGATTTCGGCGGTAATATTTCTTCAACCACGTTTTTCGCATTTTGCTCCATTAGCGTGTTAGGCGAGAGTGTAACTTTTTCGTCACATGAATATTCCATTGTTTTAGTTTTATCACTTTTCACTGTTCAAAAATTTCGCAAAATTGAAGAAGAGAATAGCTAATTCCCGCCACAAATCTTTTTAAAAGTTTTTTTTTTATTTCAACATCTGTCATTCGACTTGGGTACTTCATACTGCCAAGTCATAAAACGTTTCTTTTGCGTTTTTAAATAATAAATGACAGCTATTTTATCTGGTTTTATTAAATCAACAATAGAAAACACGGAAGTGATTTATATTAAAGCAAATGAAATAAAATAACCAAGGGTACAATAAAACGTCGCAGATTATGCGACGTTTTATTGTGCGTGTGGCTGCTGGGCCTGATTATATTAGTCTTAGAAAAAAAGTTTATGCACTAGAGCATAAAAAGCGATTCTATGTCGCCTTCGCACAACATAAAGATGAACTTTTAGAGCAGGTATGGACAACCTTTGACATGTTGAGAGCCAAACTTTAGCGTGCAAATACGTTCGCGGGCCGCGTTTAAAAGTAGGTAAGTACTTAGTGCATTTTTAAGTAGTGATCATATTTTTTGCGATAGATGTTAGACATGAAATAATACGACAATGTTATTATAGTACAATTTGTTAAAATAACAGAATGAAATTTAAAAAAAATGGTACATTATAATTAAATCGTTAAATTTGGAATTGTTACAAACTACGAAAGTTAAATACATCGAAATCAATGAGACACTTGAGCTTGAATTTGGGAAACTAATCCATCGATATTTGGATTAATTCGACTGATACAAAGACGTAAAGAATTTTCCAAATTATTGTCAGTCAGTCTTGTACGATGTGTTGATTTATTAACTTTCATCAATGAAAAGAACTGTTCGCATTTATAAGTACTGCCAAACGCACAAATCAATCTTTTTGCGAATATTCTAAGCTGCGGAAAATTGTCTTCTTCTAGGTATTTTTTGTAGAAATCGCACAACTCTACGTCTTCAAATTTGGATTTTAGGAGTGAGTTTTCTTGAATCTCGATCAACTCCATTTGTAAGTGTATTGGAGCATTTTGTACATTACATTTTGTAGGAGTAGCAAATAAACTGAAACAGTCTTCCATGTTTTTGAAGTCGCTAAATCTGTTCGAAAATTGTTCCGACAGTAACTTGAGTTCTTCAGCATATTGAGCATAAGCAATGTTTTCATACGCAGAGAGCGTGTTGAAATGGTAACTATTACCATACAGCATCTGTGACTCCCACAAGCGTAGTTTGATCTGAAACGCTTTCAAATGGCTGTACAAATCATTTACTAACTGTCGTTGTTTTTGAAGTTTCAAATTTAAATCATTCAAATAGCCTGTAAGATCGACCAGAAATACTAAGTCACATATCCATTTTGGGTCACTTAATTCAGATAATGGTTTATATTTTATTTTCATAAAGTCTGCTATCTTTTTTCTAAGCTCGTAAAACCGTTTCAACATTTTTCCTTTGCTCAGCCATCTGACTTCACAATAATATGTTACGTCGTTATATTCAGCTGATATTTCATCCAAAAACGCCTTGAACTGACGATGGTTAAGACCTCGGGATCGAATAAAGTTGATGGTTTTTACTACCACATTCATAACATTCTGGAGTCGAATGGACTTAGAACACAAGCTCTGTTGGTGGATAATGCAATGAAGGACTATCAAATCATCTTTTTTCACATTTAATTCTGTTGCTTTTTCATTCAAAATTCCGATGAAACCTTTACGTAAGCCGACCATAGAAGGTGCACCATCAGTGCATACTCCAATTAATTTTGACCATGGCAAGCCAAAACTTGTGAATACCTTTTGAACTTCAATAAAAATATCCTCTCCTGTAGTGGTTCCTTTAAGCGGCTGTAAAGCAAGCAATTCCTCAGTAACAGTGAACTCCTTATCAACACCTCGAATAAATATAGCCAGTTGAGCTGTGTCAGACAAATCGGTGCTCTCGTCTAATGCTATGGAAAATGATTCAAAACCAGCCATACGGTCAGTCAATGTTGTTTTTATATCATTAGCCAGCATTTCTATACGTCGAACAACAGTTCGTCTTGACAAACTAATTTTTTCAAATTCATTTTTCTTTTCGGGACACAAACTACTGTAAACTTCTAACATACACTCCTTGATAAATTCTCCTTTGGCAAATGGTTTTAATGCCTTTGCCAGTTTTGTAACAACTATAAAACTAGCTTTCACAACATTATCAAGTTGTGTTCTTTGTTTATGAAACATTTGTTGCTGTTTTTCCAAATTTGCGGTAAGCTTCTGGATTTTGTCTGTTCTTAATTGTCCTGTCAGTGAGTGCAGCGTAGCATGCTTAGTTGAGTAATGCCTCTTTATATTGAATTCATTCATTACTGAAATGGATTCATTACACAGCAAACAAATAGGCTTACCATTGTGCAAGATAAAAAAGAATTCTTCAGTCCATTTTTCTTGAAACTGGCGACCCTCTGTATCTACTTTTCGTTTCTTTCCACCAGACATCATTTTTGTTTACTTTTCGTTCAATAAACTTAATAACAAACTATAGTTAGTAACCACTCAAGATGCACACAAAGTCACAAAGCATGTTGACGGCTCGAGCAGTTCGCTAGGATATCGCTTGTCCAAGTTATCACCCCGCTAGCTCAAATAGAACTGAACTAACGTTAGTTTTTTTTATGAATGGCATCTCGTAGTTGACCTTGAGAGGTCGTGACTACTTAACCGGACTTTCCTGTGGCTGCCTTAAGCGAACTCAAAGCCTCCAGCCAGGGGCGAATTTCTTATAATACTAGGCGACTGCACGCTAAGGGCACGCCCTGTGGGGTATGGACCTCGGCTTAGGGCGTCGCTGGGGGGAGGACAGCAAGGTGGGACAGGCTGGATCTGGTTAGTATTATTATTATTTATCGGGGAATTTAAAACTACAGGCTCAGCTGCGGCGCGGGCTGGCACTTCGTCGAGCAAGGGTCAGGGGGGACAATTACGTCGGGGTTTACGCGAGGGACCTCGGCGGCGAGGTCGGAACGTAGGTCGGTGTGTTTTGTGCACTGTACTCGTTGCCCTATTGCTTTCCTGGAGGAGGGTAATGGGGTCATCGGGGTCGGTGAGAGTATGCCTTGGACGGCGAATAGAGCTAATGGTGGAGGGCCTATAACTGGCGGCCTGCACAACCAGAGGGTTGCGGTGGGTGGCGGCGGAATCGAAGAAGCGCTTCGTGATGCGCTTCATGATCTGCTTGATGGTGGGGATTTTAAGATCGAGATGGAGGATCTCGTTTCAGACGAACCAGGGGACTCCCGTTGCCTTTCGGAGGAAACGGTTCTGGAAGGACTGCATCCTGTGGATGTGGTGGGGCCTAGCATGTGCGAAGACTGCACAGGCATACGTCATGATGGGACGGATGCACGCTGTGTAAATACGCAATTTGCCCTTAAGGGACAATTTGCTGCGCGCATTTAGGACGGAGTTTAGTCTACCGAGAGCGAAAGCGGCACGCGAACGCACCTGCTTAATGTGCTCTGAGAACGAGAGATGGTGGTCAAGGGTCACGCCTAGGTATTTGGCTCGCTTCCCCCAAGGGATAGGCTCGCCGAACATGGTGAGCGGTCGGGGGGGGATGAGGTTTCTACGCTGTTTGGTGAAAAGTACAGCCTGACTTTTGTCGGGATTGGCTTCAATTCTCCACTTTCTAAACCAAGCGCCAAGCTTGTTGACTTCGGTCTGGAGAGTGCGAGATATATGGTCGTGGACTAACCCGGTGTAGTAGATGGCCGTGTCGTCTGCGAACAGAGCCACGCCTTTCTACTTTTCGGGATGTCGCTGGTGAAGAGAGTGAAAATGAGAGAGGATAGTACAGAGCCCTGAGGGACGCCTGCACGGATAGGGTGAGGGGAGGATAGCGCTCCTTCGATGCGATAGCGGAAGGTGCGGTTTGACAAGAAGTCTCGTAAGATGAGCACGAGACGATCGGGCACACCGAGTTTGTAGAGCTACTAACGTTCGGGCCATCCACCCACTTATATAGGCAAAATGAAAGAATAATCTGGAATAAACTAGTTTAGAATAATTGAGAAGAAATAAATCTTTTGATGTGTCGCCCGTGAGGCGGCAAACCTCAAAGAATTTGATCGAGCAAACCGAGTGGCGGCGATTCCAAAGAGTGAGGCGGCAAACATCAAAGGATTTGATGTTTGGCGCCTCACTGTCACTCCCTTGAGTATAAGTACCTAATGTAATATTTTTTGAATTGGGTTTTTCAAAATGTCTCGCGGGCCGGATAATATCTTACAGCGGGCCGGATCCGGCCCGCGGGCCGGTTGTTGCCTATATATGTTTTAGAGCATGAGAAGCGAAAATAATGTTTCCTTAGAGCAAAATTTGTTTTCGCTGTGCACTCCATAGACTAATATAAATAAACGAGAGTGCACTCTATAGAATGCAAATGTGCAGGATTGTGCGATTTTATTTCCGACTTGTCAAACGACAAGTGGATTTGTTAATTTTTTTGTGTATTTGTTGTCTCACCCTACCTGCTCGACAATGTCAAATTATAATAGGTCATGCAAACCTAACACTTAAAGAAAGTCATTACGTAAGGCCTTGGATCTAATTAATAGACCCCTTTGAATTTGGAACCTCAAGTAAAAATGGCATGCAAACAGTACCATTCACCATAGTACATACTAATTCCATGCATTTACCATATTGAGACTCGCACTAAAAAATCAAAAATAAGTTGTTCGAAAATCGAACAAAAATAAAAGAAAGATAGAACACAAAATAAAAAAGGCGCGAATACTGCAAGTCGCTTTGCTGCATATATTGTAAAGAAATACGAAAGTGAAAGAAGTTAATAACAATAATTTAGTTTCAACTGACCTTTGTTGCCAAATGTCGGCAATCCGGAGCTTCTTTTAGGAACTTCTTGACATTGTCGGCCGAAAATACTTTACGCTTTTTATTCACATGGCCACTTGAGCGTCTTTTTAGAAATGCCAGCAAGTTGGAGTATGACTTGATATCAATACCATGTTTTGTTTTCACAGTGCCTTTTAGCATTGAATAGTAGCACCACAATGAGCTTGACTTATATTTTTGAGAAAGTTCCATGAAATAGGCTAAAACACACTTTCTGAAAATGAATTTGCATCTTTGCTTGTTTTCCATAAGATGAAATTTTGATACGCTTGTAAGTGGGCATTTTCACAAAAATGTATAACCCCGGATTTTCAAGTGTCCCTCGAATTCGATTTAATTTTATTTATGTAGTAGTTGCCAGAATTATTTATATTTGTCATCAAAGTGAATAAACGTAAGTACACAATATTTTCTTGTTTTAACAAAAACTATAAGATAATCTCAAATAAATTTAATTTAATTAAAAATAACAAATGAAAAATGGGTGATTTTGCGCTGTCCCCTGCTTAGTCTTACGAATATAATAACTTATTTCTTAACTTTTTTGTAAGAAAGATACCCTCTTTTAAGGTTGTTTTTAGTCCAGGATAATCAAATATTGTGATACTAGGTAAAATATAAAAACCTACTAACAAAAGAAAAATTATAAAAAATAAAGAAAGTAAATCAAAAAAATTGTCCTCCCCGGAACATTCAGTTTTGTCACCCATTTTTCTAACAAAGTGTTTACTCTAGTTCAAATATTTTTGCATTACTGGAAACACCATAGCTACCGCTTTGCAACTAGTCAGGATAGAAGCCGACAGTGTCAAAAAAGTGCTTATAAGGAGTGCACGAGTGTTTGCTAGCCGCATTGGACGAAATCTTGTCTCCAGGTATGTGACCATATTTTGTCTTATTTCTATCTATTTATCTTGTAGTTTTTAGTTAATTAGTTTTAATATATTATGTTAACCAAGTTGAACAAAAGTTTTGATGAATTTAAGTATTGTGGCTATTTTTAAACAGTTATTATTACTAGATGATAATCAAATGTGACTTCGGTTGTGTGACTTTTTGAGCGGTCACATATATGCTGAACGAAAAGTCACAACATGCCTGAACACATTAAGCACAGTTTACATGGCAATTTTCTTGACCTATATTTTTTTTTCTAAGACCTTTATGATTGAGTACAAACCACGGCAAATAGTAGATTTAAAAAGAATCATTATTGAAAAACAACTTGAACTATTTGATGTTGTATCTTGTACGTTTATATGTTAAAATGTTAATGTTACTTGTATGGGTGTACATATTTATGTTCGTATATTTGTAGGTTTCATTTTAGTAGTACCAAATTTTGTTTTAGGAATATCAACTTACATCAAAATGCCTCTTATCGGGGCTGAAAAAACAAGACGGTATAGGGAAAAACTAAAACGAGATCGCCCGGAAGAATATAAAGCACAATGTAAAAAAAATTGAAATAATGAAAAGCAAAAAAAAGAAAATATCAGAAATGACGGAAGAAGAAGCAGAAAAGCAACGAAAAAAAATGGAGAGAGGAAAAAAAAAGAAGCAATTTGCAGAAAAAAAGCAACGAGATCTAAGAAATGTAGACAATGAACCCTGTACAACACAAAAACAACAACAACAATGTAACTTGTGTATGAAAGATAAAAATGAAACAAAAATCAGGAAAACATTTAAACAATTACTACTCGTAAGAAAATCCAGAAATTTGTTGACGCAGGTTAAAAAAATTCAAACTCAAAGAAAGACTTACAAAAAAGATACCAGCGTCTTAAACAACGTACTACGAAAAAGATAGCTGAAAGATATTCTAATTAAAATTACATTTTAAAGCTACACTACAGATCTCAGTATGTAACTATAGCTTTAAATCCGTTGTAGTTAGATATTTAAAGCCAATAATTGTTATGGTCTAAGGACCGGAATTGATTGTATGGTTTAAGATTGTTTGCTATTATTCTGAATTAATGTTAATGATAAACGAATCATGAAGGCTGATATAAGTGCCACAAAAAAAACGAATAAAAAAGACTTCATAATATTGATAGTAAATAATTTACCTTTTATAATTAATAATAAAAATGTGATGCCTTAAGCAGGAACTGATTGTGATAATTTTGTTAAAACTTAAATAATGTTAATTACATGATTATATGTATTACTTGTTTTTTTCGCCATGTAAACGCACCCTTTCCCTTTTTAGGTATTCGGTTGTGTGACTGTCCCTATATTACGGAGCTGAATTTCTTGATTATTTGAGTAGATTTAACATTTAATGACCTTCAAATTACTCTCTCAAATGGAAAATTATTCTGTAGTATAATATTTGTGGCCTTTTCTCTAAAAATGTATCAAAAATATTGAAAATAAAGATAATTATGACAGTTGAAGTAACAGAAGTCACACACTGCATATATTATTGTACTTTTAATAAGCTTAGATACAAACATTGGAAATGGTGAGTGTTTTTTTTTAATTACATGAGCATTTAAAACTCATTAAATAAAAAATATCTAAAAATTCTTATAATTTACATCGTTTTCTCAGCTACTGAATATAGTCACACAACTGATATAAATTTGCGAGAAATTTCCGTTATGTAGTAATATTTTTTCAGTATTTGCGTTTTAAACCCATTATATTTAAGTTTTTCTTAAAGGATATTGAATTTCCGTTCTAAAGAGACCAAAGACAGTTTAAAATATAATACTATCAAAAAAGCATTATATTTCAAGGTGGGGGTACATTTTTGTGAAAATGCCCAAGTATCTATCGGTCGATTTTTCGAGCAAGAGGCTGAGAGTAGCCTTTTTTGCTGCCTCTGAGACTTCTGGCGGTGTCGAATTAATAAATTCATCATTACTTGACGACATTTTCAAATAAAAACAATACAGCGAAAAGAAAAAGCGCGCGGAATAATTTTTACTTTTTCAGAAATTAGCGACGCGCGCGCATCAGCGCTTTATTTTAATGCAAAGGCACAAAAAACAGACAGTATTACTAATACAGTAAATTAATATTTTGTGTTTTTGTTACAGATAAATGGTTGTAATATATTGTCAAAATTAATTAAATTAATGAATTAAATGTTTATTTATTATATTTTATCTCCCAAAGTTAATTTTATTCATAAATTGTTGACCACTTTTCTGAAATAAAACTCAAAAAAGTACCGTTCGTTTTAGACGGAGCACCTTGATAAACCGTACGTTTTACCTTATTAAAAGGAAACTCGTGCGTTTTACATTACAATAACGCACAAGTACGTAATGAGATACAATACGATATTGAAATTGGTGAAATAAGAGACCCTTTACGAGCAAATGTGTTATAAAATACTTTATGAAATAAATTCAGGAAGTAATGTCTACCCAAAGCATAAAAAACCGGCCAAGTGTGTGTAGGACCGCGCACAATGAAGGGTCCCGCAGTTGGGATTACTTGGAACGGATTTATTCCAAAACAAACTTAACATTGTAGTTGAAAAACCTGTTCTCCCATACATCGATATATGCCACGGTCAATTCTCCAACTGCAAATTTAAGTTAGTCGACTATAACTCGTTAAGTTTAATATTACGCAAGCAAGTGGATCCTTGAGTCGAAAAGTGGTGTTCACAGACCGGCATTATTTTTTACAGGCCTATCCAACGATACCCCACAGACGAGACGGGTAGACGAGAAATCATGAAAATATCTTAAATAGTTTCAAAGTAATATCGATTTTTGGGGTTCCGTAGTAAACAAGGAACCCTTATAGTTTCGCCATGTCCGTCTGTCTTTCTGTCTGTCTGTCCCCGGCTTAGCTCAGAGACTCTTTGTACTAAAAAGCTGTAATTTGGCATGGGTGTACATATTCATCAGGCCGACAAAGTGGTAAAAAAAAATAAAAAATAGGGTACCTCCCTCGCACGTACAGTGTGAGGTATAGTTGGATAGGCCGTTCAAAAATATTACGGTCTGTAAAACTTAGTACTCGTATTATTATCATTAAAATAAAAAAGTTGCCAAAAATCAGTCATGTTGAAGTTAATTAGTTAGGCTTTTTAATTAATAATTTAATATTTAAAGTCCAAAAGAAGCGGATTGTGATTGTAATACTATTATTTGAGAATAAATAAACTATTTTTATGTTCTCTTTTTATGTCGAGTAATAATGGCGAGTATTCGACTATTCACTATTCGCCATTTAGGGAATGGCGATTAATCGGTATTCAACTATTCGCTAATACAACTATTCGCGGCATCTCTAGTAATTAATCAATAATTATAATGATTCGATAGTAGGTTCTTATTTAAGTACGGAATGGACCTGTTAAGCCCAGCGCGACACCGATTCTGAGTCAAACAATAGAAAATCAATTGTGTCTCATTAGCTGTGCTTGACCAATTAAAACAGGTTTGATAACGTATAGTTCCCACAATGAAGTTCCGATCCTTCTTACCTAACATAACACATAACATAACACATAACCTAACATAACATAACATAACACATAACATAACATAACCTAGCATAACATAATGTAACTTAACATAACATAACATAACCTAACATAACATAACCTAGCATAACACATAACATAAGATAACATAACATAACACAACATAACATAACCTAACATAGCACATAACATAACATAACCTAACATAACATAACACATAACATAACATAACATAACATAACATAACATAACATAACATAACATAACCTAACATAACATAACATAACATAACCTAACATAACCTAACATAACATAACCTTTTTTTTTTTTTTGTTCCCGGGTTGGAAAATCCTCATGGATGTCCTCCGCCCTGGTGTAGGCGGAGGGGTCTGTCAGACTCTTACTGACTAAAAACCACCCCGGTGTTCCCGTCCCACACTTGCACCGGGGATCATGGGATCTAATGCGACTTCCACGATCACCTCAAGCCTGGGGGGGGTGAGGTGTTTAAACCCCCCCCGCGACGAATGAAAGGGGCGCGCGTGGAACACTACGCGCCGCCACCTCGGGTCCAGTGTGATGGGGGGCGGCGGACGTCCCCAAGTCCGCCGTCCCTGGACCCATTTAGGGGGGCCGGAAGAGGGCGTTGTCTGCCCTCTGCCGACGCCCGGTGCGCCTGCTGCGGCCGGGCCGGGCCGTGACCAGTGTGTCGTCTGCATAACACGTCAGGTCCACGCCCGGCTGGAGCTCGCCCCGCAGCACCCAGTCGTACCCGATGTTCCACAGGAGCGGGCCCACGACCGAGCCCTGTGGAACACCGCACGACATGCGGCGCTGACTTCCGCCATCACGTCCCGTGTAGGTGACACACCTCCCCGCTAAATAAGCCCCAACTATGCGGCGGAGGTAGGAAGGCACCCGATGATAGCGCAGTGCCTCGGCCGGGGGGAGCCTTAGCTCCATGGCCTCTAACCGAGCCCCCACCATCTGCCCGCACTGGATCATGCAGATGCGGACGATCTTCTCAACCTCCGCTTTCGCAAGTGCAGGAGCCGACGATGGGGCCGGCAATGGAGCCGACGACGGGACCGGAGTGGGGCCAGTGGCAGCGGGAGCTGCTTTCTGAGTGGCAAACTCCCGCTAGAGGTCCTCCAGCTCGGACCGGAGACGGCTATTCTCCTCCCATAACTTCGCCGTCTCCTCCGTGCTCGTGCGACTAAGGAGGACCTGCACTGCCTCCCTAATGTCGTCAGCCGCCTCCTTCAGGGCACGCGTGAATGTGCCCTTCAGGTTGCCCGATTTGGTGGCAACCTTCAGGACGACATCCACGCCGTCCAAAACTTGGCAACCGAGCGCCACCGCCTATGGTCTCTCCCCGGCAGTCATCCGTGCTGAGCGCCGCTCCCGCGCCTGACGAGCCAGCTCGTTGATTTCGTCAGCCGCTACCGCCTTGCGTTGCGCACGCTTAGCGGCATTCGCCTCCGCCTTATTAGACCCCAGCAAGATGCCCTCGCTGGGGTCCACGATCGCGGGACTGGGGTCGCTCCCCACGCTCTCGACGCCCTCCACTCCACTGGAGCCGGCGTATCGGGTCGCGAAACCGACGAGAATCGACCCCGCACGTCGCGCTCCGACAAGCGAGCAGGAGCTCCACTCGCCACCGCACGACCTCGTCCGCGTCTCCCAGTTGGCACTTTAGCGGCCGGCAGGCTCTCCTCACTAGAAGAGCCAGACAGCCCCGCGCGCTTCTTCTTCCGTGAGCTTTTCTTCCAAAATCGCCCACCCACCTCCTCTTCAGTTTGCAAGCGCTTTGAGCCTAAGCTCGCCACGCTCGTCAAACTCATCCTTCCGGATGCGGTGTCAGAATCTGACACCGCACCCATGTGCTCGATCATAACGATCGGCACCTTCTCCGCCTGTTTTTTTCAGTATTTGTTTTTTTATTTTCCATATAGTACCCACGAGTAGATTTAGGATTTGAAGTCCACCGGACAGAGCCTAGATGCCCGGTAAGCCTATATACTGCAGAGGGCGGCAGGTATCTGCAGGTGAAACGCTAACGACTGGACTCCCTCCAGCCATTCATCCTCTCGCCGCGCTTCAGAACTTAGGATTGGGTCCCTACTTAAACCTAACCTAAACCAAAGCCACCGGAGGTATGCAATTGCTGATATGTTCATTATATTCAATCTAGCACTAGCATGCCTTCAGTGTGCTTTGGTTACCTCATTCACCGCACGACAAGCAAGAGTGAAATCGAAGAAAGAAGAGGAAAGAAGAAGATGGATAGATGAATTCACTTTTAATTTATTGTACCTAACCAGTAGTTTATGAGAAAATTGCGATGATACATACGTAGGTACCTACATGCTCAGTCGAAAACTGAACTTTCTTTTTTTGAAATCGGTTAAAATTTTATTGGGCTTGCGTTATTTTGAAACCCTAGGCACGCCACTGGCTCATGGCTAAACGATAACAGCCGCACGGGTCGATCCAAGGTCAAGCTACGCTTGCCGCGGTCTGTTCGTGGATGGGGGACCTTTCACGAACTGACTGCGTGACCTGTCCGTGCCTCGGAAAGCACATTAAGCCGTTGCGCGTTGGTTCCGGCTGTCATTCGTAGATCTTCGACAGTCGTTACAGTAGTCAGAAGCCTAAACAAGCAGTCTTACCAAGGGCATCGTGTCAAGGCTCGTGCAGACTAGCGCGATCTCGCGAGCGCGACCGACAGTAACTTGCCAGTCGCGCCCGCGATGTTGTCGCAGTCTGCACGAGCCTACCCAGTAACTGGGTTGTGGAGGTCAGATAGGCAGTCGCTCCATGTAAAGTTCTGGTATTGAGCTGCATCCGGTTAGACTGGAAGCCGACCCCTACGTAGTTGGGAAAAGGCAGGCAGATTGATTGATATTTTAGAACATTTTCACAATTTGAAAGGTCCGTCATATGTTTGACTGCTAGCATTGGTTTGCAGTCAGGAGTTTGGGAATCGGAGTTCCCGAAATATTTGGTAACGTACTGAAATATTTATCTTACCCACTTATTTATCATAATATTCATAATGTATCATATTCATTTTTATTTATTTGCGTTCTACAAGGTAAAACAAGACGATAACAAAAGCGGCGCCTGGCCGCGACCTTACCGAACTTTTTTTTTTCTTGACATTTTGAATTAAAATTGTGTGTACGTATTCCTGATTACTTATGCTATTGGATAATTAAAACACTGCCAATCTAAAAATATATTTATTTAATAAAAAAAAATGACTATGATTTATTTATGTAAAATTAAATTTAAATTATGTAAAATTATTTATTTGCTTACTTTATGTTGTATTAATTGGTCAAGGACGGCTAATGAGACACAATAGATTTTCTATTGTTTGACTCCGAATCGGTGTCGCTCGGGACTTTTTTTTTTTTTTTTTTTTGAGGGTGGGAAATCATCAAATAACTTCTCCCGCTCTGGGCGGAGCGGGAGGGTGTGTCAGACTCTTACTGACTAAAACCCACCCGTATTCCTTCCTGTTGCCTGTGTTGCGGGGGCCTCGGTGACCCATAAGTACCTTCCCGCGACCCCGGCAGGCATCGGCCCTAGTGGACCCCTACTTTGTGCTGATGACATCTCTTTGAGGCGCGCGTGGAATACGACGCGCCGTCGACCCGGGCCTGGTCCTTACCGGACGGTGAGCTACCCATTGCTCACCGTCCGCAAGCCCGCGCCTACGGTGGCCGGAAATCCGCCCGGGATTCCCGACGCCCTGGGCGTCTCCTGCGGCGGCTAGGGGCGAGAGGGCGCGAAACTTGCCTTTCCCTCAACCGTCCCGCCTCCTCCTTAGCGAGCATTACTGCTTCGCAGAAGGAGGTGAGTCGCTCGGGGCTTAACAGGTTAAAATCAAAAGTTAATAACTACGTAGTGTACTGGACTGGACAGGATATCAATGTAAACGGCGAGTACATCTCACATCTTCATTTTGCAGATGACATCGTCATAATAGCAGAGATGCTGGAACAGTTAGACCAGATGCTGCACAGCCTAAATGGAGCCTCTCGGCGGGGTGGCCTTGGCATGAATTTGGACAAGACGAAACTCATGTACAATTCGCATGCTTTGCCGAGTCCAATCCACATCGAAGGGTCGCTTCTCGAAGTTGTGAAGGAGTACGTCTACCTGGGACAAGTCATCCAGCTCGGTAGACACAACTATGAGAAAGTAGCAGACAGGAGGATCGGATTGGGTTGGGCAGCGTTTGGAAAACTTCGTCAAGTCTTCTCGTCGCCAATCCCGCATCGTTTGAAGACTAAGGTCTTCAACCAATACGTCCTGCTCGTTATGACATAAGGTCGCTCAGCGCGCCATGGAGCGGGATAAAACTGCAAATGCTCGATCATTTTGGCACCGTGTATAAGAATTTTGTGGACTGAAGATGGCATATAGTACCTGTCATATTTACTCAAATATAATTGTGCAGTCCCCAGCGTATATTCACCAAAAGTTTACTGAGTTTACAAAAAATCCCGATGACATGGTTTGCAAAATTACGTACGAGTATAATCTCTTCATCAACTCTTCATCTACTTCATCCATTTTTGGTTACAACTCGATATCAAATTTCTTTGTTTAAATTGAATAACCGTATTCACATCTATTGTTGATAGGTGGAAATTGTCCAACAAATGTGTTTCAATATCTGAAGTGCTTTTCCCGCTTATTATTTGAGCACATGTATCGCGTCGAACACAAACGAATTCACTCATTTTGAACTTTTTTTCAGCAATTGCACAGTTACTGAAGGAAGGTATCCGGACACATTGACGAACATGTTGAAAGCCCGAGTATTTTTAGGACCCTAGTTTCAGTAACTTGTGCAAAACCGATGAGAAATTGTTTAACATATTCCTCACATATATGCTGAACCAATACTGATTACAATTACCACCACAAATAAGAAATTATATGCAACGTTATTAACATTCGTGTGATTAAACTGGCAAAAAAAATATTATTATAAAAATTTATATTTATTTATTTATTTAACAGTATATGTACACATATATAAACAGACAAGAAGAAAGGAACAGAAAAATACGTACAAAGGTGATGCTTATTTCTAAAGAAATCTCTTCCAGCATATCTGCGATAGGACAGTAGACAAAGAGATATAGACACCGTGTGTAAGAGTAGGAGTGAAAACAAAAATAATAATACTTAAAAACAAAAAAACTATTCACTAATTTAAATATACAATAAGAGAATATACTTACATAAAAAAAAGTATTTTAATAACTTCATTTGTACAATAAACACTTATCTAAAAATTATGCAACGTTACAACTAGGCAAAAGAGTGTTTTCGATGAGCTCTGGCACCCAATGTAAGATTTAACTTGTGTTTAGGGTGCCAGCGTCCTCGCCTATGATTTGAACATGTAGCTGGTTGTAAGACGAGCATAGTATAACACTATTAAATTATAATATATTTACTAGCTAATGCAACTATGATGTGGCCTATTTATGTACCTACGTATGTGTGTGTATGTGTGTGAGGGAGAGATAAATATAGTGAAAACTTGTGTTTATGTAAGTCTGTATAAATATATGTAATTATAAACATACATATTACTTTATTTGGTTAAGCCATCGATATCTGTAGTAGATCTTCAGTCTTATCATAAGGCAATGTCAAGAGCAACTTCGTGACCCTGGTTTTGCATTCATTTAGACACACGGGAGCAATGGAGCAGAGTTTATTTATTTTATTATATAAATGGTTAGACAGTATACCAAAATGCATGCAAAACATAAATACACTATTACATATACTTATAATTTAATAGTATAAAATAACAAATACATAATATGCAACTATGGCAAAGTGGAAAGATAGTGTTCTTTCACTCTTCTTTTAAAAACAGCAACAGTTTCGCAGTCCCTAATGTCAGGCGGAAGTGAATTCCACAGCCGAACCGCGTGCACAGTGAAGGAGGGAGGAGGGTTTCCCTCGGTCGACATGTTTGCTTCTAGCTCGAAATGGCGCAATAATGACGCAGGTTTTTTTTTATTTCCTTGTATTGCCGAATACGAGTACTTACGGAATCTCAAAATGACATTAACTCGACATCGGCCGCTATCGGCAACAAGGAAACCTCTACTTGAAAAATAAAAAGACGGAAAATTCCCCAGTGACACTTAAAAAATAAAAAAAAAATATTTCTCATAAAAACGTACCTGTAAACTAGAGATCCTGAGCAATTCATAAAGGTGTAATGCTTATATATTCCCTGAAGAAATATCTTAAGTTGAACTTCCATAATGGGTAATTAAATCGTTTATTTACATAATCAAATTACAAGATGGTTATTAACATTAACTAAATTAAATTAAAACTAAGTTAAACATAAAAAAGGCCCTCGAGGCATTGTACCGAGAATGCTGGCGGCATTTCCTCGCTGAATTGAAATGCGCACTGGTACCTCACGGGCCGAGGGTCTCGACGCCAAAGGGCACAAAGTTGTACTCGCTGCCAAGGCCTCTAAATAATTTTCAGATTTTCGGCATTTTCTGCCATTGCACCCGCTTTAGAAGTAGTCCGTTGGAGGCGGGACGGTGCCAGTGTGTCTACACAGGTAGCGTCCCACACAAGGATATGTCCCAAACTCCACGGAACCAAAGACACACCATCAGGTCTTTTGCCATCATCTCTGACAATGCCAGTCGGCTCAAGAAGAGCAGGCACATTGATACTGGCAAGAGATCGGCGGATTATGTCATTATGGGTAATTTACTTAATATGAAATTATCGAAGTTGATAATTTGGGTGTAATTTTATATACCTAAAACTATTATATCGGATAGCACATGTATCTCAGAATATAAAACAATCAAAATGGTCTCAATAACACTACTTTTGTCCGAACCCGTTTTGAGATGGAAAATACCATTTGGTCCCATAGTGCAACGGCGCGCGGCGCGGGGCTCAGCCTGAACAAATGTTCGGGCGAGTGATTGAGATGCCACGACTCAGAGCCTGGCCACGACTTTTGGCTTAGCGGGAGGCGACGCTGCAAGCGCATATTGTGCAGATTTTTTTTGCTAGTTACTATGTCATTTAGGTATATAGTTTAGACTGTAGTTAATTCAGGTTATTAATTACGCGCATTATGGCAGGCCAGCGACCGTTCCACACACTGCTCAGTGTAGTTAGGTTAAGAACCCTTATTGTGTGATCCCGACTGGCTCGTTATTTTTACACTTATAGCTCCTGCCCGCGACTTCGTACGCGTCGAAGTCGTAAGACTATTTACTAATATAATAATTTAAAAGCCACATTTTTGATAAAACTTCCCCTTGTAGTTTTGGTCTCAGCAACCAGACTAGTGACGCGGGACCAAGCGACGTAGGTACAGTTGTCCGTGTGAGAAGCTGCTCGTCCTGGGGTCGACACCTCCTTCAGTTACTATTTTACATTGCTTACGAAGTTTTTCGTTTTTACTTGTATGAACCTGCATACGTGAGCTGCATTCCTGCATAATATATTACCAAATGGCACGAACCTGATAGACAGATTATTCCTGATGAGCGGCTTTCACTAATATAACATACGTAACATTAGATTGTAAACTCACGGGGTTCTTATAAACAGTCAGCTAACCATAGATACATAAATACTACTATAGGAACATCTCCAAACTTTTTGTCTGAAATTTTTGCATATACTTTTAATGTATTATAATGGGAACTAATTTTTTGAGCTGTTATTTAAATATTCGAGATGTTTTATGATCAGTTGAAAAATATATTCAGCAGTTATTTAATTTAATGGCGGTTGATTAATTATTGCGACAGTAAAACATGGACAGTAATAAAAAATCAATTAGTCGGTTATTTTATCATACAATGTCAATTCTAAAAATAATTGAGCAGTCCAATAACTGAATGAGCGGTAAAAAAGAACAGGATCTCTATGTACGCCAGTTCGAAAGTTCACTGGAGCGAAGTATGCAAGGCCGACGTATCGTTAGTTACTCGTAGAAAGCATACGAGTGTGATGTACGCCAGTTCGAAATTACCCTGAATTAGAGTAATAGAGGGGATCTGGCGCTCGGCGGTCGCTGCCGCGACAGAAAGAGATAGAACGTTTCAACGGCGAACGATTCGTCGACAGAACCTTTCATATAGCGAAGGATAATGTTAGGTTAGGTTAGCTTAGAACAGTGACCAGATCCCCTCTATTACTCTAATTCAGGGCACTCGTATGCTATAGAATTACTTAGAATGAGATTTATTACCGACAAATTCCGATTTATTACTTCCCACATGTAACCGCTCCTTCAATAATTTTTACCACCCATTTAATTATTTTTCCTGCTCAATTATCGATTCACTGATCCATTTCATTTTTTTTTATTACTCATTTTTGTTTACTTTACTGCTTAATTTTAACTGCTGAACTAGTTATAAAACGTGCCATTTATAATTTTTAACTTACCAAAACCGCATTTACAACTGCCTCTTTAAATCAGTGCCTATTATACTTATTATTGTCATCAAATCATCAAATGATCAAATAATACCTACAAGGTATCTGTGTTCTTATAGCTCATAAATCAATGTTTTATTTAGCAGTCAAATGCAAATTATCGGTAATGTGTGTGTTTGTGAACGAGGAAGACTGACCTGCCGTGATACAGTTTTCACTAGTACGGAGGTCAGTATGAATTAAGCTCAAACAACCGCATAAAGTACACAGGTATTTATAATCACATTAATCACACACGTAATATTGTACTAGTATTAGTAGACACAAATCACAGGATTGTTGGGATTTTTATGTAAGGTTTGTTCTTTTACATTGTCATTAAACTTTTTTACTTTACTTTACTTTACTTTACTTTACTCTACTATCTCTGCCTAACCCTTCGGGGATTATAGGCTGATTTTTGTCGACCATACATATACTTAGTTAAATACCAATTTTGTTTATGAGAACTTATTCATTATTGTCTATTGCAACCATTCAGTGTGTTTGTTCTTCAATAAGAAGCGATTAAAATAAAATATTTACATTAATTATTATTTTATTTTAATTGCTGTAATTTTGGCAAAAAAAAAGATGCTAAATAACTAAAAATCGTGATATAATTGTCAAAATCAATCATCAATACTGAAAGGCGACCAGCAGGGCTAACATGACATGCACGACAAGCGCTTCTCGACGAGTTAAAACGAGATAATATGTCTTTTCATCGTCCGGTGCTAACATGACTGCACAAAAAACTCGTCTCGTGCTGTCAAATTTAGACAAACGAGACTTCGTGACAAATTAGTCTTCAAACCCTAACATGGCAGCGCTTAACATCTTATTTGCAGTGCAATGAGTAGGTAATGTGGGTATTTCAGTGCCTATATTAACTTTTCGGGAAATCCGATTCCCAAAACCCCGACTCATGAGTTGATAACCTTTTCATCAATAGGTGAACATTGCTTCAGCCACCAACGAAAGTCACGTTTTTTTCAGGGTTCCGTAGCAAAAACGAAACCCTCTTAATTCCGTCATGTCACACGGACTCGCCGGTATGTCCGTCTGTCAGTCTGTCTGTCTGCCCGTCCGCCCGGATGTGACACAGTATTTTGTTTTGGAGAACACGATATCGATGAATATTTAAAAGAAGGTGGTAATCTGTGCATCACTAGCTAATGGTGTAGCGAAATGACGAAAACTAAAAAAATCAGCCAAGTGCGGGTCGAACCACGCACAATGAACGGTCCCGTAGTTGGGATTACTTGGGACGAATTTATTCCAAAAACAAACTTAACATTGTATTTAATTGAAAAACCTGTTCTCTCATACATCGATATATGCCACGGTCAATTCCCCAACTGCAAATTTAAGTTGGTCGACTATAACTCGTTAACTTGTAAAGCCTACTTAGCAGTGATAGTTTTCCTTTTAATTTCATTATATGTACTACTGCCATGAATTTTTTCTCCATAAACAACCATTTAGCTGGCAAGGTGGGGACACTTGACTCTAACAAAAATTAGCACTTTAATGCTTAATATTACGCAAGTGGATCCTTGAATAGAAAAGTAGTGTTCACAGACCTGCAATGTTTTAGAGAAAGAAGACGAGAAAAAAAATCATCCCCACATTACGTGTTTTTTTTCAAGATTTTATTTCAGTACTTTATCAGCGTGATTAATATGTATACCTATGCCAAATTACAGTTTTCTAGTACTAAGCATCTCTGAGGTACAGTGGAGTCAGACAGACAGACAGACAGACAGACATACAGACGGACATGGCGAAACTATAATGTTTAGTACGGAACCCTAAAAATTAGGTGTGGCACTCCCCATACATATAACAGAAGGATGAAAAATTAATCAATCAATGCTCATAAGCTAGTGTGGTATTGATGGATGAGTTGTATTCCATAATTAAAAAGATTATAACGTTTCTAACTGAGTTTGCTATTTTTATGGAAAAAGTTTTTGTGATATAGGATATTTTCAGTTACTACCGCAAACATAACTTTGATTTTCTTAGCATTCGAGAAATACTATGAAATACAAACTTATTTTTTCGTTCCGTAGAATGAATATTGTGCATGCAAGAACATTCATGCTCACTAAGGAACTCTTCACTGTGCGTTCGACACGCTCTTGGCCGGTTTTTTATAGTTAAATAACTTCTTATCTCTTGATAAGGAGGTCATGTTAATAAAATTATTATAAAAACTCTCATTAAACCAATCGCAAGTGACATAATAAATAGTTTATTGTAGTGCGCATGCGCTTGTAGAAGATGGCCGCCATGAATATTATATATTTAATCCTGTGTATATTCGTTGCTCTCTCTGCGGCACAAAACTATATCGACTACGGCGATGACAACTACGTGGACCCAAATTATGATGGTAAGTTTATTTTAATTATGTATCGTGCCCCCTGCCCCCTGGCACCACTCCCATGAAAAGGTAACGCACCGTTCTTGAGAAAAACAAATTATGGTAACCTAACCTTTAAACTCTTAGTCGCATAAAAAGCCGTAGTATGAGCTCAGTTTCCCGGGGGAGATTGGTGGGGGGGGGGGGCCTCCTGCCGCTGCTGTTATCGATTTCGCCCGACATTTTATACCACGGAGTGACTAGAAATACTGATCCTGGATACTGATACTGGATACTAACTACAGATACTGGGACAGATTTGGTAGTCAATCGTCCATTTTAACGTTTCGTTTTCGCTTCTTATCTGATTTGAGGTTAGAAACATTTTTTATTAATTTCTTGAAATGCATGCATTACCTTTTAATAAGAGTGGTAGCGTTATAATCGGGGACCCAACCCCTACCAACTTTAGCCCGTTTTATCCCCCAACTCCTGACAAACGATACTAGATCCAACCCGAAGTTTCGTGTCTTCCTCTGAATAGTCTAAAGCGTGCATTTAATCAAACTTCAAATAATAACTATTTTGCTTGCCTAAAACTACTTATTATTGAACACTCTAATATAATCATTGCGCCCCTTTTTGTGAACCTCAAATAATTCCTATTTAGGGTACCTGAAAATAATTGTGTCCAATTCAGAAATAGCGCAGTACCGGTTGCTAGCTGCAGCGGCACCGCTCGCGTGGTTTTTTCACAGGTCTAACTATGGGTCTAACTAATCTTTTTTTTTTTCTTCCGGGGTGGAAAATCCTCATGGATGTCCTCCGCCCTGGGGCAGGCGGAGGGGTCTGTCAGACTCTTACTGACTAAAAGCCACCCCGGTGTTCCCCTCCCACACTTGCACCGGGGATCATGGGATCTAGTGCAACTTCCGCGATCCCCGGCTGGTGCCGGCCCGCCATTGTGGGCCACCTCAACCTCGCGGGGGAGTGAGGTATAAAACTACCCCCGCGACGTCCTATAGGGGCGCGCGTGGAACACTACGCACTGCCACCTCGCGTCCTGCTATGTGGGGGGCGACGGGTGTCCCCGAGTCCGTCGCTCCTGGACCCATTTAGGGGGGTTGGAAGAGGGCGTTGTCCGCCCTCCGCTGACGCCCGGTGCGCCTGCTGCGGGCAGGGTGAGAGGAAGAGATCTCCCGCTCCCTTTCCGCAGCCTCCTTCTGCGACATGACTGTTTCGCAGAAGGATACCACCGCGTCCCAGGACTCCTAGCTGCCGACCATGGAGTCGACCACGGCTGGCAGCGACAGGTGCCGACACACTGCCTACTCCTGAGACGAAGGCACGGCGCGGCTCCTCCCAAGCGGCACACTCTGCCAGCGTATGCCGCGCCGTGTCCTCCCGGCAGGGTCTAACTAACCTAACCTTACGCATAGCTTAATTATTGCGACCAACTATGAGAAAAGGCTAGAAAGTTAAAAAGAGGCTCAATTATTATTATAATATCACAGTTCTTAATAATTTTAAAATAATCCATCATTAGAAGGTCAATAAGTATTTAGAGGATCAGTAAAATATTTCCCAATAGCTAATGTCATTGTTATTTTTTTTTTCAGGCGGTGCATTCAAAGTTCGCACCGACAGACTAGCCACGAGTTCCAAAATGCAAGCACAGTATAGACAGGGCGTTGCCAACAGATACAACAGTTACAGGAACACATACTGACAGCGGGGCATCAGACAGGAAGTTCTGTACAGTCAGCGTCATCAACTCATCCGAAAGATGTCCACTGCTGGACATAGGCCATAGGCAACCTTTGTTCTACTTGATGTTGTGTTTTAAAGTGCTGTTTAATGATGATGTATGTTTAATACTGTTTTTTTATATGTTCAATGTATGTAAGGTTACCTTGGTGTTAATTTTAATAAGGTGTCAACATTACACGTATATAAATATAAATAAACAAATCTATGTTTTAAATCATTTGCATGCTTTTACAATACACTAAGATATATATGTATTTCTTTATTTTATTGGTTCACCAACCATTGTTTACACAGAGAACTCCGCATGCATAAAGAAGTTAATCCAGTTTTAAATGACTTAGGTATTTAAAAGTGTAAATAATGTATAACGATATAATGAATACATAACATACATACATACATACATAATCAGCCTATAATGTACCACGCGGGCCCAGTGCGGGTTGGTAGATTCACATGTCTGCGAATGATTGGTTCTAGGACGTGCCGGTTTCCTCACGATGTTTTCCTTAACCCTTTTGAGAGCAGTGATGATGAAATAATCTACACAAAGTAAAGCGCCTCTCTGGGTTCGAACCTGTTTCGTCGAAATTGAGCACCTATGGACAAATAATAGATTCCAGACGCGCTAATGCATCCGCTACAATATTTTCGAACGACTTTGGTTTTGTAATTTCCGCGAATTCTTCTAACAACTCCCGATAGGGATTATTATCATACGTTCTTTTAACTGAAGCTTCGTTATACCGTATGACTGACCTATTTGCCCTTAAACTAGTTACACTATCCAGATTTTCGTGTTATTTGCAGCGTACAGCTTGTAACCGCTTTCAGAACGCGCACAATTTTTTAACACTTCGCACCGGTAAAACAGACTTTCGCACCTATGTCCACTAGAAAACTGATCTTTGACTTCCGATCCATTACGCACCACCGATGGTTGTCTGTTGGGGTATCGCGGTCTCCCACCGAACAAGACAGTACTGCCCTTAATTTTCCGATGTGGAGCCTTGTTTCTATATCTGTAATGCTAGCTACACAACCAATCTTGACCCTCGGGAGTGCGACGTGGACGTCTTCACCTTGACTGCGTTCTGCTCCAGTCCCCACGGTTTCCTCGTCTCCTACTGCATCCACGTATCTCGTTCACTCCTCTGCGCAGCTCCTTCAATTCAATAGTCATCCTGGAAATTAAAGTCGCTACGTCCGACGCTGACGATGACGTTTTCGCGGATATGGCGGCTATCTCTCCACTGTTCCAATTTTCCATGATCTTGTCTGTGACGTTAATGCTGGCCACTTGAGATGTCGGTGGTGGCGTCTGCATTTTGGAACCGTTGAAATTCCCACCGACAGGTCCCGAGTCGACGGGGAGTCGTTTGCCGCGCGTGCACACACTAAACTTGCTGATTACTGCTCGTTTACTTTAACGCACTGTCTGTGACGTAGTAATTAAGCAGTATATTATAAGAATATTTATAATGTATCTGTTAGGAGTCTGGGGCATTAATAAACGGACCGTATCACGATCAATAACTCTTTCATTTACTTAAGTCCTGTCCTTACATGGCGACCCTGCCATTTAAGGTTCGATGTCAAATTCCGGGGGCGTTAGATCGCATAGTGAAATAATGGGATTAAAAATTCGATTGCTTTACTGTTCGGACAAAGTGATAAGTTTGACGCATAATTTTAAAAATGGGAAAAACACAAAGTATAGAGGAAATTGTGATCGCGCAAAACGCCGAAGGTGGCACAAATGCGGCTGATGTTGCGAAGCTGCATTAAAACCAATCAGTAACTAATATAATATTGGGGGTGATGTTAATCATCCTAATTTTTGGAGTTTTATTTGGAGTTTCTAAACTGTATAGTGCGTATCTTATTCTCCACAACCACATATTAAAGATCACGTCGGGGTCACCAATGTTGGGTTTATTATGTGGTTGGAGAAAGGAGAGTAAATTAAATTCACAAATCCTTAAATAATGTCTATTTAACTGTTACCAATCAAGTACCTGGCGTTTCTTACATTAGCTATCAGAACACAAGTTATTGCCACGGACGCAGGGCAAACGACTGGCCGCCAAACTATGTGCGCGGGGAACATTGCATTTTGCATCGCTAGCATTATTGATGCCTGTCGTCCCTACAACGATTATGTTAGGAAAAAAATGAAATGCGTTCATTGCGAAGCATGTATGGTGTGACTACTGCTGGCGTAGTGCGTAGTACTCGCAACCGGCGTGCGTGTATGACCAGATGTATGAACGTGAAAAACAGACAAAAGGATTATGTAAGGATCGTAGTAGGTGGCGTTCTGTAGTTTCTGCCTACCCCTTTGGCAAGAAAGCGTGAGTATGAAGATAGGATAATAAAAGTAATATTTATATAAAGTCAAGTAATTTATTCAAACTAGGCTGAGAATCAGCACTTTTCGAAAGTCAAAATTACAATAAGACAGTCCCCCAAAACGCCCGCCCTTCACCACTTCCTAATGCTTTAGCTAGGAAGAAGAAGTGGCAGTGTTGTGCCACTTCTTCTCCCCAGCTGCACAGCTGTCTGTTCAGTTAGAAAAACTTGATTCTATACAGTTTATGACGATAGTTTCATTTTATTACCTTACACTAATTAATTATCAAAACAAAAGTATTTGAAGTGACACAAATGATGTTTATAGCATTACCAATTATTACAATTATTACAGACATTACACATATCAGACGTAAGAAACTATAATTCATAAACACTAGATAACAACAAATATAAATACAAATTAGTATGCGATTTTAACCAGGTAGGTGAAAAAAAAAATGTTTAGTTTCAAAGCACTTTAACAAAGTTTTTAGAAAAATAAAAATCTAAAGAGCAGCATAAGAGTTCAGCAGGTGGTTATACTTACCTAATAAAGCTTTATTTCACCTTTTGATTTTATAGTAAATACAAATAAAAAGAAATATACAATGATAATGTCGATTCTAAAGAAACTACTACAAAAATACAATTATAACAACTAGGGGTTAGATGGGGTCATCAGCTGCAAAAAGTTGTTCTACGGGAGGTCCTTACGGTCAACCCCTGCAGAGATATAATTAATTTGTGTTTTTATGAGAAAATTGACTTTTTTTAACAAATTCTTATTAAAATTCGAAAAATCTACATTCTGTATCTTTCTTATAATTTTCATTAGATTGGTACTGATGAGATATAAGAAGATAATATTAAGTTTTACGATTTTTTTTTTCTCAAATCATAACTTTTTATTTACTTCGGACCCCACTGTGAAAAAAAAATACTCTACCGAAAAGTGACCCTGTATTACAAGTTTTAACGCATTTAATAGGGATTCTGAAAAGGCCATGAGTGGCTCTAATATCTGCAGCTGATGACCCCATCTAACCCCTAGTTGCGTTTGATCCACGACTTTTGGGCCACCCTGTATATAGGATTTCTGTACAATGAGAGGTCAGCTTATACTGGAAATGTATAGCATCAAGCTATACATTTCCAGTATATAGCCGTGTATACATACCATTAAAATCTATAGATTTAGCATTTTTTTGAAAACGTCTCAATATGATTTCGACAGAATACAGTTTTAAAAAAAGTCTACAATAGCTTCGGTATCATATTGCTGATAAATTCATCATCTCGAGAAACTTCTATCACAGTCAAAGGTTCAGCGACTGAAATAAAACATATGAAGTAGCACTTATCCATTTTGCTAACACGCATTTGTCCTTGACCCTGAAATAGTAGATTTTAATTATAGTTCGAGAAAACTAGATAATGAAATAAAGAGGACATGCAATAGAATTATCAATTCACTTGATGGTAATAATCGTGCTTTTTATTAATAAGAAAAATCTAAAAAACTATTGTGGATTTTCCAATGACATTTTATTTTGGCCTTTCCAAAGTAAAAAATTTCATTGGTAAATTCGAACTTGATTTTATTAATATAATAAGTTTATTTCAATGTGTTTGCGATGGTAGCAATGAAAATAATAAGCTCCAATAAATTGCAGCTCCATTAAATAAAATACAAGTGCCTCAAGCCGACCATGTGAAATACCTCAGTTTATACCTCGACAGACTTTTTTTGTTCTTCTATAAAGTGTCTGTTGTTATTTATGTGTAACTACCACAACGTGGCTTTTCTTTAGTTCTGCTGTTCTGTTGAGCTGGCGTCGTAAGATTGGATAACACGTTGGATAATCACTATCTCCGACGAGCTTCCTCACGAACTCCTTCTAAGCACCTACTGAGCCTCCTCCTGATTGAGCTTTCCCTATAAATCCGGTTTTTCGTTCAGTACCTAAATTTAAAGTCTCCGGTATTCTCGTCGTTCGCGTTGTAGGAAACCCCATCAAGCACATGGACTTGAATTTGTCTGTCCCGATGTAAGGAAGCTTTTTTTTTCAGCCATTTGGCATTCCAAATGGCTGCCAAACTAACTATCAAGAAAGAGTTCACTTGGAAACATTGGGAGACCGTTCCAAACCATTGTTTGGGACGGTCTCCCAATGTTTCCAAGTGAACTCTTTCTTGATAGTAAAAAAAAAAACTTTTTCGCAGATTCTCGAAATGGATTTATCCACTTGTTTTCCAAATCATAATGGAGTCATTAGATTTTCAGTACAAAAATACCCCTAGGATTTCACGAATGAATTTCGTATTGTAATCTATTTACAATATTTTTATTCTTTACCTTTCTGCAGCATCGGCAATAGCTGCAGTCACATAAGCTTCCTTAATGATTTAAGATTTTCCAAACTCACAAGCATCAAAACTTTCAAGAAATATAAAAGATAATATGTGCTTTGTTAATTTTAGTTCATGACAACCAATTTAAGTCCACACATTTTTAATCGCGATTAAAAATAGTCAAAATCAAAATTTTTCGTATAAAACGTCAAATTCAGAATAGCAAAATTGGATTTTCACTAAATTAAATAACTAAAATGACATTAGTGCTGTCAAACTATAATAATTTCTGTCACTTTAGTAAATTTCAGAATGGGAAACGTCGTTTGACAAGAACAAACTAAATTTTAATGATTTTTAGTGTAGTATGTAGTTTTTAGTGTTTAGTGTAGTGTGAATTTTATGACAACAGAATCGGCACCAATGGATGACAATTACATAAGTACTGAAGAGTTAACAAATATATTACAAGGAGTCAACAATGGCACATTTATTATGGAAGACAGTGCGGAATTTCTAGCAGACGAAGATTTTGGGTTAAATTTAATACTTTTATGTTTACTACGTAAATACAAACCAAAAAATGCTTACGAATAATCATACTTCATGTCATGGCATGTAATTTAATATAAATAAGATTAAATTTGATGTAAAATCTTGCAATAGGTACATAGTGTTAACACCAGAAATAAGGACAAATTACGTGCTCCATTTCACCGGCTTCACAAGGTTCATAACTCGTTTGTTGGGCTTGGTATTACTTTTTATAACAAGCTACCCTCTTCTTTGCTAGTTTGCCATTTGATGCGTTTAAAACTAAAGTAAAATCCAAACTTTGTTCAAGGGCATACTATTCTCAACTACTACTTAAACGATAAGAATTGTTGGTCGCTGTGATTCACTCAAGACAATGTTTATGTTCTTTCTCCAGAATTAGCTTACTTAGTGACAGGTTATATGAGTTCATATAATTGTTTATTTTATTTGACTGTATAAGTCAATTTATTGTTAATTTTATTTTCGTTTATTATTGTCGTTTATCATCGTTCCTGGTTAATCCAGGAACATTTTATCTTCCTAACTGGTTGGTTTTGAGGTACCGTGGTTTACTGACGCGTTGAATGCTTGGAAAATGGCTTGTCCCAATATGGATTTGCCAGACAACCCAACCTCCCAAAGACGGTGGGACGTGCCGCTCTGCAGTGTTATACGGAATACCCTGATGAACACATCACTTAATACTGCTGAGCGTGCTCGTCTGCTGGATGTGGGAGAGTGGGAGTCAGGCTGGTGGCTTCAGGCGTTCCCGTCATCTACCATAGGCACTATGATGGATGACTCATCGTTTCGGCTCGCTACGTGTCTCCGCTTGGGCGCACCTTGTATTGCTCCGCATCGGTGTCATTGCGGTGAAGCCGTCGACAGTCTTGGATATCATGGCCTGTCCTGCTGCAGGAGCACGGCACGGCAGCATCAACGATATTATTCGTCGAGCCCTTGTCACCGCCGGCGTACCAGTGGTATTAGAACCAAACGGATTGGTACGTGACGATGGGAAGAGACCAGATGGTATGACGTTCTTGCCTTGGAAGTTGGGTAGGCCTCTGGTGTGGGACGCAACCTGTGTCGACACCCTTGCGCCAACTCATGTTCCAGCTGCAGCAGCGGCGCCAGCACGGCTGGCTGTGCTGGCGCCGCTGCTGCAGCTGCTGAGACCCTCAAGCGGCGCAAATACTGCAACCTCATATATATAGGAAACTACAGTTTTGAGCCGTTCGGGGTCGAAACGCTCGGGTCATGGGGCCCGAGTGCGCGTCTCCTTTTTAAGGAAATTTCTCGCCGATTGATCGACACTTCACGTGACCAGAGGGCTGGCTCGTTCTTTGGCCAAAGAATGAGCATTGCCATTCAATGTGGCAATGCTGCCAGTCTTCTGGGCACGTTTCCGGATGACAGCGATGCGGACGAATACTTTGACGCCCAAGTGTCCTTTTGTTTTTTGTATTCATTTGTATATATAGTTAGTAATTTAATTTAGTGTCTACCTAGTGTAAATAGTAGCATCAATATTGTACATTTGACTTTTAAATTTATTAAAGGGCCCTTTAATTTTAAAAGAAATAGATTTTTTATATGAACATCAGTACGGATTTAGACCACATTCTTGCAGCAACAATAGATTTAGTAACTAAAATTAAAAATAATATTGACCAAAAGCAACTAGTTTTAGGTATTTTCATTGATCTTAAAAAAAGCTTTTGATACGATAAGTCATTCTATACTATTACAAAAGCTAAAAAGCATTGGAATCACTGCCAAAGCCTACAAAATATTCAAGTCTTATCTTACAAACAGACGTCAGATAGTAAAAATTGATAATTGAAAGCACACCTGCAGAAATAGTATGCGAAGTACCGTTGGGATCAGTTACAGATCCACTGTTTTTCTTAATTTATATAAATAATATAAGTAAAATAAACAGTATAAGGTTTGGCGGGACATATCTCACTATACGCAGACGACACATGTCTTTTTTACTTTGGTAACTCCATTCTTAAGGTTATTGCTGAAGCACAGCAAGACCTTCATATCTTAAATACGTAGCTTAAGCGAAACTTACTAACTATTAATGTAAATAAAACTGCATAAAAAGCACTAAGGCAAGGCAAAAGAGTATTATAACCACTTTGATTACCTACCTTGTACAATATTTTTACAAGACATTTAATTCTGAATTAACTAGGTAAAGAAAATACTAATGCGATACTGCCCTTTTACTTCCTCAATTTAGAATATAAATGTTACCATAGACTGTTCCTTAGAAGAATGATAAATATTCAATCATGAACTTTGTAAGTTCATGACGGAATATAAATGTTACCATAGACTGTTCCTTAGAAGAATGATAAATATTCAATCATGAACTTTGTAAGTTCATGACGGAATATAAATGTTACCATAGACTGTTCCTTAGAAGAATGATAAATATTCAATCATGAACTTTGTAAGTTCATGACGGAATATAAATGTTACCATAGACTGTTCCTTAGAAGAATGATAAATATTCAATCATGAACTTTGTAAGTTCATGACGGAATATAAATGTTACCATAGACTGTTCCTTAGAAGAATGATAAATATTCAATCATGAACTTTGTAAGTTCATGACGGAATATAAATGTTACCATAGACTGTTCCTTAGAAGAATGATAAATATTCAATCATGAACTTTGTAAGTTCATGACGGAATATAAATGTTACCATAGACTGTTCCTTAGAAGAATGATAAATATTCAATCATGAACTTTGTAAGTTCATGACGGAATATAAATGTTACCATAGACTGTTCCTTAGCCTCGTAAGGCCCAACCCAAATTTAGGTCGATATATATTTTTATGATTAGATATATAATTTAAATGATTTTAAATAGTGTCTCGGGAAAATTTTTTTGTCATTAAATTAGGTCGTTGGGCCTTACGAGGTTAAAAGAATGATAAATATTCAATCATGAACTTTGTAAGTTCATGACGGAATATAAATGTTACCATAGACTGTTCCTTAGAAGAATGATAAATATTCAATCATGAACTTTGTAAGTTCATGACGGAATATAAATGTTACCATAGACTGTTCCTTAGAAGAATGATAAATATTCAATCATGAACTTTGTAAGTTCATGACGGAATATAAATGTTACCATAGACTGTTCCTTAGAAGAATTATAAATATTCAATCATGAACTTTGTAAGTTCATGACGGAATATAAATGTTACCATAGACTGTTCCTTAGAAGAATGATAAATATTCAATCATGAACTTTGTAAGTTCATGACGGAATATAAATGTTACCATAGACTGTTCCTTAGAAGAATGATAAATATTCAATCATGAACTTTGTAAGTTCATGACGGAATATAAATGTTACCATAGACTGTTCCTTAGAAGAATGATAAATATTCAATCATGAACTGTGTAAGTTCATGACGGAATATAAATGTTACCATAGACTGTTCCTTAGAAGAATGATAAATATTCAATCATGAACTTTGTAAGTTCATGACGGAATATAAATGTTACCATAGACTGTTCCTTAGAAGAATGATAAATATTCAATCATGAACTTTGTAAGTTCATGACGGAATATAAATGTTACCATAGACTGTTCCTTAGAAGAATGATAAATATTCAATCATGAACTTTGTAAGTTCATGACGGAATATAAATGTTACCATAGACTGTTCCTTAGAAGAATGATAAATATTCAATCATGAACTTTGTAAGTTCATGACGGAATATAAATGTTACCATAGACTGTTCCTTAGAAGAATGATAAATATTCAATCATGAACTTTGTAAGTTCATGACGGAATATAAATGTTACCATAGACTGTTCCTTAGAAGAATGATAAATATTCAATCATGAACTTTGTAAGTTCATGACGGAATATAAATGTTACCATAGACTGTTCCTTAGAAGAATGATAAATATTCAATCATGAACTTTGTAAGTTCATGACGGAATATAAATGTTACCATAGACTGTTCCTTAGAAGAATGATAAATATTCAATCATGAACTTTGTAAGTTCATGACGGAATATAAATGTTACCATAGACTGTTCCTTAGAAGAATGATAAATATTCAATCATGAACTTTGTAAGTTCATGACGGAATATAAATGTTACCATAGACTGTTCCTTAGAAGAATGATAAATATTCAATCATGAACTTTGTAAGTTCATGACGGAATATAAATGTTACCATAGACTGTTCCTTAGAAGAATGATAAATATTCAATCATGAACTTTGTAAGTTCATGACGGAATATAAATGTTACCATAGACTGTTCCTTAGAAGAATGATAAATATTCAATCATGAACTTTGTAAGTTCATGACGGAATATAAATGTTACCATAGACTGTTCCTTAGAAGAATGATAAATATTCAATCATGAACTTTGTAAGTTCATGACGGAATATAAATGTTACCATAGACTGTTCCTTAGAAGAATGATAAATATTCAATCATGAACTTTGTAAGTTCATGACGGAATATAAATGTTACCATAGACTGTTCCTTAGAAGAATGATAAATATTCAATCATGAACTTTGTAAGTTCATGACGGAATATAAATGTTACCATAGACTGTTCCTTAGAAGAATGATAAATATTCAATCATGAACTTTGTAAGTTCATGACGGAATATAAATGTTACCATAGACTGTTCCTTAGAAGAATGATAAATATTCAATCATGAACTTTGTAAGTTCATGACGGAATATAAATGTTACCATAGACTGTTCCTTAGAAGAATGATAAATATTCAATCATGAACTTTGTAAGTTCATGACGGAATATAAATGTTACCATAGACTGTTCCTTAGAAGAATGATAAATATTCAATCATGAACTTTGTAAGTTCATGACGGAATATAAATGTTACCATAGACTGTTCCTTAGAAGAATGATAAATATTCAATCATGAACTTTGTAAGTTCATGACGGAATATAAATGTTACCATAGACTGTTCCTTAGAAGAATGATAAATATTCAATCATGAACTTTGTAAGTTCATGACGGAATATAAATGTTACCATAGACTGTTCCTTAGAAGAATGATAAATATTCAATCATGAACTTTGTAAGTTCATGACGGAATATCTATTATTCTCGGCCTTCTCGAACAAAAATTCTTGCACAAACTAATTCAGAAGGTGACGTTGAGTTAAACAAGATATTTTTCACTTAAAGACGTAGGAATTTCATCTCAGCTAAAACGATGTATGGGTGGGTGGCATTGTTCATTAGTACGTCTGGTAATTATTATATAATAAAAAAAGACTTAATTAACACACTCAAAATCAAAATCAAAAGTCATTTATTCAAACTAGGCTGAGAATCAGCACTTTTTGAACGTCAAAATTACATAAGAAAGTCCCCCAAAACGCCCACCCTTCACCACTTCCTAGTGCTTTAGCTGGGAAGAAGAAGTGGCAGCACCCGTTCACGAGCATAACGCAAAAATCAGCCATTTCGGGGCCTCGCCATATTTGAGAGAAGGAGGCAACCCGACCCGCGACGCTACCGCAGGCAGTGACATCTAAGGGAGCATGACAAACTTGCTGCCGGTTGTAAGAATAATATAATCAGCTATCGAGGTCGCTAACTAACCACATATTGCAATACAACTCAACAAAAAACATTGTAATGAGAAGATTATGTCAATAATAAACGAAAATAAAATTAAAAATAAATTGACTTATACAGTCAAATAAAATAAACAATTATATGAACTCATATAACCTGTCACTAAGTAAACTAATTCTGGAGAGGAACATAAACATTGTCCTGAGTGAATCACAGCGACCAACACTTCTTATCGTTTAAGTAGTAGTTGAGAATAGTATGCCCTTGAACAAAGTTTGGATTTTACTTTAGTTTTATCAGTACTGTGGATCTCCTCGAGATGAAGGCCGGTAAACATATACTTGAAATTTTGCGGACGCCGAGACCACCCAGGGGAATGGGAAGTGTGGCTTGCTGCCACGCTCGGTCGTCCAGAGCCACATTAAGGACCGAAATTAGTATGTTCCTAATAATTTGGTCTACTTTTTCTAAAAGTTGTGGATGCTTCCATAGATGGGAGGAGCGAAGGCTATGTGTACATTTTGGTCCAAAGCAACAGTATCGAATAAGTGTGGAAGCCGAATGAATGTTAATTTTGAAAAGTCTTTCCGAGACATAATTAAAATTTTGTATTTTCTCCTCAATGAACGTTGGAAAGGATTCGTCAAAAATTGGGGACCCCAGGAGGTGCAGAGAATTTCTTTCCGTAATTTTGATATTTGGTGATAATGTGTTAAATTTTGTTATGGTAGTCTGTCTGTCAGTGGTTTGGGAAGATAAATTTCAAATTTTGAAAGGTTTAGGTCTAGGCCAATAGAGCTGATTTTTTCTTTTAAAAAAGATAAATCTTTTAAGACTATGTCTACATCACCTCCTAGGGTTCCGTTATCCAAATATCATACGTTGAATTCAGAATTTAGCTGTCGAATAATTGGATTTATTGCCAAACTCAAAATGACTGACCCAAGAGGGTCACCCTGTTGACATCCAATGGCTGTTCTCAAAAGGTTGTCTATATAAAGTAATTTAGAGGGGTGCCTGTAACATTGATAGAGAAAACTGTAAATTTTGGATATTTCTTTTTGAACTTCTGTCAACAAGGTGTCCCTGTTAACGGAGTTAAAGCATTTCTTTTAAGTAATCAAATAGGCGTGTATATAATACCTTTTCAAATATTTTTGAAATAACAGGCAACACTGAAATAGGCCGGTAAATGCCGGGATCAGTTTTAGTTCCAGCTTTATAAATAGGGGTCACCCTGGCTATCTTAAGGCTGTCTGGGAAAACACCATTCTTCAGGCATTCATTAATACGAGTACAATTTGCAAGATTATCAGCTATTTGGTGTCCGATACACTTTAGAGCCTTTGTGGTTATACCGTCTATGCCACAACTGGTGTTATTGTCTAGGTTATCTATAATTTTATTGATTTCGTCTTTGGAACAAGGATCGAGTTCCGATAGATTAGGGCTCTGACTATGCTTAGTTATACATATATATAGAGTATGTTGTGTGTTTGTGTGTAGTATAAGATTGGTTTGTTTGTATGTTATGGGCTAATATAGAACCAATTGTGGCAAAATAATGATTAAAACTGTTACAAATTTTCTGTACCATTTGATATCATAGTATTATTTACAATCAACTTAGGGGGCACAGTTACATGTAATTTATTTTTAGCTAAAGTATTTATCAATTTCCACATCTTCTTGGGGTTTTTTTTGCATTTATCAGAAGCATCATAATAATATTTCTTTTTTCTTTGCATATCGTCTTTTTACTTTAACCTTTGCAGCTGTTACCTTGGGTTTTAATAGTTCACTGTTTGGGTCTATTAGATAATTAATGCCATAGTTGCTTCCTTACAGTAATGTTGTTAATTATAGACTTATTAATCCAGTCCTTCTGAGGTAAATTTTGGATTTTAGTTTTTGAAATCTTAGCATGTTCAATATGCTCTTTGATGTATGTTTCAAGTGTGTTGTAGCTATTGTCTTCCTGTGATAGGTTTTCATTTTGTACATTGTCAAAAAGTTCCTTATAGTTGATTGCTTGATAATGCTTTTTCTGGAATAGTGCCTCGGTGACCCATAAGTACCTTCCCGCGACCCCGGCAGGCATTGGCCCTAGTGGACCCCTACCTTTGTGCTGACGACATCTGTTTGAGGCGCGCGTGGAATACAACGCGCCGTCGACCCGGGCCTGGTCCTTACCGGACGGTGAGCTACCCATTCTGCCGCGCTAGTGATAAGAGCAGTAAGTAGGTTTTGCATAGTTTTGAGTAATAGGCGCGTAAAGTTTTTGCTACAATTTTGTTTTTCCTGACTTCTTTTTATAAGTTATATTATTTGTGATGATTGAAACGTGTAGCCCGAATAAAGCGCTTTTATATTCTTTACTCAATAAAATTGTATATATATTAGGATAGTTTTAAATGACGAAAATCCCTTTATATCTAGTGTTAGTTGCAGCAACTGAAATATCGATTGCTTAGAACAATAGGAGTATGTAGTAAGTTACTGCTGTTATTATAAGCAGCTCATACTATGTTTAGGTTATAGCACTTATAGCTTAGGAATAAAAACAAAGTGTTAGATAAAAAACGTTTCTGTTTATTAATATTTCTTAAATATTAAATTAAATAACAAGAAGTTTCACTTTGGACTTGGTAAAATAATCTGAGAACAATAAAATATTAAGAATATAAACTATTATACAATTTTAAAACAATATTTCTTACTTTCAAAGTCTTATAAAATAATTATATTTTCTTATCGGGCTCCATTATACTCCTGAATGTAGTAGAATGATTTAAAAAAAAATACAAAACCTTAAAAAACATATAAAATTGGCCAGTTTGTCATATTTCAAAGTAACAAACAAAAACATCAGCCTTTCTACGTTCACAATTTGAGATCAAACTAAGTTAAAACTCTAGAACTAAAAAAATCAAACATAAATAAAATAACAGGACCTTTTTTTGAGGTGTTTATGAAATAACAAAATACATAAAACTATCTAGCAAAACTTAATCTACATACTAATCTCACTGACTTTATCTGAAACCGTTAAACTTTACCAAAACCCCTTTCTGTTATCTGGCATTCATTCTAATAGTTTCTTTAAAATCTCAGCCTTCGTATATTCTGGAATTCCTCTGGGTGTCAATTTTGAACTAAATTCAGGAAATTTTCTTGATTTCAGGCACTTTAACTGTCAAAAGTCTAAACTTTGTCTTTGTTCGTCAGCATGGTTAGTTTTATATTGAAGCATGAACTCGCCTCGATTTGCGACTAAAACCATACTTAATATCTTTAAGCTACACTCTAGGTTGTACTTTCCTCATTTTATGTTGCGAAGATAGGTCGGTAAAATTGTAAAAATTATCGACTTCCATTATTTTTACAACGGTTTTTCTTGAGTTCGGTTGCTGCACTACATCAACGAAGTCGTTAAAATCATAGGCTTTTTTTTTGTATAGCTTGTTCCACCTGATTGTGAAAGCTGTCTCCGGACATAAAAGTATGATCAGCTTCAAAATACTTTAAGGTGATTGTTTTCGCGTTTATTTGATTGATGTTAATATAACTATATACACACCAGATAACTAAAAATAGCCTAGTTTTTATTTTGTGCAGAACTCTTATCCATCCATAATACGATATGATCAGCATCACGTTTATGTAAAAGAAATGCATTTAGTGTCGAGTTAATATCTTCCTGTTTTGTTCCAGTTATACTCTCGTTCCAGACGGCTGCAAAAGGCACGTTATCTTATTTAGACCTTCCTAAAGTGTACTTTTAGGAAGGTCTAAAAAAGATAAAGCTTTCGTTGAAGGCACGTGGACAAAATATTGCGCACTTAAATTGCTCCATTCGTGGTATCATTATTACTTTTTGCTTTTGCATTATACCAGTGGCAATGGTATGTCGAGTTAAAAAGCTGATACTTGAAGTATATTGAACTCTCAAATTCAATAATATATTTTTTTTATTTTAGTCATAGTAAATATAAGTTATTATTGCTTACAGTGTGAGTGATCAAGACCGAATGAGAAGTAGACCTTGCATAATGTAACCACAGTATGATGAGTTACTGCAGATATTATAAGTATTTAAGGCAGATAAATAAAACATACCTTACTTATTATATCCACAGTATGTTTAGTTACTGCTGATATCCTACGTGATTATGGCAAAATAAAAAACAAACTCTACTTATTATTTCCACAGTAAATTATAGAGCTTTACTTGTAAACCCGGGGTAACTATACTTACTGTTGTTATGCTATGAAAGATTTTTCATTTATTGGACTTACTGCCTTTATGCTTAACGAAATTTACCGGTTCCCGATAAGCTATTAAAACAGCTGTCAGCACATATGTTAGAGCTCTTTGCGCTAATTCGGGATCAATATTTAACTCATTTTGTCAAAAATTGTACTTACTGCTGATATCGCTAGCGCGGCAGCATTGCTCACCGTCCGCAAGCCCGCGTCTACGGTGGCCGGAAATCCGCCCGGGATTTCCGACGCCCAGGGCGTCTCCTGCGGTGGCTAGGGGCGAGAGGGCGCGAAGTTTGCCTTCCCCTCAACCGTCCCGCCTCCTCCTTCGCGAGCATTAGGAGGTGACGGCTGCCCATGCCCTCTCGCTCCGTACCATGGCCTGAACTAGGGCCGAACACGAGAGATCTCTGCCGCCGATCACCTCCACGAGGCCACGGCGGTGCTCTGCCCAAGCCGGGCATACCTCCACCGTATGCTCCACCGTGTCCTCCGGGCGATCCACACAGTGGTGACACCCGGGCGTTTCCTCCCGCCTTATCCGACACAGGAACCTCCCGAAGCTGCCGTGTCCGGTGAGGACCTGCGTCAGGCAGAAGGTGAGGACGCCGTGGCACCTCTCTAGCCACTACTCAAAGAGGGGACTTATCGCCACAATTGTGACGTGCCCAACACTGGGTTGCGACAACCGTACTCTCCATGACGCCATGAGATCCCGCCGGAGCTCCGTCCGCTGTGCTGCGATTTCTCGCGCAGCGGGCTTACGCCCCGGCGTTTCACCTCCTCGCGCCATTCCCATACGTGCGCGAGGGCTTTTGCCTCCAGATCCCATGGCGGCAATCCGACAAGGAGGCTCGCTGCCTCACAGGAGACCGTGCGGTATCCCCGGACCAACCGGATGGCCATGACCCTTTGGGCCGCGCTCAATGGGCGGGCTGGCCGCAGCGCCAGAGAGCGCGCCCATACAGGAGCCCCGTAGAGGATGAGGAGGAGGCTCCATGGACCGCACGACAGCAGGCGTTTGGACCCCTTAGATTGGGCAGGAGCCGCTTCAATGCAGCGCCTGCCGGCTCCAGTTTGGGAGCCAAACGTCGGAAATGCTCCACGAAGTTTCACCGGCTGTCGAAAACGAGTCCCAGGTACTTCATCGTCGACTCGACGCCGATGGAAACCCCTCCTACCGTTATTTGGGACCCCAACGGTGGCGCGTTCCGAGGACCATGAAAACACATGGCTTTGGACTTGTGCAGGGCCACCTCGAGTCCCAATTGCCGGATCCTTTCGACGATTGTCACAACCCCGCGTGCCACTAATTCGGCCGCCACCTGGTGCGACCTCCCCTGCGCCAGGACCAACGTGTCGTCAGCGTAGCACACTACGCTGACGCCGCTAGGGAGGTCGGCGCGCAGCACCCAGTCGTATCCGATGTCCCACAGATGCGGCCCCAGAACCGATCCCTGTGGGACACCGCACGACATCTCTTGCCGGTTCCACACTCCCTGGTGACCGGGGTAGATGACGGCCCTGTCCGTCAGATAGGCTGCATACTCCTCTTGAGTATTATTTATAATTAAGTAGCCTGATTCTTGGATCATGTTCCTATAGTCTGTGCTTTTGCGTTCATTTTGCAAATAACCAAATATTATTGCTTTTTGTCTCGTTTTTTCTAAAAGCGTCGAGTACGTTTGATGGAATTGTTGAATTGATGATTAATTTACTCCATTTAATGATAAAAATACAAATTCATTTGATGATTTAAATTTGCTTTCGCATATTTTCGTCGTATTCGTAAATTATATGGAATTAATTAAAAATTTAAGGCATTAATTTCTTACTTTATTACTTTAAGGGATACTTACATTTTATTATTTGACAATGCTGATACTATACAAGGTGTTGCTTTGGACCTGCAAAACATTTTAGGAGGTAATTATGTTAGTGATTCTCGACCCGAATCAACAATAAAATGGGCAGGTATTTTTTTTTCATTTTATTCTTATTTACGGAAATCGGTAAGTGTGAACTCCCCGTTTTAAAACGCGGCCAGTCTGTACGTGTTCTTAAACTGCGCTTTCACACACACACAAACAAACGCAACCGACATTTCTTTCATAGATGCAAAGCACCAACCACCGCACGCTCCCACTACCACTAGCCACGCCCACGCGGCCATCGCAAGCACATAAATCGGGTCAATTTATTAGTGTGATTGATGGCGCCGGCGCCTGCATACGCTTGCAAATTCCGCCCCTCAAGGGCGCCTTCGATTAACGGTCGCGATAGGTCCGTCATCTTTACAACTAGGTAATAGGTACCTAGTTGTAAAGATGACTCACCAATACTCCAATGTAATTGGCGGAGATAGTACGCTTGTATGCCATCAGCGGAGACAATGTATCTCGAGCCATCGAAATGTTCGCGGAGTTATTCCCCAATCGGCATCGTCCCTCACACAGGGTAATGCTGGCTGCTACGCAGAGACTCGATCATCGGCAGTTCGACGTTCTCCAGCATGCTGATGGTCGCGGCAACGAAGGCCTGCCTGTCGCCTTGCAGGAAGATATTCTGGAATTCTTCCGGCGAAAGCCACGGGCAAGCGGGAGGCTAGTCGACGGTTTGGAGTGCACCACTTTACAGTGTGGCGGCTACTGCACAAAGAAATGCAGCATCCTTTTCATTACGCAAGGTACAGGATCTCCACCAACTTGATAATGCCGCGTGAGTTACATTTTGTCAGTGGTTGCCGGAACACCAAGACGCCAACATCCTGTGGACGGACGAGTGTTTATTTACTCGACACAATTGGCGTCTACAATGTTCATAACGAACAAAAAGTGATCAGTGCTTTCGACACAATAAAAACGAATGTGTTTGTGTTACGTAAGGTGAAAGAAAATCAGCAACGTCGTGCTAGACTGTGCTTGGAGTGTGACGGTGGAAACTTTGAACAATACCTCCAGGTAACATAAGTAGGCAATTTATTTATTTGCACTTAGACAATAATTTGTAAATACGATGTTAGCTAAATCAACTTGATAAGTGTAAATAAGTTGATTTAAAATTTTTAACTACGCCAAAAATATCAGACAAAATACTACCTACTACCTACTTAACTAGCACAAATTATCTTGAGGTATTTTTGTCGGTCCTCACCCCGTTAAAAAGCAGAAAGGAAAATCTTAAATCAACCAATTTAATCTACAAATAAAAACGAAAACCGTCCTTGGGGCTGAATTTACCTACAGATCGCGCCGACTGCGCCCAGTACCTACATAGCCTTATTATTATTAGATGCTTACCTAAAGCCCGCGCACGCGCTCGCGATCATAATTTCACAGTAGTGCAACTGGAACTGCTTACGTGCTATGTAAGGTTTATTTATCTCCGCCTATTATTTTATTCATCAGCTGATAGGTAACTAACGATGCCAACGTGAACTTTTTTTTGGCGCAGTAGTATCTACTTCCTACTATTATTATTTATCGTAATAGCCCAGTGGTTAAGGCATTCTCCTCTCATGCATGAGGTTGCGGGTTCGCAACTGAGGAAGTACCACTGTGTTATTTTTTTAATTCATAATGATGTAAGTACTTTCTAAATGTACATATCTAGGACATCATTGAAATCCCGTGTTTCGGTAAGCTCTTAGATAAAGCCTTTGGTTCCGATAGATAGGGTCAACGACCTTACAGCCCTGCCGTAGGGTCATTGGTACGGGTAGTCAAAAGCCAAAAAGTCTGACAATTAGTCTAACAAATGGGTATCGTGTTATCAAGTAACTGCTGCATACAGTTAGACTGAAAGCCGACCATAACATAGTTGAGAACAGGCTCTGCAGATGATGAACATTTTCGCATTGTAATGATGCTTAAAAATGAGTTATTATTTAGCGAAATTTTAAAAACAATGTAGGTACATTGTGATTTTCAAATTCAAACTACATCTAAGGTTAAATTATTTGCTACAACAATTTGTACAGATCGCGGCACGTTGGTTGAACCTTGCGCAGTAACAGATTTTCGAGACTCAATCGAAGTGCGGTATCCGTGCAACGCGGGGGCTGCGCGACCATAGCAACGACCGCCATTTTAGTTCAACTTATACGTGCCGCGTTCGTTTCGCAGAAATGTGGGCGGAGCCTCGTACAGGCTGTCGTCACTGGTCATCGCATTCACGCACACAGTGACATGACACGCGATAAATCGCAATAAATGTGTTTTTTTTAAGAGGGTTATTAAGAGAGTTATTCTGAAAAACAATAAAATTTAAAAATCTAAAATAAAAAGTATTATTGATTATTGACTTGATATCGTATTGTTATATGATTATTTACGAGTTTCATAACAACCTCCTGAAATGTTTTGCAGGTTCAAAACTGCATCTTGTATAAGAACGGCTATTTTTATAGTTCGTAGAACTTACACAGAAAAACATGAAGTTTATGCCCCTTCTGTCATCTATAGTTTTAATATAAATAAGTATCTATGGTTAGGTGACTGTTAATGAGAAATCCCGTGTGTTTAAAATCTACTGTTATGTTATATTAGTGATAGCCGTTCGTCAGGAATAAGAACGTGAAAGAGGCGGTTGTTCAACCGCCGCTGACCGTACAATGGCCTCTATAAAATTGACCTTCATATCAAAAATCAAGCACCTGACTGTAGTTTCGTGATTGTAGGGATGGTCCCAACACCGAAACCTGCACTGACACCACAGGAAAACTACTATGACAGCTATAAACAAGATCAAAAGAGTAAGTTTACCTCACCTAATATGATTTCTCGTAGCTCGGAGGTACTGACTCGTTGGTCTAGAGGCCGCATGTGCTACTACTAAGCATGTTCGATTACCAGATCGGGCAAAGAGTTATTGGGTTTTTCCATCTGGAATTTCTCAGTCGTCAACCCGGAATCGCGATTTCGAAGTTTCTTGTCGCGCGTTATACATATATAGTCTGCACACTTGGCGAATGTGAGCTAGATCGAAAAAGGGTAACATCTAGATCGTTACGACACTTTTGTTACATGTTACACTTTTTTCGGTCTCGCTCTCATTCGCCAAGTGTACTAAAGTGACAGGCTCACCCCTATTACATGGGAGTTGAACATAACTGGCGAAATGTGGGTGTACTCTACGTAGTTACACCTGTGCCTAACCCTTCGGAGATTACAGGCGTGATGTTATGTTTATGTTGCTGGGATGTCTTTCATTGAGTTGAATTGAACAAAAAAAAGTTGGCTGATTGTAGTTTCGATACTTATTATTTCACCATCCTAATTTATCACTCGTAAATTGCGTCATTTCATTATTTTGTTCGTCGACGGCACCTACAACCTATGAATAACTCTTTGGTCAAGTTGTAGTTAAAGAAAAAAAAAAACATAAATCACGCGTATTTTTTGTCGAAGTTCCGTTTTTATCTGTTTTTCGAATGTGCTGGAACATACATATATAGTCTGCACACTTGGCGAATGTGAGCTAGATCGAAAAAGTGTAACATCTTGATCGTTACGACACTTGTTACATGTTACACTTTTTTCGGTCTCGCTCTCATTCGCCAAGTGTACTAAAGTGACAGGCTCACCCCTATTACATGGGAGTTGAACATAACTGGCGAAATGTGGGTGTACTCTACGTAGTTACACCTGTGCCTCACCCTTCGGAGATCACAGGCGTGACGTTATGTCCATGTCCTGGATGTCTTTCATTCAGTTGAATGTGCCGCTGATTGTAGTTTCGTGATTCCAGACGTCCTTGCCACCAGCCGACCAACTTCAGATGGAAGCTATAGGGTAATTCCGGGAGAGATGGCCGTATGGGAGAGATGACCAGTCGATCGTATTGCAAGTTATAATACACAGATGGCGTTAGTAAAACTTTAGTTCGCTTCGTTGTGAGGCTGGCGACAAGTGGCTGGGTGTTTCTTTTGCAAAAAAAAATTCAAATGTAAGTAAATTCCACATTGTTTTTATAACAGATGCATGATCTAAGATAAGAGGTTAACATATTATGTGGTCACTAAAAGATGATTTTTTCAAATTCGCTTGTTTTTAATGTTTTATTGGGAAGTTCATAACTTTTTTCGTATTCTAACCTAAAAATTACCGTTAAAGATTGCATCATACTTTTTAAAAACTATATGGCCATCTCTCCCGGGCATTTGGGAGAGATGACCCTATTTTTTCAGGGAGTGATGACCATAAAATTGTAAGCGGTATTTTAGCTTCACAGCTTACATCACTCTCCTAGAGAGGTTAGCAGGCTATGGTTTTCTACATGCTACGATACTCGCATACGTCCTTACCTTTTTCTTTGCCTGCTTTCCATTCATTATCTTTCTTGTCGCTTACATTAAATATTTTTTTATAGATGCCAAATAACTACGTGCGAAAAGCGACGTCTACCAGAGGAACGTGGAATGAGGCAGACCTAAAAATGGCCGTGGAGGAAGTAAGTAAACAAACAATGTCTGTGTACAAAGCCTCCATTGTCTATGGTATACCCAGAAAAACTTTGGCCAGAAGAGTAAAATTAAACAAAAATACTAAGGGACCAATGGGTCCATCTTGTACATTTGGTACTGAGAATGAAATGAGACTGTGCACACATATAAAGAGTATGCAGTCTAAAGGCTTTCCTCTGACTATTGATGACTTACGAAGAATCGCTTTCAATTTCGCGGAACAATTGCACATTAAACACAAATTCAACATGGCTACTGAAAAGGCTGGACATGATTGGGTGCAACTATTTTTGAAAAGGAATACTAGCATTTCCTTTAGAAAGTCTGAAGGAGTGTCTTATGCTAGAAGCCAAGGCATGAGCAGAAGCGAAGTAAAAGCTTATTTTGAAATGCTAGAAAAAGTCCTCATCGAAAATGATTTGCTGAACAAACCTGGTCATTTGTTTAATATGGATGAGACAGGATTGCAGCTAAACAATCGTCCTGGACATGTTTTGGCTGAGAGAGGCTACAAAGCTGTAGTTATGTCAACGTCAACAGAGAAAGGAGAAACAATTACAGTTATTGCCTGATGTAATGCAGAGGGATTGTTTTTGCCACCAGCATGCATAATGAAAGGTCAAAGAAAAAAACCAGAGTTTGAAAACGGGTTACCACCTGGCTCTCGCGTTTTTATGTCCCAAGAGTCTGCCTACATAACATCTGACATTTTTTTGGAATGGATGAAGGATCAGTTTTTGCCTCGAAAACCGCCAGGAAAAGTTCTTCTTTTACTTGATGGTCATTCTACCCACTGTAACTCGGTAAAAATGTTAGAGTTTGCAAATGCAAATAATATCATTTTACTTTCAATGCCAAGCCATACTTCACATTACATGCAGCCGCTGGATGTTGCTGTTTTTAAAGCTTTTATGACTTATTTCTACGAAGCCTCCAGGCTGTGGATAAAGCAAAATCCGGGACGACGTCTAACCAGGAATCAATTTGGGGCTTTGCTAAATGAAGGTTGGGGAAAAGCAGCTACCTGTGCAAATGCGACTTCTGCATTTAGATCCACAGGCGTTTATCCTTTTAACCCAGAAGCTATCCCTGAGTATGCGTTTAGTGGAAACGATAAGCTGCCTGTTTAAGGAGGCCAGTTTAATAATAATGAGACCAGTTCCTATAAACCAGCAACAGTTTCCGTGGTATTAGATCCAGTTCCAAGTACATCCGGAACTCAGCCATCACCTAACAAACCTACACCGACAAGAGTATTGCATGAAGTATCGCCATTGCCTAAAAAACTTTATGAAGTCCGCAAGCGTGCTAAGCAAGTAAGCATTTTGACATCCGAAGACCATATAGAAAAACGTAAAATAAAAGAAAAAGAAAAAACAGCAAAGGAAGATAAAGGTAAGAAACCGAAGATTATAAAACAAGAACAAAAGACTGATGGAACTAAAGAGAAAAAGACTATTAGAAAACGTAAAGCTATTCGTAGAATCTCAGACAGTAGTTGTGAGGAAATACCAATCGATTTCCCTGATTCCTCTGGAAGTGAAGTGGATAAAAAGGAAGAGGACAACTGCAGAGGCTGCGGTGAGAATTATTATAAAACTCAATTGGTCGAAGATTGGCTACAATGTAGCATATGCAAGCTGTGGGTACATGAAAACTGCACAGAGTTCGAGGACATGTGTTTAAACTACGGCAACAAGGAAAAACAAAGACTCAAAAACAAAAAGAGTAAAGGGAAAGGCAAAAAAACTACTGGCCATCTCCCCCCGAGCCCTGTGGCTATCACTCCCGGACACTCCGGGTGAGATGGCCAGTCGAAGTTTTTTTTAAATCTATAATAAATCTAAGTTAAACTGATTCAAAGACTGATTTCTCGTCTATCCCATCGTGTAGGGCATCGTTGGATAGGCCGTTTAAAAATATTGCGGGTCTTTCAACACCATTTTTAGATTCAAGGATCCGAGCTTTAAATTGCTGAGTTTTGTTAGACTCAAGTGTATGTGTGTGTGTGTGTGTGTGTGTCCACTGCCAGCTAAATGGAGATCTGAAAATAATCATGGCAGTACATATAATGTAAAAAAGGAAAACTATCACAGCTAAGTAGGCTTTTCAAGTTAACGAGTGATAGCCGACCAACTTTAATGTGCGGTTGAAGAATTAACCGTGATGTATATCTATGTATAGGAGAAAATGTTTTTCAACTAAAATTTTTGTGATTTTATCCCAACTTCCTAACGGTACGGAACCCTTCATTGTGCGTGGTCCGACATGCACTAGGCCGGTTTCTGCACCTGTTTTTTTATCCTAAAACACTGTTTATTTTCTTTGTCCGACTACATTTAAATACATATTTTATTTTATTCAAAAAAAGTTTGCAATCTTAACAAGTCCTACCCTGGGTAATGAAACTGTCTTATTTTTCAGATGAGTATCACAACAATGGGAGTCCTGCTAAGCTCGTCACAGTTTATAAGATATGTTTAGAAAACGGCACCTGTAAGGATATACACTATTTGGAGATAGCACTCAATTATTAAATCATTAACGTTTTTTGGAACGAAGCTCCTTATAGCGCGTTAAACTCTGCACACTTGGCGAATGTGAGCTAAATCGAAAAAGTGTAACTTTCGACCGTCACGACACTTTTGTTACACTTTTTTCGGTCTCGCTCTCATTCGCCAAGTGTGCAAAAACGAAAGGAACTTCGTTCCAACTTGGCGTCCCACGACACCTTCGACTGTTTTTTTTTGAGAGAGTAACAATGTTCAAACCTAACGCAAACTTCAGTCTGCACTTTTAAAATAAATCATATTGCTTGTGATAAAATTGTTTTCTTAAATTAAAATAATCTTGTTACGTGAACAGGGGGTACCTAACACCCCTGTAGGTACACTCTTTAGAAATTCTTGGAAATAAACTGATGGTCACCCATCCACAAGCTAATCTCGGTAAGCGTAGGCTACCTTCATTGCCCGACACGTGCGGTTGTTACCTAGCCTCGAGTCCCTCTATCATCCTGCATGCAAAATACCTACGCAATATCAAACCAACCAATCCACTAACCCGCGTGCCCCAGCAGCAGTGGGAAACGTTATCGGTAAGTAGATACTTAAGTAGGCTTCATATGCTTTGCTATTGTATTCACTGGATCGATTTCTTTGTAGTCGCCGAAATCGGAAGTCGAAAGAGCTAACATGAAAACAAAGAACGAAAACATAAAAATACTTTTACAAATAATACCAATGGACTTAAAAAACACAACAATAATGTCAAAATTAACTTTAGTTTCGGGAGTAGGTATCATTAGTTTTATTGAAAGTTAATAGATCAAAGGAATAAGATTATCTTAATCAAAATACACATGAACCTACATGGGCACTTATGAAACTTCAGAAGCTAGGTGCACGATTCCAATTGGTCGTTTTCTACGGAGAAAAGCCCGCAAAACGGTTACTCTTTTAAAAACAATTGGCTTTTACAATGTGTTCAAATGAGAGTTAATAGATATGGGAGGACAGTGTAGGCCTGTCAACAAGTACACGCGGCTACATATCAAGCTATACATTTCCAGTACAAACTGATCTCGCATTGTGTAGGATTTCTGTACAATGAGAGGTCAGCTTATACTGGAAGTGTTTAGCTTGATATGTAGCCGTGTGTACCAGGTACTAACAAATAATACAATACAATACAAATACAATACAATACAAAAAAGTTTATTTTCTCTCTCACATAGAAATATTCAAGGTATAATATACATAATTCAAAGAGTACATAAGCGAATTATAATCTATGTGGGAGACTGGTTTCTGTACTAGGAGACCTGTATAACAGATTACCAGCCTCTCCAGACTCCGGAAGTGGGTAACAGGTTCTAGGTGTACATCATTCCAGGTAAGTGATATTTTAAATACGTAAAACTGGGTGAAGTTTGACTGTTGTGAGGATTAAGTAAATGAGGGTGTGAGAATCGGGTGTGTGAATGTGTATATGAGGGTGTGTGTGTTTTGTGGGTGTATATGTGTGTGTGTGGGGTGGGTATATGTGGGTGTATGTGTGGGAGTGGGTGTATGAGTGTGTGTGTGAGGTGGGTATATGTGGGTGTACGTGTGGGTGTGGGTGTATGTGTGGGTGTGGGTGTATGAGTGTATGTGGATGTGAATGAGTGTGTGGGTGTTGTCAAGTAATACGTAGTAAGTCTAGGATGGGACTTTAAGCAAATTTTCTGTTTCATCGTAACTGAGGGACTTTAACCAAGTGGTTAAAGTCCTTTTACATTTGACTCGTGTAAGTGGGTAAATTGCAAGCTTCTTATTTATTTTATTGTAAAGATATCCACCTAAAAATTTAAAAAATTTGCGAGAGAAAGCAGTGTTTCGCTTGGTAAGCGTTTGGCAAACCCTGTGTTTGACTCTCTTGTTATTGTTCAACAAAGGATCATACCCTATTAGTGAGTGTTGTTTTAGAACTGTGCACAATATAAACAGTTGGGATAATAAATCTGTCTCCCGAGTCTGACAACCAGTTTTACCAAGGGCTATCGTGTTACCTGGTATCTGGTATGTGGAGGTCAGATAGGTCGTCGCTCTATGTAAAATACAGCAGGATGTATGAATTCAGTTGCTTTCGGTTAAACGGGAAAAGGTGACTGGGGCCAATAGCAACATATGCAAGACAATTTGAATTCCACGGCTACCCCCCAGGGTAGCTCCCGAAGTACGAAATCCGCAGTTCCGGCCGAAATTACTGGCCATTCCTACTCCGTATCACCTAGGAACATATCTTTAGTTTGGGGCCCTCCTAAGAATTAATGATACTATGATTTTACTGTTGTCCTTACTCCCGATGTGTTTTAATCCGTCCGAAAAAAATCATTAATCGGGTGTGGTTCACTCAAAAGTTTCGAACTACTTTTGGATGGCCCCGTATCTCTGTACTTTTATGGGGCAATAAGAAAATATACAAACCATTCGTTATTAATCTCAATCCGGAAGAAATTATGATTCGTCCATAATATTATTTTTGTGTCTTTGGGTTGTGTGTACGGAGAGAAATGAAATACCTACTGCGAGACTCTGGTAACTTTACTTATTAAACTTGTTACGAAATATTACAAGGAGTAGCTAATCAGGTTAAGTGCGCGTCTATAGTTTACGGTGGTTACGGGCGAACTGGTGTCGCCGGGCGCTGCACGTATCTTGACTACAAAACGATGTGTCAGCTCTCCTACAACTTTATCATGTCGCGTAAGTTATAGCATTGAACGGTAGTTTTAACTTCACTTACAATTATTTTCTGTTACGATAACAGTGTTATTATAGTGATGGATAGATTTACTATTGGAAATCATAATATCAAGTAATCGTGAGATACATAAATCCCTCGAACATTTAAAACTTATGTATCCACAGCTTACAGAAAGTGTTTTTAAGCAAGTTTATGAAAAGTTGAGTAGTAATTTTCTACCCGTATTTATGAAAAAAAATGGCAAATTGCACAGAGAAATAAAAATGCTTTTATGGTAATAAATACTATTCTCTTCATGATGATCCCAAAGCTTTATTAGTGGATAGCACTCATCTCTAAAACTATGTCTTCTCTATTTATTATTTAGTTTATTAATATTTATTTCATCTGCCTAGCCTTTTCCCAACTATGTTGGGGTGGTATAGTATACTTTCTATATTTATATAGAAATGCTTAAAGACTATATACTATACTATACTATAGTATATTTTTCATAATATTTATAATTGAATTCATGTGAAAAAATATGATGAATATTTTCATGTTAATAAAAAAACACATTACGTGTACCAGTACACAAAGAGAAAGATGTAATCATCTTTCTCTTTGTGTACTGGTACATTCATTATATAATTTTAATAAAGTATTATGTAGAAACGCAACGTCTTTTCATTTAAAAATAATATTTTCCGCATGCCCGTACTACCTGCACCACTGTGCGCCACAGTCACCATATCATGATACGTAGTGATGTAGACAGTAGCAATCAATATAACAAGAATATCGACCTCCTTCTGACTCTGTCAAGAAGCAAATAGACATAGGAATAAAGAAATATAAACAATCACTATTGCAAAAAAAACATTATCAAGCAATCAACTATGTATAAGAAACTTTTTGACAATGTACAAAAGGAAAACCTATCACAGGAAGACAATAGCTACAACACACTTGAAACATACATCAAAGAGCATATTGAACATGCTAAGATTTCAAAAACTAAAATCCTTAATTTACCTCAGAAGGACTAGATTAATAAGTCTATAATTAACAATATTACTGAAAAAAATCAACTATGGCATAATTATCTAATAGACCCAAACAGTGAACTATTAAAACCCAAGGTAACAGCTGCAAAGGTTAAAGTAAAAAGACGATAAGCAAATAAAAGAAGAAATATTATTATGATGCTTCTGATAAATGCAAAAAAAGCCCCAAGAAAATGTGGAAATTGATAAATACTTTAGCTAAAAATAAAATTACATGTAACTGTGCCCCCTAAGTTGATTGTAAATAATACTATGATATCAAATGGTACAGAAAAAATGTAACAGTTTTAATCATTACTTTGCCACAATTGGTTCTATATTAGCCCATAACATACAAACAAACCAATCTTACACTACACATAAACACACAGCATACTCTGTATATATGTATAACTAAGGATAGTCAGAGCCCTAATCTATCGGAACTCGATCCTTGTTCCAAAGACGAAATCCATAAAATTATAGATAACCTAGACAATAACACCAGTTGTGGCATAGACGGTATAACCACAAAGGCTCTAAAGTGTATCGGACACCAAATAGCTGATAATCTTGCAAATTGTACTCGTATTAATGAATGCCTGAAGAATGGTGTTTTCCCAGACAGCCTTAAGATAGCCAGGGTGACCCCTATTTATAAAGCTGGAACTAAAACTGATCCCGGCATTTACCGGCCTATTTCAGTGTTGCCTGTTATTTCAAAAATATTTGAAAAGGTATTATATACACGCCTATTTGATTACTTAAAAGAAATGCTTTAACTCCGTTAACAGGGACACCTTGTTGACAGAAGTTCAAAAAGAAATATCCAAAATTTACAGTTTTCTCTATCAATGTTACAGGCACCCCTCTAAATTACTTTATATAGACAACCTTTTGAGAACAGCCATTGGATGTCAACAGGGTGACCCTCTTGGGTCAGTCATTTTGAGTTTGGCAATAAATCCAATTATTCGACAGCTAAATTCTGAATTCAACGTATGATATTTGGATAACGGAACCCTAGGAGGTGATGTAGACATAGTCTTAAAAGATTTATCTTTTTTAAAAGAAAAAATCAGCTCTATTGGCCTAGACCTAAGCCTTTCAAAATTTGAAATGTATCTTCCCAAACCACTGACAGACAGACTACCATAACAAAATTTAACACATTATCACCAAATATCAAAATTACGGAAAGAAATTCTCTGCACCTCCTGGGGTCCCCAATTTTTGACGAATCCTTTCCAACGTTCATTGAGGAGAAAATACAAAATTTTAATTATGTCTCGGAAAGACTTTTCAAAATTAACATTCATTCGGCTTCCACACTTATTCGATACTGTTGCTTTGGACCAAAATGTACACATAGCCTTCGCTCCTCCCATCTATGGAAGCATCCACAACTTTTAGAAAAAGTAGACCAAATTATTAGGAACATACTAATTTCGGTCCTTAATGTGGCTCTGGACGACCGAGCGTGGCAGCAAGCCACACTTCCCATTCCCCTGGGTGGTCTCGGCGTCCGCAAAATTTCAAGTATATGTTTACCGGCCTTCATCTCGAGGAGATCCACAGTACTGATAAAACTAAAGTAAAATCCAAACTTTGTTCAAGGGCATACTATTCTCAACTACTACTTAAACGATAAGAAGTGTTGGTCGCTGTGATTCACTCAAGACAATGTTTATGTTCCTCTCCAGAATTAGCTTACTTAGTGACAGGTTATATGAGTTCATATAATTGTTTATTTTATTTGACTGTATAAGTCAATTTATTTTTAATTTTATTTTCGTTTATTATTGACATAATCTTCTCATTACAATGTTTTTTGTTGAGTTGTATTGCAATATGTGGTTAGTTAGCGACCTCGATAGCTGATTATATTATTCTTACAACCGGCAGCAAGTTTGTCATGCTCCCTTAGATGTCACTGCCTGCGGTAGCGTCGCGGGTCGGGTTGCCTCCTTCTCTCAAATATGGCGAGGCCCCGAAATGGCTGATTTTTGCGTTATGCTCGTGAACGGGTGCTGCCACTTCTTCTTCCCAGCTAAAGCACTAGGAAGTGGTGAAGGGTGGGCGTTTTGGGGGACTTTCTTATGTAATTTTGACGTTCAAAAAGTGCTGATTCTCAGCCTAGTTTGAATAAATGACTTTTGATTTTGATTTTGAGTGTGTTAATTAAGTCTTTTTTTATTATATAATAATTACCAGACGTACTAATGAACAATGCCACCCACCCATACATCGTTTTAGCTGAGATGAAATTCCTACGTCTTTAAGTGAAAAATATCTTGTTTAACTCAACGTCACCTTCTGAATTAGTTTGTGCAAGAATTTTTGTTCGAGAAGGCCGAGAATAATAGATATTCCGTCATGAACTTACAAAGTTCATGATTGAATATTTATCATTCTTCTAAGGAACAGTCTATGGTAACATTTATATTCCGTCATGAACTTACAAAGTTCATGATTGAATATTTATCATTCTTCTAAGGAACAGTCTATGGTAACATTTATATTCCGTCATGAACTTACAAAGTTCATGATTGAATATTTATCATTCTTCTAAGGAACAGTCTATGGTAACATTTATATTCCGTCATGAACTTACAAAGTTCATGATTGAATATTTATCATTCTTCTAAGGAACAGTCTATGGTAACATTTATATTCCGTCATGAACTTACAAAGTTCATGATTGAATATTTATCATTCTTCTAAGGAACAGTCTATGGTAACATTTATATTCCGTCATGAACTTACAAAGTTCATGATTGAATATTTATCATTCTTCTAAGGAACAGTCTATGGTAACATTTATATTCCGTCATGAACTTACAAAGTTCATGATTGAATATTTATCATTCTTCTAAGGAACAGTCTATGGTAACATTTATATTCCGTCATGAACTTACAAAGTTCATGATTGAATATTTATCATTCTTCTAAGGAACAGTCTATGGTAACATTTATATTCTAAATTGAGGAAGTAAAAGGGCAGTATCGCATTAGTATTTTCTTTACCTAGTTAATTCAGAATTAAATGTCTTGTAAAAATATTGTACAAGGTAGGTAATCAAAGTGGTTATAATACTCTTTTGCCTTGCCTTAGTGCTTTTTATGCAGTTTTATCTACATTAATAGTTAGTAAGTTTCGCTTAAGCTACGTATTTAAGATATGAAGGTCTTGCTGTGCTTCAGCAATAACCTTAAGAATGGAGTTACCAAAGTAAAAAAGACATGTGTCGTCTGCGTATAGTGAGATATGTCCCGCCAAACCTTATACTGTTTATTTTACTTATATTATTTATATAAATTAAGAAAAACAGTGGATCTGTAACTGATCCCAACGGTACTTCGCATACTATTTCTGCAGGTGTGCTTTCAATTATCAATTTTTACTATCTGACGTCTGTTTGTAAGATAAGACTTGAATATTTTGTAGGCTTTGGCAGTGATTCCAATGCTTTTTAGCTTTTGTAATAGTATAGAATGACTTATCGTATCAAAAGCTTTTTTTAAGATCAATGAAAATACCTAAAACTAGTTGCTTTTGGTCAATATTATTTTTAATTTTAGTTACTAAATCTATTGTTGCTGCAAGAATGTGGTCTAAATCCGTACTGATGTTCATATAAAAAATCTATTTCTTTTAAAATTAAAGGGCCCTTTAATAAATTTAAAAGTCAAATGTACAATATTGATGCTACTATTTACACTAGGTAGACACTAAATTAAATTACTAACTATATATACAAATGAATACAAAAAACAAAAGGACACTTGGGCGTCAAAGTATTCGTCCGCATCGCTGTCATCCGGAAACGTGCCCAGAAGACTGGCAGCATTGCCACATTGAATGGCAATGCTCATTCTTTGGCCAAAGAACGAGCCAGCCCTCTGGTCACGTGAAGTGTCGATCAATCGGCGAGAAATTTCCTTAAAAAGGAGACGCGCACTCGGGCCCCATGACCCGAGCGTTTCGACCCCGAACGGCTCAAAACTGTAGTTTCCTATATATATGAGGTTGCAGTATTTGCGCCGCTTGAGGGTCTCAGCAGCTGCAGCAGTGGCGCCAGCACAGCCAGCCGTGCTGGCGCCGCTGCTGCAGCTGGAACATGAGTTGGCGCAAGGGTGTCGACACAGGTTGCGTCCCACACCAGAGGCCTACCCAACTTCCAAGGCAAGAACGTCATACCATCTGGTCTCTTCCCATCGTCACGTACCAATCCGTTTGGTTCTAATACCACTGGTACGCCGGCGGTGACAAGGGCTCGACGAATAATATCGTTGATGCTGCCGTGCCGTGCTCCTGCAGCAGGACAGGCCATGATATCCAAGACTGTCGACGGCTTCACCGCAATGACACCGATGCGGAGCAATACAAGGTGCGCCCAAGCGGAGACACGTAGCGAGCCGAAACGATGAGTCATCCATCATAGTGCCTATGGTAGATGACGGGAACGCCTGAAGCCACCAGCCTGACTCCCACTCTCCCACATCCAGCAGACGAGCACGCTCAGCAGTATTAAGTGATGTGTTCATCAGGGTATTCCGTATAACACTGCAGAGCGGCACGTCCCACCGTCTTTGGGAGGTTGGGTTGTCTGGCAAATCCATATTGGGACAAGCCATTTTCCAAGCATTCAACGCGTCAGTAAACCACGGTACCTTAAAATCAACCAGTTAGGAAGATAAAATGTTCCTGGATTAACCAGGGACGATGATAAACGACAATAATAAAGGAAAATAAAATTAAAAATAAATTGACTTATACAGTCAAATAAAATAAACAAAATCAAAATCAAAAGTCATTTATTCAAACTAGGCTGAAAATCAGCACTTTTCGAACGTCAAAGTTACATAAGACAGTCCCCCAAAAATGCCCGCCCGTCACCACTTCCTAGTGCTTTAGCTGGGAAGAAGAAGTGGTGGAACAAACTCCCCAGCAGCACGTCTGTCTGTTTAGTTATATAAACTTGATTTTATACAAATCGTATGCAAAGTAATTAACATTACGAAACACAAAACATTGGATTAAATTACACACTTGCCATACGTTAGCTAGCACGCGCCAGTATACCAACAAAACAATGAACAAACTGTACTCAAGCAGATAAAAATTTCAACATAAAAAAAACGTAAATAGAACTTAATACCAAAATAAAAGCCTCCAGGCATAAAGGGCGTGCCCGCTTACATAAGGCAATTGCTGTAGCTAGAAGTGAGAAATGATAAACTAGCCCCATCGAAGTAAAATAAGTAAACAATTACTAATAACAATTAAAACCATGATCAGCAAGACGACCAGTCACCACAAGCAGCACCCGTTCACGAGCATAACGCAAAGATCAGCCATCACCCCCCTCGCCATATTGGAGGGAAGGAGGCAACCCGATCCCCGACGCTACCGCAGGCAGTGACATCTAAGGGAGCATGACGAGCTTGCTGCCGGTTGCTCAGGCAAGAATAGTATAATCAATAGTCGAGGACGCTAGCTAACCACTTATTGCAATACAACTCATAAAACACACATTGTAATGAGTAGATTATGTAACTAATAAATTAAAATTTAACTAATTAAATTACATTGACTTATACAGTCAAATAAAAAAATAAACAATTATATGAACTCATATAACCTGTCACTAAGTAAGCTAATTCTGGAGAAAGAACATAAACATTGTCTTGAGTGAATCACAGCGACCAACAATTCTTATCGTTTAAGTAGTAGTTGAGAATAGTATGCCCTTGAACAAAGTTTGGATTTTACTTTAGTTTTAAACGCATCAAATGGCAAACTAGCAAAGAAGAGGGTAGCTTGTTATAAAAAGTAATACCAAGCCCAACAAACGAGTTATGAACCTTGTGAAGCCGGTGAAATGGAGCACGTAATTTGTCCTTATTTCTGGTGTTAACACTATGTACCTATTGCAAGATTTTACATCAAATTTAATCTTATTTATATTAAATTACATGCCATGACATGAAGTATGATTATTCGTAAGCATTTTTTGGTTTGTATTTACGTAGTAAACATAAAAGTATTAAATTTAACCCAAAATCTTCGTCTGCTAGAAATTCCGCACTGTCTTCCATAATAAATGTGCCATTGTTGACTCCTTGTAATATATTTGTTAACTCTTCAGTACTTATGTAATTGTCATCCATTGGTGCCGATTCTGTTGTCATAAAATTCACACTACACTAAACACTAAAAACTACATACTACACTAAAAATCATTAAAATTTAGTTTGTTCTTGTCAAACGACGTTTCCCATTCTGAAATTTACTAAAGTGACAGAAATTATTATAGTTTGACAGCACTAATGTCATTTTAGTTATTCAATTTAGTGAAAATCCAATTTTGCTATTCTAAATTTGACGTTTTATACGAAAAATTTTGATTTTGACTATTTTTAATCGCGATTAAAAATGTGTGGACTTAAATTGGTTGTCATGAACTAAAATTAACAAAGCACATATTATCTTTTATATTTCTTGAAAGTTTTGATGCTTGTGAGTTTGGAAAATCTTAAATCATTAAGGAAGCTTATGTGACTGCAGCTATTGCCGATGCTGCAGAAAGGTAAAGAATAAAAATATTGTAAATAGATTACAATACGAAATTCATTCGTGAAATCCTAGGGGTATTTTTGTACTGAAAATCTAATGACTCCATTATGATTTGGAAAACAAGTGGATAAATCCATTTCGAGAATCTGCGAAATAAGTTTTTTTTTTACTATCAAGAAAGAGTTCACTTGGAAACATTGGGAGACCGTCCCAAACAATGGTTTGGAACGGTCTCCCAATGTTTCCAAGTGAACTCTTTCTTGATAGTTAGTTTGGCAGCCATTTGGAATGCCAAATGGCTGAAAAAAAAGACTCCTTACATCGGGACAGACAAATTCAAGTCCATGTGCTTGATGGGGTTTCCTACAACGCGAACGACGAGAATACCGGAGACTTTAAATTTAGGTACTGAACGAAAAACCGGATTTATAGGGAAAGCTCAATCAGGAGGAGGCTCAGTAGGTGCTTAGAAGGTTTTCATGAATAGGAGTTCGTGAGGAAGCTCGTCGGAGATAGTGATTATCCAACGTGTTATCCAATCTTACGACGCCAGCTCAACAGAACAGCAGAACTAAAGAAAAGCCACGTTGTGGTAGTTACACATAAATAACAACAGACACTTTATAGAAGAACAAAAAAAGTCTGTCGAGGTATAAACTGAGGTATTTCACATGGTCGGCTTGAGGCAATTGTATTTTATTTAATGGAGCTGCAATTTATTGGAGCTTATTATTTTCATTGCTACCATCGCAAACACATTGAAATAAACTTATTATATTAATAAAATCAAGTTCGAATTTACCAATGAAATTTTTTACTTTGGAAAGGCCAAAGTAAAAAATGTCATTGGAAAATCCACAATAGTTTTTTAGATTTTTCTTATTAATAAAAAGCACGATTATTACCATCAAGTGAATGGATAATTCTATTGCATGTCCTCTTTATTTCAGTATCTTGTTTTCTCGAACTATAATTAAAATCTACTATTTCAGGGTCAAGGACAAATGCGTGTTAGCAAAATGGATAAGTGCTACTTCATATGTTTTATTTCAGTCACTGAACCTTTGACTGTGATAGAAGTTTCTCGAGATGATGAATTTATCAGCAATATGATACCGAAGCTATTATAGACTTTTTTTAAAACTGTATTCTGTCGAAATCATATTGAGACGTTTTCAAAAAAATGCTAAATCTATAGTTTTTAATGGTATGTATACACGGCTATATATCAAGCTATACATTTCCAGTATAAGCTGACCTCTCAAAGTCGTGGATCAAACGCAACTAGGGGTTAGATGGGGTCATCAGCTGCAGATATTAGAGCCACTCATGGCCTTTTCAGAATCCCTATTAAATGCGCCAAAACTTGTAATACAGGGTCACTTTTCGGTAGAGTATTTTTTTTTTCACAGTGGGGTCCGAAGTAAATAAAAAGTTATGATTTGAGAAAAAAAAAATCGTAAAACTTAATATTATCTTCTTTTATCTCATCAGTACCAAACTAATGAAAATTATAAAAAAGATACAGAATGTAGATTTTTTCGAATTTTAATAAGAATTTGTTAAAAAAAGTCAATTTTCTCATAAAAACACAAATTAATTATATCTCTGCAGGGGTTGACCGTAAGGACCTCCCGTAGAACAACTTTTTGCAGCTGATGACCCCATCTAACCCCTAGTTGTTATAATTGTATTTTTGTAGTAGTTTCTTTAGAATCGACATTATCATTGTATATTTCTTTTTATTTGTATTTACTATAAAATCAAAAGGTGAAATAAAGCTTTATTAGGTAAGTATAACCACCTGCTGAACTCTAAAGGCTCCTACATACTGGCGCGACTTGTCGCGCGACGCGACGCGACACAAAGACACCGCGTGTAGCGCTACAAGCGGTGCCTTTGTGTCGCGACGCGTCGCGCGACAAGTCGCGCCAGTATGTGGGAGCCTTTATGCTGCTCTTTAGATTTTATTTTTCTAAAAACTTTGTTAAAGTGCTACAAGTGAAACTAAACATTTTTTTTTTCACCTACCTGGTTAAAATCGCATACTAATTTGTATTTATATTTGTTGTTATCTAGTGTTTATGAATTATAGTTTCTTACGTCTGATATGTGTAATGTCTGTAATAATTGTAATAATTGGTAATGCTATAAACATCATTTGTGTCACTTCAAATACTTTTGTTTTGATAATTAATTAGTGTAAGGTAATAAAATGAAACCATCGTCATAAACTGTATAGAATCAAGTTTTTCTAACTGAACAGACAGCTGTGCAGCTGGGGAGAAGAAGTGGCACAACACTGCCACTTCTTCTTCCTAGCTAAAGCATTAGGAAGTGGTGAAGGGCGGGCGTTTTGGGGGACTGTCTTATTGTAATTTTGACTTTCGAAAAGTGCTGATTCTCAGCCTAGTTTGAATAAATTACTTGACTTTATATAAATATTACTTTTATTATCCTATCTTCATACTCACGTTTTCTTGCCAAAGGGGTAGGCAGAAACTACAGAACGCCACCTACTACGATCCTTACATAATCCTTTTGTCTGTTTTTCACGTTCATACATCTGGTCATACACGCACGCCGGTTGCGAGTACTACGCACTACGCCAGCAGTAGTCACACCATACATGCTTCGCAATGAACGCATTTCATTTTTTTCCTAACATAATCGTTGTAGGGACGACAGGCATCAATAATGCTAGCGATGCAAAATGCAATGTTCCCCGCGCACATAGTTTGGCGGCCAGTCGTTTGCCCTGCGTCGTGGCAATAACTTGTGTTCTGATAGCTAATGTAAGAAACGCCAGGTACTTGATTGGTAACAGTTAAATAGACATTATTTAAGGATTTGTGAATTTAATTTACTCCCCTTTCTCCAACCACATAATAAACCCAACATTGGTGACCCCGACGTGATCTTTAATACGTGGTTGTGGAGAATAAGATACGCACTATACAGTTTAGAAACTCCAAATAAAACTCCAAAAATTAGAATGATTAACATCACCCCCAGTAATATGTTAGTTACTGATTAGTTTTGATGCAGCTGCGCAACATCAGCCGCATTTGTGCCACCTGCGGCGTTTTGCGCGATCACAATTTCATCTTTACTTTGTGTTTTTCCCATTTTTATAATTATGCACCAAACTTATCACTTTGTCCGAACAGTAACGCAATGATCGATTTTTTAATCCCATTATTTCACTACGCGATCTACCGCGCCCGGAATTTGACACCGAACCTTAAATGGCAGGGTCGCCATGTAAGGACAGGACTTAAGTAAATGAAGGAGTTGTTGATCGTAATACCTACGGTCCGTTTATTAATGTCCTGGCCTCCTAACAGATACATTATATATTCTTATAAGATACTGCTTAATTACTACGTCACAGACAGTGCGTTAAAGTAAACGAGCAGTAATCAGCAAGTTTAGTGTGTGCACGCGCGGCAAACGACTCCCCGTCGACTCGGGACCTGTCGGTGGGAATTTCAACGGTTCCAAAATGCAGACGCCACCACCGACATCTCAAGTGGCCAGCATTAACGTCACAGACAAGATCATGGAAAACTGGAACAGTGGAGAGATAGCCGCCATATCCGCGAAAACGTCATCGTCAGCGTCGGACGTCATACGGTATAACGAAGCTTCAGTTAAAAGAAGATAAGATAATAATCCCTATCGGGAGTTGTTAGAAGAATTCGCGGAAATTACAAAACTAAAGTCGTTCAGGGAACCGCACGAGCACGCGGTAGCGCATCACATAGTAACAAATGGTCCCCCGGTACACGCGCGTTTAAAGCCGTTACCGCCGCACGGTGGATCGAAAATCGGCTGTAGAAGACATAGGATCTCGATTTCTTAAATGTTATTTTTTTTGCTGGAAATGACTTCTGCTGATCATTACTGTTCTATAAAATGTCATATGAAGTAATTGTGTGCACAAATGGAAGAGTTATAATTTTTATAAGAAAAAAATGTATGGAGCTGACATGAAAAATGAGGTCGTATTACCTACTTATTTGAAATGACATGGTAATTATGAATTATGTAATACGTAATCTTGTCCATTGCCTCAAGTCCACATTAGCTAATGATTAATAAAACTTAATACCTATATACCTAGTTAAAAGGATATGTACCAAAATAATTTGGGGTACTCGCTAATTTAGCAATTAGTGCAGGATTAACTTAATGAAAGTAATTAGATAAATGTGATACCATCATTAGTCAATAACAATAAATAGTCAAACATTGGATTCACAACTTCAGTTCATTTAGAGCATTTCTAATACTAACATCTATTCTACCGTGTCTTTTTACTCAGTGATCGTGAATAATGGAAAGCATTATTACAAATTTGGATTTGTTTGTTATTCTGAGCAATCAGGATGCTACGTCTTTCGATCATGAAATATTGCTCAACACACTTGTTATTCGACTGGGCTCTAGCCTTTCAGATGAAGACAGTGTTACCGTGAAAGAATTTTGTCGAAGATTTACACGGGCAGTTCAAACGAGATGGTTACGATCACACAGGAAAAGTGAAGTTTTTAGACGTGATTACAGTAATTGGCTTGAGGCAAATATTGACTGGCCAAACTGCGTGCAAACCAATTTGCTCATTCAAGAATCAACAAGTGAAAATATTTCTACTGAACCTGTACCTGAACCTGTACCATCAACTTCAACAATGAAATCAACTTCAACGATGACAAAAAGATCTCGAAAGCCGTTTGAAGATCTAAGTAACAAGCAGAAGAAGAGACGATCTGATGAAAATATAGGCGATGACCCTAATGAAGTAGCTTATTCAGCTGCAGCACTTTTGAAAGGAGATGGTCGTGAGGATATTGCATCTGTTATTGAACATATGCTCCAAAATCCAGAAGCAGCAGCAAAAATCAAGGAAATGTTGAACAAACCAGCTCCTTCAACAATATTTTCACCAGAAAAAGCTACTTTCATTAAAACTATCGAAATGGCAATATATCACATTAAGGGAAACGACTATTCGAGAAGGTTCAAAGGAGATATATCCGTCTTACTATAAAGTGCAAAAAGCTAAGCTACAGTGCTACCCTCCGAAGACATTTGTGACTGTAACGGATTCATCTGCTAAGATTGCACTACAAGCGTTACTAGATTTAACAGTGAACAGAATTTTTGAAACTATTCGTAGTCCTGGTACGATACAAGATAAACAATTGATATTAATATCAAAGTGGGGATTTGACGGTGCATCTAACCAAAGTAGATATAAGCAAAACATAGAGAGTAGTCAAGATGATTCCAGCATATTTATGACCTCTTTGGTTCCATTAAAGTTGACAGCTGACGGTGATACCGTATGGTAGAATCCAAAACCCTGCTCACCTAGGTATTGCCGTCCAGTCCAGTTTAGTTTTGTGAAAGAAACCAAAGACGTTGTCATAAATGAAAAAACTGCAATGGATAACGAAATTGAAGCTCTCGTTCCCTCAAAATGTCAAGGACATGAAATTAGTCACAAATTAATGATGACGATGATTGACGGCAAAATTTGTACATATCTGTCTGAAGCTAAGTTAAATGCGGCCTGCTACCTGTGTTTGGCTAAGCCTACAGAAATGAATAAGTTAGATGTCATTGCGTCAAAAACTATTTCTTCTGGTGTGTATGAGTTCGGATTATCATCACTTCATGCCCGCATTAATGTGATGGAATGTCTTCTACACATAGCGTATCGTCTCGACTTCAAAAAGTGGTCTGCAAGAGGAGAAGGTCATCAAGAGTTATTGCATTCACGAAAAAAACTCATTCAAGATCGATTCAAAGATGATCTCAACCTTTTGATTGACATCGTTAAGCAAGGATCAGGCACAACTAACGACGGGAACACAGCAAGGTGGTTTTTTGAATTTACTGATAAAACTGCAGCGATCACTGGATTAGATGAAGACCTAATACGCAGATTTGCTGTGATTCTGCAAGCTATCACATCTGGAGAGATTGTTGAGTGCCGAAATTTAAAGAATACGCTAGAACAACCGCTGAAAAATACGTGGAACTGTACGATTGGTACTACATGTCATCAACCGTCCACAAATTGTTGATTCACGGAGGGGACATAATTGCAGAAAATGCTATCTTACCAATTGGAAGTCTTTCGGAAGAAGCTTCAGAGGCCCGAAACAAAGACTTTAGGAGGTTCAGAGAACACCATTCGAGGAAAAAGAGTAGACAAGCATCAAACGAGGATATCCTCAATATGCTTATCGTCTCTTCTGATCCTCTAATTTCTTCCACAAGACCAAAATTAAATGCCCACAAGAGGCAGACATACTTCAAGGAAACAGTAGAACTACTGAAACTTCAGGGAAGCTCCGACAGAGTTCTTAGAAGTTATATCTATTGTAGAGCCTGATTCTGAAGTGGATTCTGATGGTGACGAAGTATGAATAAGTTAACTTTTATTGTTTATGTTAGGTTAGGTTAAGTTAATATTTTTTTTTAATAATTTGCTTTTATTTTTAATCATACAATAGTTTACCATTTATTGTTATTGACTAATGATCACGTTTATCTAATTACCCTCATTATGGTACGTATCCTTTTAACAGGTATATAGGTATTAAGTTTTATTAACCATTAGCTAATGTGGACTTGAGGCATTAGACAAGATTACATATTATGTAATTCATAATTACCATGTCATTTCAAATAAGTAGGTAATACGACTTTGTGATTTCTTAGAATGGTTTGGTCTAAGCATAAAAAATATTGTAAATTACACTTGGTATAGCCATATTTAAGCATTAAAATGTATCATATACTTTTTTTTTTTTAATTTTGAATATTTCAAAAAAAAAAATTGCAAGTGATGCCGCGATATTAAGTATGTCAAAAATTCACAAATAAATAGTACTATAACAGTGTGCAAGGATGTAACGGCCAACCTTGCGATTCCAGAGATATCCTCATTTTTCATGTCGGCTCCATACATTTTTTTCTTATAAAAATTATAACTCTTCCATTTGTGCACACAATTACTTCATATGACATTTTATAGAACAGTAATGATCAGCAGAAGTCATTTCCAGCAAAAAAAATAACATTTAAGAAATCGAGATCCTATGTCTTCTACAGCCGATTTTCGATCCACTGTGCGCCGGACCGTTACAATAAGGTAAAATATGAATTCCACCTAATGCATCAATTAGGAAAATGTAGGCCATCGCAAGGAGCCTAGGCGAGCCAGACAACTATTGTATATTAGCGAATTTACAAGAGACATACAATACGTAAAGAGGCTAGAAAATATTGTAGCGGATGCATTAGCGCGTGTGGAATCTATTATTTGTCCAAAGGTGCTCGATTTCGACGAAACAGGTTCGAACCCAGAGAGGCGCTTTACTTTCTGTAGATTATTTCATCACCACTGCTCTCAAAAGGGTTAAGGAAAACATCGTGAGGAAACCGGCACGTCCTAGAACCAATCATTCGCAGACATGTGAATCTACCAACCCGCACTGGGCCCGCGTGGTACATTATAGGCTGATTATGTATGTATGTTATGTATTCATTATATCGTTATACATTATTTACACATTTAAATATCTAAGTCATTTAAAACTGGATTAATAATTATTTTTGTACAACTTCTTTATGCATGCGGAGTTCTCTGTGTAAACAATGGTTGGTGAACCAATAAAATAAAGAAATACATATATATCTTAGTGTATTGTAAAAGCATGCAAATGATTTAAAACATAGATTTGTTTATTTATATTTATATACGTGTAATTTTAACACCTTATTAAAATTAACACCAAGGTAACCTTACATACATTGAACATATAAAAAAAACAGTATTAAACATACATCATCATTAAACAGCACTTTAAAACACAACATCAAGTAGAACAAAGGTTGCCTATGGCCTATGTCCAGCAGTGGACATCTTTCGGATGAGTTGATGACGCTGACTGTACAGAACTTCCTGTCTGATGCCCCGCTGTCAGTATGTGTTCCTGTAACTGTTGTATCTGTTGGCAACGCCCTGTCTATACTGTGCTTGCATTCTGGAACTCGTGGCTAGTATGTCGGGGCGAACTTTAAATGCACCGCCTGTAAAAAAAAATTACAATGACATTAGCTATTGGGAAATATTTTACTCATCCTCTAAATACTTATTGACCTTCTAATGATGGATTATTTTAAAATTATTAAGAACCTCTAAAACTGTGATATTATAATAATAATTGAGCCTCTTTTTAACTTTCTAGCCTTTTCTCATAGTTGGTCGCAATAATTAAGCTACGCGTAAGGTTAGGTTAGTTAGACCCTGCCGGGAGGACACGGCGCGGCATACGCTGGCAAAGTGCGCTGCCAGCCGTGGTCGACTCCATGGTCGGCAGCTAGGAGTCCTGGGACGCGGTGGTATCCTTCTGCGAAACAGTCATGTCGCAGAAGGAGGCTGCGGAAAGGGAACGGGAGATCTCTTCCTCTCACCCTGCCCGCAGCAGGCGCACCGGGCGTCAGCGGAGGGCGGACTACGCCCTCTTCCAACCCCCCTAAATGGGTCCAGGAGCGATGGACTCGGGGACATCCGTCGCCCCCCACATAGCAGGACCTGAGGTGGCGGTGCGTAGTGTTCCACGCGCGCCCCTATAGGACGTCGCGGGGGTAGTTTTATACCTCACTCCCCCGCGAGGTTGAGGTGGCCCACAATGGCGGGCCGGCACCAGCCGGGGATCGCGGAAGTTGCACTAGATCCCATAATCCCCGGTGCAAGGTGGGAGGGGAACACCGGGGTGGTTTTTAGTCAGTAAGAGTCTGACAGACCCCTCCGCCTGCCCCAGGGCGGAGGACATCCATGAGGATTTTCCACCCCGGAACAAAAAAAAAAAGATTAGTTAGACCCATAGTTAGACCTGTGAAAAAACCACGCGAGCGGTGCCGCTGCAGCTAGCAACCGGTACTGCGCTATTTCTGAATTGGACACAATTATTTTCAGGTACCCAAAATAGGAATTATTTGAGGTTCACAAAAAGGGGCGCAATGATTATATTAGAGTGTTCAATAATAAGTAGTTTTAGGCAAGCAAAATAGGAATTATTTGAAGTTTGATTAAATGCACGCTTTAGACTACTCAGAGGAAGAGACGAAACTTCGTTTGTCAGGAGTTGGGGATAAAACGGGCTAAAGTTGGTAGGGGTTGGGTCCCCGATTATAACGCTACCACTCTTATTAAAAGGTAATGCATATTTTTCAAGAAATTAATAAAAAATGTTTCTAACCTCAAATCAGATAAGAAGCGAAAACGAAACCTTAAAATGGACGATTGATTACCAAATCTGTCCCAGTATTTGTAGTTAGTATCCAGTATCAGTATCCAGGATCAGTATTTGTAGTCAGTCCGTGGTATAAAATGTCGGGCGAAATCGATAACACGGAACGTAAACAAAAAAACAGGTACCGGTAAAGTGGGGCTATTTAGTATGTTTTTTTAATTTGTCCGTCGTGGTCGGCGGCCTGTAGCGCTTTGTGAGCGCACCGTGCACGGATCAATCTAGCTAATCGCTAGGAACAGGTTTTTGCTGGGACAGTTGTTGTTTTCGTATGTTTTGTGTTTTGTTATTATGTTTAGTTACTAATTAAGACGCTGACAACACCTAAACCGCGGTCACTGTCAAATTCCATAGAAAAGAAAGAGAAGCGCGATGACACAACGCTTGTAATTTATTGCAAAATATGAAGTAATTATCTATTTACTCAAAACTGAGTTGAGTAATCGAAAATAAAAAACAACCAAGTTCTGCATTCAAACAAGACGTTCTTTTTATTAATTAAATACGTAACGTATGTTGATATTTGAAACAGATATTTTGGATTAGAACTCAAAGTAAGAGGTTAGTTTAACGTTAGTTTGTATCGAGATTTTGTTTTCAAAACGTGTTTTGGTAACAACCAAGGTCTGGGAAATATGTTTAAAATTAACATATATTTTTTCCGCTACCACAAACTATACAGATTTGGCAATTTTTTTTCTTAAGCGAAGCCTATTTTGATCAATTGGGTCTTGTCAGCGCCTTAATGTATTAATTTATAAGTAAAAATATGTATTAGGTATGTTGAAGCTTGTATGCTTTGTACTTGGACGTCACTTGTCCCTAAAGGTTCATTAGAAAACCAGCGTCAGACAGTATCAGTCTGGCATTAATGCTGAAATGAACCTTTTTGGTGCAGCCGTGAGGCACACACTATTTATTCAAAACATTATTTTCACTTTTTTATTGTTATTTTTATTGTGTTTCACGAACTGTATCCAAATAAACGTTATTCTTTCTTTCTTTTTATAATAAACAGTCTTGCACACAAAAACTACTAAGGTTATGAGCTTAGACAATTTTTTTACGACTGACCTCATCAATACCTTCCAGAGAAATGCGGTAGTATTTAGATATTGAACTAAGATACAGAGATATTTTTTTCAAAAGTGCTATTCTAAATATCACCGCTTTAGGGCTTTTTAAAATCGGCATAATCTTAACTTTGTTTTCACACCATTTGGAGCTGTATCAATTTAAACAGGTCTTGCGATATTTGGACCAATAGAAGGGTATAAGGCCTTTCCTTATAACTTATGATTTTAGTTTAATTTGAAATAAAAACCCAAATATATAGGATCGTAAGATTTATTATGAAAAAAGCGATGCACCACTTAGGGGCTTTTTGGAATCTAAAGTAATTGTATTCTAACAATCATATATGAATTACAGGCAATATTTGGAACAATTAAGGGCAAGCTACTGGTACTTTCTTTGGTCAATACGCACCATATTTTCGGACCTATAATAATAATAAAATACAAAAAGAAAGTAAAAGCTTCCCCTTAAATTTATACTTGATTTTGAAATAAAAGACATTTGGGGCTATTTGAGACAGCGATCTTAAACTTAGTAAAACTAAAACACACAAAACAGGGGTTATTTGGAATCCTGTTCCAAATAGCCTCAAACTTGTGCTAAAAAGCCCCATTCTACAAAACACAAAAGTATGGCGTCTAAAACAGGTTAGAATATAATGGAAAACACCAATAGAATAACAAGAAAACATATGTCTACATGAACGAATTCATTTTCTACTTACCTTTAAAATGTTGGTATATCAACTGGAAGTAAACTACAAACAAATTAAGTCGATTTAATGAGTTTTTTTTTTTAATGTATCTAGCCACGTGCTTACACTTTGATGACCTCTAAATTTCGCCGGTGGCACTGACATTAGTTGTAGTATTTCCATTATGATAAAAAAAATATTGTACAGTTACTAGAAGAAAAAATATATTCGAACATTTTTTTTTTTACAAAAGTTCTGAATAGCCCCTGGAGTCTCAAAAAGACCCACTTTACGGTATGCCATTTGTGTCATGTGTCACTGTCATTCGTTTTCGATCATTCCGTTTCTCCTCGAGGTGCGTGAATTTTTCTGTTTGTACTCCCACTGATCGTAAGTGTGTACAAAAGGCAATGTTTCTACTGTTACTAGGAGAACTTAGGATGCAAGAGCGAGCGCAGCGAGCTCGGGACTTGGGGCACCCCGACTCGGACAGGTTAGGTTCGAAGGGGATGGCGGGGTCTAGCGAGCGAGCGGAGCGAGCGAACTCAGACCCCGCCATCCCCTTCGAGGTTATTTTTTTTTAACCCTCATACCACGCCTTTTAAACAGCTTTAAGTGCTTTGAGGTTAGGTTACAATAATTTGTTTTTCTCAAGAACGGTGCGTTACCTTTTCATGGGAGTGGTGCCAGGGGGTAGGGGGCAGGAGGCGCCCCCCCCCCAATCTCCCCCGGGAAACTGGGCTCATACTACGGCTTTTTAAGCGACTAAGAGTTTAAAGGTTAGGTTACAATAATTTGTTTTTCTCAAGAACGGTGCGTTACCTTTTCATAGGAGTGGTGCCAGGGGGCAGGGGGCAGGAGGCACCCCCCTCCCCAATCTCCCCCGGGAAACTGGGCTCATACTACGGCTTTTTAAGCGACTAAGAGTTTAAAGGTTAGGTTACAATAATTTGTTTTTCTCAAGAACAGTGCGTTACCTTTTCATGGGAGTGGTGCCAAGGGGCGGGGGGCAGGAGGCACCCCCCCTCCCCAATCTCCCCCGGGAAACTGGGCTCATACTACGGCTTTTTAAGCGACTAAGAGTTTAAAGGTTAGGTTACAATATTTTTTTTTTCTCAAGAACGGTGCGTTACCTTTTCATGGGAGTAGTGCCAGGGGGCAGGGGGAAGGAGGCACCCCCTCCCCAATCTCCCCCGGGAAACTGGGCTCATACTACGGCTTTTTAAGCGACTAAGAGTTTAAAGGTTAGGTTACAATAATTTGTTTTTCTCAAGAACGGTGCGTTACCTTTTCATGGGAGTGGTGCCAGGGGGCAGGGGGCAGGATACATAATTAAAATAAACTTACCATCATAATTTGGGTCCACGTAGTTGTCATCGCCGTAGTCGATATAGTTTTGTGCCGCAGAGAGAGCAACGAATATACACAGGATTAAATATATAATCTTCATGGCGGCCATCTTCTACAAGCGCATGCGCACTACAATAAACTATTTATTATGGCACTTGCGATTGGTTTAATGAGAGTTTTTATAATAATTTTAATAACATGACCTCCTTATCAAGAGATAAGAAGTTATTTAACTATAAAAAACCGGCCAAGAGCGTGTCGAACGCACAGTGAAGAGTTCCTTAGTGAGCATGAATATTCTTGCATGCACAATATTTATTCTACGGAACGAAAAAATAAGTTTGTATTTCATAGTATTTCTCGAATGCTAAGAAAATCAAAGTTATGTTTGCGGTAGTAACTGAAAATATCCCATATCACAAAAACTTTTTCCATAAAAATAGCAAACTCAGTTAGAAACGTTATAATCTTTTTAATTATGGAATACAACTCATCCATCAATACCACACTAGCTTATGTGCATTGATTGATTAATTTTTCATCCTTCTGTTATATGTATGGGGAGTGCCACACCTAATTTTTAGGGTTCCGTACTAAACATTATAGTTTCGCCATGTCCGTCTGTATGTCTGTCTGTCTGTCTGACTCCACTGTACCTCAGAGATGCTTAGTACTAGAAAACTGTAATTTGGCATAGGTATACATATTAATCACGCTGATAAAGTACTGAAATAAAATCTTGAAAAAAATCACGGAATGTGGGGATGATTTTTTTTTCTCGTCTTATTTCTCTAAAACATTGCAGGTCTGTGAACACTACTTTTCTATTCAAGGATCCACTTGCGTAATATTAAGCATTAAAGTGCTAATTTTTGTTAGAGTCAAGTGTCCCCACCTTGCCAGCTAAATGGTTGTTTATGGAGAAAAAATTCATGGCAGTAGTACATATAATGAAATTAAAAGGAAAACTATCACTGCTAAGTAGGCTTTACAAGTTAACGAGTTATAGTCGACCAACTTAAATTTGCAGTTGGGGAATTGACCGTGGCATATATCGATGTATGGTTTGTTTTTGGAATAAATTCGTCCCAAGTAATCCCAACTACGAGACCGTTCATTGTGCGTGGTTCGACCCGCACTTGGCTGATTTTTTTTTGTTTTCGTCTTTTCGCTACACCATTAGCTAGTGACGCACAGATTACCACCTTCTTTTAAGTTTTCATCGATATCGTGTTCTAAAAAAAATTCTGTCACATCCGGGCGGACGAGCAGACAGACAGACGGACATACCGGCGAGTCCGTGTGACATGACGGAATTAAAAGGGTTTCGTTTTTGCTACGGAACCCTGAAAAAAACGTGACTTTCGTTGGTGGCTGAAGCAATGTTCACCTATTGATGAAAAGGTTATCAACTCATGAGTCGGGGTTTTGGGAATCGGATTTCCCGAAAAGTTAATATAGGCACTGAAATACCCATATTACCTACTCATTGCACTGCAAATAAGATGTTAAGCGCTGCCATGTTAGGGTTTGAAGACTAATTTGTCACGAAGTCTCGTTTGTCTAAATTTGACAGCACGAGACGAGTTTTTTGTGCAGTCATGTTCACACCGGACGATGAAAAGACATAACTCGTTTTAACTCGTCGAGAAGCGCTTGTCGTGCATGTCATGTTAGCACTGCTGGTCGCCTTTCAGTAGTGACGATTGATTTTGACAATTCTATCACGATTTTTAGTTATCATCGTTTTTTTTTGCCAAAATTACAGCAATTAAAATAAAATAATAATTAATGTTAATATTTTATTTTAATCGCTTCTTATTGAAGAACAAACACACTGAATGGTTGCAGTAGACAATAATGAATAAGTTCTCATAAACAAAATTGGTATTTAACTAAGTATATGTATGGTCGACAAAAATCAGCCTATAATCCCCGAAGGGTTAGGCAGAGATAGTAGAGTAAAGTAAAGTAAAAAAGTTTAAGTTTGTTTTTAAAGTAACAAACCTTACATAAAAATCCCAACAATCCTGTGATTTGTGTCTACTAATACTAGTACAATATTACGTGTGTGATTAATGTGATTATAAATACCTGTGTACGTTATGCGGTTGTTTGAGCTTAATTCACACTGACCTCCGTACTAGTGAAAACTGTATCACGGCAGGTCAGTCTTCCTCGTTCACAAACACACACATTACCGATAATTTGCATTTGACTGCTAAATAAAACATTGATTTATTAGCTATAAGAACACAGATACCTTGTAGGTATTATTTGATCATTTGATGATTGATGACAATAATAAGTATAATAGGCACTGATTTAAAGAGGCAGTTGTAAATAGCGGTTTTGGTAAGTTAAAAATTATAAACGGCACGTTTAATAACTAGTTCAGCAGTTAAAATTAAGCAGTAAAGTAAACAAAAATGAGTAATAAAAAATAATGAAATGGATCAGTGAATATATAATTGAGCAGGAAAAATAATTAAATGGGTGGTAAAAATTATTGAACGAGCGGTTACATGTGGGAAGTAATAAATCGGAATTTGTCGGTAATAAATCTCATTCTAAGCAATTCTATAGCATACGAGTGCCCTGAATTAGAGTAATAGAGGGGATCTGGTCACTGTTCTACGCTAACCTAACCTAACATTATCCTTCGCTATATGAAAGGTTCTGTCGACGAATCGTTCGCCGTTGAAACGTTCTATCTCTTTCTGTCGCGGCAGCGACCGCCGAGCGCCAGATCCCCTCTATTACTCTAATTCAGGGTAATTTCGAACTGGCGTACATCACACTCGTATGCTTTCTACGAGTAACTAACGATACGTCGGCCTTGCATACTTCGCTCCAGTGAACTTTCGAACTGGCGTACATAGAGATCCTATAAATGATAAATGATTTTATTTCTGTAAGTAGGTTTTTACAAACACTTTTACACGTCAAAACATATTTTTTTAAACTAGATGAGGCCGGCGTTTCCTATCTGACTACTCTGAGAAGAAAGGCCGAAACAAACTCAGAGGTCACAGTCTCTTTTAAAGTCCAGACATAATCTTGGTCAGATCATGTGAAGACCATGTCGATTGGTGTCTGAAATGGTCTTTTGATGAAAGAACCACACAGATTGAGTGGACCTGTCCAGTCAGTGCACGCATTTGTCAGTCGTTGTGCAGCTCAACTCATAACTAAAGGAGCTCAACGATTCAACGAACAATACCAAAGAAAGGACATTTGGCTAGGCCGCAAAAAATACTCAAAACTGCCAGACCATATTAAAAACTAACTGAGAATAAAACAAAATTAAACAATGATCCACATAGTCTTCACATTTACAATAATTAAAACAATATAATACTACACAGAGTAAATATTCATGTCATTGCATAAATAAAATTCATCAATGTCAATGTGTATATTCGGACATAATCTTGGTCAGATCATTTGAGGACCATGTAGGTTTGTGTCCGAAATGGTCTTTTGAGGAAAGACCACACAGATTTGAGTGGACCTGTCCAGTCAGTGCACGCATTTGTCAGTTGTCATGCAGCTCAACTCAAAACTTAACTTAATCCTGTTCTTTTTTACCGCTCATTCAGTTATTGGACTGCTCAATTATTTTTAGAATTGACATTGTATGATAAAATAACCGACTAATTGATTTTTTATTACTGTCCATGTTTTACTGTCGCAATAATTAATCAACCGCCATTAAATTAAATAACTGCTGAATATGTTTTTTCAACTGATCATAATAACATCTCGAATATTTAAATAACAGCTCAAAAAATTAGTTCCCATTAAAAGTATATGACAAAAATTTCAGACAAAAAGTTTGGAGATGTTCCTATAGTAGTATTTATGTATCTATGGTTAGCTGACTGTTTATAAGAACCCCGTCCGTCTTATTACAAAACAAGGATTATCTTCAGACCCAGGTTTAAATTATTGAGCCATTTTTGAATTTCGAACTTTATTCCGACTACGTTAAAGTTCTTAATGAAAAACTGTCAACTTAGTACCGGACTAAATAGTCAGTTTTGTATAAAGAACTGCATTTCAATCATAGTAAAGTTCTTATTACGAAAACTGGTTCGATGGTTTAAACCATGTCAAAAGAAATCTTTGTTTTGTAATAACACCGCGTGAGTTTACAATCTAATGGCACGTATGTTATATTAGTGAAAGCCGCTCATCAGGAATAATCTGTCTATCAGGGTTCGTGCCATTTGGTAATATATTATGCAGGAATGCAGCTCACGTATGCAGGTTCATACAAGTAAAAACGAAAAACTTCGTAAGCAATATAAAATAGCTACTGAAGGAGGTGTAGACCCCAGGACGAGCAGCTTCTCACACGGAGAACTGTACCTAAGTCGCTTGGTCCCGCGTCACTAGTCCTGAATCTCTGTATAGTTTGGCTGCTGAGACCAAAACTACAAGGGGAAGTTTTATCAAAAATGTGGCTTTTAAATTATTATATTAGTAAATAGTCTTACGACTTCGACACGTACGTAGTCGCGGGCAGGAGCTATAGGTAAGTGTAAAAATAACGAGCCAGTCGGGATCACACAATAAGGGTTCTTAACCTAACTACACTGAGCAGTGTGTGGAACGGTCGCTGGCCTGCCATAATGCGCGTAATTAATAACCTGAATTAACTACTAAACTATATACCTAAATGACATAGTAACTAGCAAAAAAAATCTGCACAATAAGCGCTTGCAGCGTCGCCTCCCGCTAAGCCAAAAGTCGTGGCCAGGCTCTGAGTCGTGGCATCTCAATCACTCACCCGAACATTTGTTGAGGCTGAGCCCCGCGCCGCGCGCCGCTTCACTATGGGACCAAATGGTATTTTCCATTTCAAAACGGGTTCGGACAAAAGTAGTATTATTGAAACCATTTTGATTGTTTTATATTCTGAGATACATGTGATATCCGATATAATAGTTTTAGGTATATAAAATTACAACCAAATTATCAACTTCGATAATTTAATATTAAGTAAATTACCCATAATGACATAATCCTCGATCTCTTGCCAGCATCAATGTGCCTGCTCTTCTTGAGCCGACTGGCATTGTCAGAGATGATGACAAAAGACCTGATGGTGTGTCTTTGGTTCCGTGGACTTTGGGACATATGCTTGTGTGGGACGCTACCTGTGTAGACACACTGGCACCGTCCCACCTCCAACGGATTACTTCTAAAGCGGGTGCAGCGGCAGAAAATGTCGAAAATCTGAAAATTATTTGGAGGCCATGGCAGCGAGTACAGCTTTGTGCTCTTTGGCGTCGAGACCCTCGGCCCGTGGGGTACCAGTGCGCATAAGCATTTCAATCCAGCGAGGAAATGCCGCCAGCATCCTCGGTACAATGCCTCGAGGGCCTTTTCTTTGTTTAACTTTTTTTTAATTTAATTTAGTTAATGTTAATAACCATCTTGCAATTTGATTATGTAAATAAACGATTTAATTACCCTTTATGGAAGTTCAACTTAAGATATTTCTTCAGGGAATATAATTATAAGCATTACACCTTTTTGGATTGCTCAGGATCTCTAGTTTACAGGTACGTTTTTATGAGAAATATTTTTTTTTATTTTTTAAGTGTCACAGGGGAATTTTCCGTCTTTTTTATTTTTCAAGTAGAGGTTTCCTTGTTGCCGATAGCTGCCGATGTCGAGTTAATGACATTTTGAGATTCCTTAAGTACTCGTATTCGGTAATACAAGGAAATAAAAAAAACCTGCGTCATTATTGCGCCATTTCGAGATAGAAGCAAACATGTCGACCGAGGGAAACCCTCCTCCCTCCTTCACTGTGCACGTGGTTCGGCTGTGGAATTCACTTCCGCCTGACATTAGGGACTGCGAAACTGTTGCTGCTTTTAAAAGAAGAGTGAAAGAACACTATCTTTCCACTTTGCCATAGTTGCATGTTATGTATTTATTATTTTATACTATTAAATTATAAGTATATGTAATAGTGTATTTAAGTTTTGCATGCATTTTGGTATACTGTCTAACCATTTATATAATAAAATAAATAAACACTGCTCCATTGCTCCCGTGTGTCTAAATGAATGCAAAACCAGGGTCACGAAATTGCTCTTGACATTGACTTATGATAAGACTGAAGATCTACTACAGATATCGATGGCTTGACCAAATAAAGTAATATGTATGTTTATGATTACATATATTTATACAGACTTACATAAACACAAGTTTTCACTATATTTATCTCTCCCTCACACACATACACACACATACGTAGGTACATAAATAGGCCACATCATAGTTGCATTAGCTAGTAAATATATTATAATTTAATAGTGTTATACTATGCTCGTCTTACAACCAGCTACATGTTCAAATCATAGGCGAGGACGCTGGCACCCTAAACACAAGTTAAATCTTACATTGGGTGCCAGAGCTCATCGAAAACACTCTTTTGCCTAGTTGTAACGTTCCATAATTTTTAGATAAGTGTTTATTGTACAAATGAAGTTATTAAAATACTTTTTTTTATGTAAGTATATTCTCTTATTGTATATTTAAATTTGTGAATAGTTTTTTTGTTTTTATGTATTATTATTTTTGTTTTCACTCCTACTCTTACACACGGTGTCTATATATCTCTTTGTCTACTGTCCTATCGCAGATATGCTGGAAGAGATTTATTTAGAAATAAGCATCACCTTTGTACGTATTTTTCTGTTCCTTTCTTTTGTCTGTTTATATGTGTGTACATAAACTGTTAAATAAATAAATATAATTTTTTATAATAATATTTTTTTTGCAGTTTAATCACACGAATGTTAATAACGTTGCATATAATTTCTTATTTGTGGTGGTAATTGTAATCAGTATTGGTTCAGCATATATGTGAGGAATATGTTAAACAATTTCTCATCGGTTTTGCACAAGTTACTGAAACTAGGGTCCTAAAAATACTCGGGCTTTCAACATGTTCGTCAATGTGTCCGGATACCTTCCTTCAGTAACTGTGCAATTTCTGAAAAAAGGTTCAAAATGAGTGAATTCGTTTGTGTTCGACGCGATACATGTGCTCAAATAATAAGCGGGAAAAGCACTTCAGATATTGAAACATATTTGTTGGACAATTTCCATCTATCAACAATAGATGTGAATACGGTTATTCAATGTATACAAAGAAATTTGATATCGAGTTGTAACCAAAAATGGATGAAGTAGATGAAGAGTTGATCAAGAGATTATACTCGTACGTAATTTTGCAAACCATGTCATCGGGATTTTTTATAAACTCAGTAAACTTTTGGTGAATATACGCTGGGGACTGCACAATTATATTTGAGTAAATATGACAGGTACTATATGCCATCTTCAGTCCACAAAATTCTTATACACGGTGCCAAAATGATCGAGCATTTGCAGTTTTATCCCGCTCCATGGCGCGCTGAGCGACCTTGAATTTGTGGACCATCCCGACTGTCAGTGTCCACGTTTCGGCACCGTATGTCATAACGGGCAGGACGTATTGGTTGAAGACCTTAGTCTTCAAACGATGCGGGATTGGCGACGAGAAGACTTGACGAAGTTTTCCAAACGCTGCCCAACCCAATCCGATCCTCCTGTCGGCTACTTTCTCATAGTTGTGTCTACCGAGCTGGATGACTTGTCCCAGGTAGACGTGCTCCTTCACAACTTCGAGAAGCGACCCTTCGATGTGGATTGGACTCGGCAAAGCATGCGAATTGTACATGAGTTTCGTCTTGTCCAAATTCATGCCAAGGCCACCCCGCCGAGAGGCTCCATTTAGGCTGTGCAGCATCTGGTCTAACTGTTCCAGCATCTCTGCCATTATGACGATGTCATCTGCAAAACGAAGGTGTGAGATGTACTCGCCGTTTACATTGATATCCTGTCCAGTCCAGTACACTACGTAGTTATTAACTTTTGATTTTAACCTGTTAAGATCCGCGCGACACCGATTCGGAGTCAAACAATAGAAAATCTATTGTGTCTCATTAGCCGTCCTTGACCAATTAATACAACATAAAGTAAGCAAATAAATAATTTTACATAATTTAAATTTAATTTTACATAAATAAATCATAGTCATTTTTTTTATTAAATAATATTTATCTTTTTTTTATATTATAAAGAGAAAATATTTGATTGTTTGTTTGTTTGTTTGTAATGGATAAACTCAAAAACTACTTAACTGGTTTAAAAAAATCTTTCACCTATAGGAAGCTACATTATCAGCGAGTAACATGGGCCATATTTTATTTAAAAAGAAATAGAGATATCTACGAAAAATATAACATGTAACCCAAGTCATCAAAAATTTGCCTAAAGTAATTATTTTGCGTGCGCTGGGAAAACGAATTATGATACATAAAATAATGTACTACATGTTTATAGTACTCATCATTACCCACAAAAAAATCCACGTGACTAAATGTGCCTATTACCTAGGTACCTATTATAATTAAGTCACAATACCCGTAACCGTTTTTTGTTCAAATTTGTCAATCAAAACACGTGTAGAATCGAAAGATGATGACATTCGTATCATGGTATTAATCCTTATCTACCTAAATAGTTTCATAATCAAGGTAGACTATGTAAATGTAACTCTTTAAATTATTAGAATCGGACCTTTCGTTTAGAAGCTATGATGGGTATAAAAATGATAAAATTAATAAGAAAAATGCCGCGGTGTGAGCGAACAGCCCTACGCTTCAATAGTTTACCTAAACTTCATAGCAGATAGCTTGATCTCTGCGACAGCTGTCAGTAAAATCACACCTATGAAGTCCTGAATTTCATAATAGTACAGACAGTACCTGTCAATGTCATACTTTATGGGCATGCCGACCTAATTAGTGATGGGCGATGACTCATCGCGACCACAGACTAGGTATAACTATAATTTATCTTTTAATTTTATTGTATATTTTAATATCAAAACATTATTTACATTTGTACATACTTAATCTAAAATAATAGTGAGTAAATAAAATCCAATTTTTCACCTACTCATGTAACATTCCATCCGTCAACGTATGGGACGTTGACGGATGGAACCTTGGATATCGGGAGAAGACACGCCGCGTTTAGCTCAAAGGCACGTTTGTAATTAAATTAAACCCAATTATATGTTACATTAGCATCGATAATAGTAAGAACGTCGATAATTTCTATCGACAATTGTTTATATCCTGACAACCGTAGGAATGTCAGTTTGACATAAGTCGCAGAGGTCAAGCTACCTTTTATTTTGTATACACATTTAATTTTTTGTAAACTAGAAATAATTGAATAGTAGTTTATAAGGATCAATCTCCAAAACGGGCGTATTCATGTGATCGCTCTGGTGCTTTTCAGATATTGGTATTTAATGGTAATTATGTATCTCATTAAAAAGAATGATATTTAAATAGTATATTTTTACTATTGGCCTTCAATTTACACAAACAGATAAGGAAATATTTAAGTTCAAAAAATTTCGTGACCAGAGCAATCATAATTGGTGTCAGAGCGATCATAAATGGTGAAATCAGTGAAACAAAAAAATTTATATTGATAAAATATTATTTATTTTAGCCGTTTTCAGTCATATTCAGTGTACGTGTAATAAGATTATTATGTAAGAGAAATGTATTATTTTAGAAAAAGGTCAAGGCATATTATCAGTCATACATATCAAAAATACGGAATATTTTATATAAAATAATTGCTATAATAACAAATTAACATGATTATAAAAATCAACTTTAAGCGACTTAAGTCCAAACAATGTGATTTTGTTGAGTGATTTAAATCACTTCTAGGTAAATGAGACAAAATTAAAAACCTTTTGAAATCATAGACTTCTTTGAGACGTATGTGATATGTTGCTAATTGTGCTTTGTGGACTACCGGGACAGATGCTGGAGGAAGCACTGCCAATGCATGTTAGTTCGTTTGCTCGTTCAGTATCTTGCGATAGCCGCTGAGTTCTTGTTTACTAACCGGTGACGCGGGTGAATCAAAATAAGAGAAATTTTCGTATTCTTTAAAGGTCTCTGGAAGACAAGAACTTGTCTGAGAATGAACTTTTACACGATTAATAATGTTAAACTCATTTTCAACATCTTGTGTTACAGTTTGCAGTATCTCTCTATGTTTTGTTACATTGTTGGTGCTTAAGGTTGGAGATGATTAAGGCACATTTGAAATAGGATCACGGTTCTCAGATATATAGATAGGTTCTTCATTTATTGGGAGCTCATCAGTTGCTGGTAACCTATCCACTTTTTTCTATAAATAATATCGCCGAGAACTCTGCCTGCTTTTCTTCCTACGAACCTTTTGCTGGCTTGGAGTCAAATCACTCATAACATCATCGAGGTAAAATACGTCAAAATCTGTTTATGGGTTTAGGTTACCCAAAGAAACCCAGGAAAGGTTATAAATTAAAGGTTATATGCATAGTTCATCGTTTGGTATTGTTACAGTCCGGTACTACTACTTAAAATAGACTTATAACGTACAATTAATGCAAAATATCATCGCTCTGGTCTTTTTGGGCAGAGCAATCACAGCCATAGCGATCAGAAAAAGTCACAAATTCATAAATATAGCCGAATTTAAAAGCAGTAGAAAGTTGTGATTACGTCTCATAAAAAACATCATAACGATCACTTAATTCACATAACAAACACTTTCACAAGCTTACTATTCAATTTAGATAATGTGCCATAGCAATCATAAAATTCGAGAACCAAATCCAGAGTAATCATAAACTTACCTTCGTAATGTTGGAGCGCGGGAACGTGGCACAATGGTATTCTCCTCGGCGGTTAGACCACTACTGGCGTTGCCCCGTGCGAGAGGAATAGAGTGTCTATAACGCGTAACTAGGGATGAGCGCGATGTTTTACCTCAGCGCAGAGCGATGAGATAAAATGCCCGGTCACGATTTTAAATTCAATTTGTGGCAAAAGTATTGTTAATATAACCAAAAATATTTCATTACTATGAAGATTAACTATTTGTTATGTAATCTAAATAAGTTGTTTAATATGAACCTTCTCAATAAAAAGTTAAAGAATATTTTTTTCATTCAATCGGGAGTTGAGTCAACCCAGAGCGATCAGGATTTTAAGGTTTAAGATTTTTTTTTTATATTTAAAATAAACTGATTCATAATATTAGTCTTGTATCATGTAGATTAGACACCGAACTGTATATAAAAAAATATTTTGAAAACGTTTTTCAATTTTAAAATGGGTTTATCCAGCCCGACACGAAAAAAAATGCCTCTGGAGATCGACCCTAAAAGGTAATGCATATTTTTCAAGAAATTAATAAAAAATGTTTCTAACCTCAAATCAGATAAGAAGCGAAAACGAAACGTTAAAATGAACGATTGACTACCAAATCTGTCCCAGTATATGTAGTTAGTATCCAGTATCAGTATTTGTAGTCAGTCCGTGGTATAAAATGTCGGGCGAAATCGATAACACGGAACGTAAACAATAAAACAGGTACCGGTAAAGTGGGGCTATTTGGTATGTTTTTTTTTATAATAAACAGTCTTGCACACAAAAACTACTAAGGTTATGAGCTTAGACAATTTTTTTACGACTGACCTCATTAATACCTTCCAGAGAAATGCCGTAGTATTTAGATACTGAACTTAGACACAGAGATATTTTTTTTCAAAAGTGCTATTCTAAATATCACCGCTTTGGAGCTTTTTAAAATCGGCATAATCTTAACTTTGTTTTCACACCATTTGGAGCTGTATCAATTTAAACAGGTCTTGCGATATTTGGACCAATAGAAGTGTATAAGGCCTTTCCTTATAACTTATGTTTTAGTTAATTTGAAATAAAAACACAAATATATAGGATCGTAAAATTTATTATGAAAAAAACGATGCACCACTTAGGGACTTTTTGGAATCTAAAGTATATGATTAATTATTATTATTATATATAACAATCATATATGAATTACAGGCAATATTTGGAACAATTAAGGGCAAGCTACTGGTACTTTCTTTGGTCAATACGCACCATATTTTCGGACCTGTAATAATAATAAAATACAAAAAGAAAGTAAAAGCTTCCCCTTAAATTTATACTTGATTTTGAAATAAAAGACATTTGGGGCTATTTGAGACAGCGATTTTAAACTTAGTAAAACTAAAACACAAAACAGGGGTTATTTGGAATCCTGTTCCAAATAGCCTCAAACTTGTGCTAAAAAGCCCCATTTTACAAAACACAAAAGTATGGCGTCTAAAACAGGTTAGAATAAAATGGAAAACACCAATAGAATAACAAGAAAACATATGTCTACATGAACGAATTCATTTACTACTTACCTTTAAAATGTTGGTATATCAACTGGAAGTAAACTACGTACAAATTAATTCGATTTAATGAGTTTTTTTTTTTTTAATGTATCTAGCCACGTGCTTACACTTTGATGACCTCTAAATTTCGCCGGTGGCACTGACATTAGTTGTAGTATGCCAGGGGGCAGGGGGCAGGAGGCACCCCCCCTCCCCAATCTCCCCCGGGAAACTCGGCTCATACTACGGCTTTTTAAGCGACTAAGAGTTTAAAGGTTAGGTTACAATAATTTGTTTTTCTCAAGAACGGTGAGTTACCTTTTCATGGGAGTAGTGCCAGGGGGCAGGGGGCAAGAGGCACCCCCCTCCCCAATCTCTCCCGGAAAACTGGGCTCATACTACGGCTTTTTAAGCGACTAAGAGTTTAAAGGTTAGGTTACAATAATTTGTTTTTCTCAAGAACGGTGCATTACCTTTTCATGGGAGTAGTGCCAGGGGGCAGGGGGCACCCCCCTCCCCAATCTCCCCAGGGAGACTGGGCTCATACTACGGCTTTTTAAGCGACTAAGAGTTTAAAGGTTAGGTTACAATAATTTGTTTTTCTCAAGAACGGTGCGTTACCTTTTCATGGGAGTGGTGCCAGGGGGCAGGGGGCAGGAGGCACCCCCCCTCTCCAATCTCCCCCGGGAAACTGGGCTCATACTACGGCTTTTTAAGCAACTAAGAGTTTAAAGGTTAGGTTACAATAATTTGTTTATCTCAAGAGCGGTGCGTTACCTTTTCATGGGAGTGGTGCCAGGGGGCAGGGGGCAGGAGGCACCCCCCCTCCCCAATCTCCCCCGGGAAACTCGGCTCATACTACGGCTTTTTAAGCGACTAAGAGTTTAAAGGTTAGGTTACAATAATTTGTTTTTCTCAAGAACGGTGCGTTACCTTTTCATGGGAGTAGTGCCAGGGGGCAGGGGGCAGGAGGCACCCCCTCCCCAATCTCCCCAGGGAGACTGGGCTCATACTACGGCTTTTTAAGCGACTAAGAGTTTAAAGGTTAGGTTACAATAATTTGTTTTTCTCAAGAACGGTGCGTTACCTTTTCATGGGAGTGGTGCCAGGGGGCAGGGGGCACGATACATAATTAAAATAAACTTACCATCATAATTTGGGTCCACGTAGTTGTCATCGCCGTAGTCGATATAGTTTTGTGCCGCAGAGAGAGCAACGAATATACACAGGATTAAATATATAATCTTCATGGCGGCCATCTTCTACAAGCGCATGCGCACTACAATAAACTATTTATTATGTCACTTGCGATTGGTTTAATGAGAGTTTTTATAATAATTTTATTAACATGACCTCCTTATCAAGAGATAAGAAGTTATTTAACTATAAAAAACCGGCCAAGAGCGTGTCGAACGCACAGTGAAGAGTTCCTTAGTGAGCATGAATGTTCTTGCATGCACAATATTCATTCTACGGAACGAAAAAATAAGTTTGTATTTCATAGTATTTCTCGAATGCTAAGAAAATCAAAGTTATGTTTGCGGTAGTAACTGAAAATATCCTATATCACAAAAACTTTTTCCATAAAAATAGCAAACTCAGTTAGAAACGTTATAATCTTTTTAATTATGGAATACAACTCATCCATCAATACCACACTAGCTTATGAGCATTGATTGATTAATTTTTCATCCTTCTGTTATATGTATGGGGAGTGCCACACCTAATTTTTAGGGTTCCGTACTAAACATTATAGTTTCGCCATGTCCGTCTGTATGTCTGTCTGTCTGTCTGACTCCACTGTACCTCAGAGATGCTTAGTACTAGAAAACTGTAATTTGGCATAGGTATACATATTAATCACGCTGATAAAGTACTGAAATAAAATCTTGAAAAAAATCACGGAATGTGGGGATGATTTTTTTTTCTCGTCTTATTTCTCTAAAACATTGCAGGTCTGTGAACACTACTTTTCTATTCAAGGATCCACTTGCGTAATATTAAGCATTAAAGTGCTAATTTTTGTTAGAGTCAAGTGTCCCCACCTTGCCAGCTAAATGGTTGTTTATGGAGAAAAAATTCATGGCAGTAGTACATATAATGAAATTAAAAGGAAAACTATCACAGCTATGTAGGCTTTACAAGTTAACGAGTTATAGTCGACCAACTTAAATTTGCAGTTGGGGAATTGACCGTGGCATATATCGATGTATGAGAGAACAGGTTTTTCAATTAAATACAATGTTAAGTTTGTTTTTGGAATAAATTCGTCCCAAGTAATCCCAACTACGGGACCGTTCATTGTGCGTGGTTCGACCCGCACTTGGCTGATTTTTTTTGTTTTCGTCATTTCGCTACACCATTAGTGATGCACAGATTACCACCTTCTTTTAAATATTCATCGATATCGTGTTCTCCAAATAAAAATATTGTGTCACATCCGGGCGGACGGGCAGACAGGCAGACTGACAGACGGACATACCGGCGAGTCCGTGTGACATGACGGAATTAAGAGGGTTTCGTTTTTGCTACGGAACCCTGAAAAAACGTGACTTTCGTTGGTGGCTGAAGCAATGTTCACCTATTGATGAAAAGGTTATCAACTCATGAGTCGGGGTTTTGGGAATCGGATTTCCCGAAAAGTTAATATAGGCACTGAAATACCCACATTACCTACTCATTGCACTGCAAATAAGATGTTAAGCGCTGCCATGTTAGGGTTTGAAGACTAATTTGTCACGAAGTCTCGTTTGTCTAAATTTGACAGCACGAGACGAGTTTTTTTGTGCAGTCATGTTCACACCGGACGATGAAAAGACATATCTCGTTTTAACTCGTCGAGAAGCGCTTGTCGTGCATGTCATGTTAGCACTGCTGGTCGCCTTTCAGTAGTGACGATTGATTTTGACAATTCTATCACGATTTTTAGTTATTTAGCATCGTTTTTTTGCCAAAACTACAGCAATTAAAATAAAATAATAATGAATGTTAATATTTTATTTTAATCGCTTCTTATTGAAGAACAAACACACTAAATGGTTGCAGTAGACAATAATGAATAAGTTCTCATAAACAAAATTGGTATAACTAAGTATATGTATGGTCGACAAAAATCAGCCTATAATCCCCGAAGGGTTAGGCAGAGATAGTAGAGTAAAGTAAAGTAAAAAAGTTTAAGTTTGTTTTTAAAGTAACAAACCTTACATAAGAATCCCAACAATCCTGTTATTTGTGTCTACTAATACTAGTACAATATTACGTTTGTGATTAATGTGATTATAAATACCTGTGTACGTTATGCGGTTGTTTGTGCTTAATTCACACTGACCTCCGTACTAGTGAAAACTGTATCACGGCAGGTCAGTCTTCCTCGTTCACAAACACACACATTACCGATAATTTGCATTTGACTGCTAAATAAAACATTGATTTATGAGCTATAAGAACACAGATACCTTGTAGGTATTATTTGATCATTTGATGATTTGATGACAATAATAAGTATAATAGGCACTGATTTAAAGAGGCAGTTGTAAATAGCGGTTTTGGTAAGTTAAAAATTATAAACGGCACGTTTAATAACTAGTTCAGCAGTTAAAACTAAGCAGTAAAGTAAACAAAAATGAGTAATAAAAAATAATGAAATGGATCAGTGAATATATAATTGAGCAGGAAAAATAATTAAATGGGTGGTAAAAATTATTGAACGAGCGGTTACATGTGGGAAGTAATAAATCGCAATTTGTCGGTAATAAATCTCATTCAAAGCAATTCTATAGCATACGAGTGCCCTGAATTAGAGTAATAGAGGGGATCTGGTCACTGTTCTAAGCTAACCTAACCTAACATTATCCTTCGCTATATGAAAGGTTCTGTCGACGAATCGTTCGCCGTTGAACCGTTCTATCTCTTTCTGTCGCGGCAGCGACCGCCGAGCGCCAGATCCCCTCTATTACTCTAATTCAGGGTAATTTCGAACTGGCGTACATCACACTCGTATGCTTTCTACGAGTAACTAACGATACGTCGGCCTTGCATACTTCGCTCCAGTGAACTTTCGAACTGGCGTACATAGAGATCCTGTTCTTTTTTACCGCTCATTCAGTTATTGGACTGCTCAATTATTTTTAGAATTGACATTGTATGATAAAATAACCGACTAATTGATTTTTTATTACTGTCCATGTTTTACTGTCGCAATAATTAATCAACCGCCATTAAATTAAATAACTGCTGAATATGTTTTTTCAACTGATCATAATAACATCTCGAATATTTAAATAACAGCTCAAAAAATTAGTTCCCATTAAAAGTATATGACAAAAATTTCAGACAAAAAGTTTGGAGATGTTCCTATAGTAGTATTTATGTATCTATGGTTAGCTGACTGTTTATAAGAACCCCGCCGTCTTATTACAAAACAAGGATTATCTTCAGACCCAGGTTTAAATTATTGAGCCATTTTTGAATTTCGAACTTTATTCCGACTACGTTAAAGTTCTTAATGAAAAACTGTCAACTTAGTACCGGACTAAATAGTCAGTTTTGTATAAAGAACTGCATTTCAATCATAGTAAAGTTCTTATTACGAAAACTGGTTCGATGGTTTAAACCATGTCAAAAGAAATCTTTGTTTTGTAATAACACCGCGTGAGTTTACAATCTAATGGCACGTATGTTATATTAGTGAAAGCCGCTCATCAGGAATAATCTGTCTATCAGGGTTCGTGCCATTTGGTAATATATTATGCAGGAATGCAGCTCACGTATGCAGGTTCATACAAGTAAAAACGAAAAACTTCGTAAGCAATATAAAATAGCTACTGAAGGAGGTGTAGACCCCAGGACGAGCAGCTTCTCACACGGAGAACTGTACCTAAGTCGCTTGGTCCCGCGTCACTAGTCCTGAATCTCTGTATAGTTTGGCTGCTGAGACCAAAACTACAAGGGGAAGTTTTATCAAAAATGTGGCTTTTAAATTATTATATTAGTAAATAGTCTTACGACTTCGACACGTACGTAGTCGCGGGCAGGAGCTATAGGTAAGTGTAAAAATAACGAGCCAGTCGGGATCACACAATAAGGGTTCTTAACCTAACTACACTGAGCAGTGTGTGGAACGGTCGCTGGCCTGCCATAATGCGCGTAATTAATAACCTGAATTAACTACTAAACTATATACCTAAATGACATAGTAACTAGCAAAAAAAATCTGCACAATAAGCGCTTGCAGCGTCGCCTCCCGCTAAGCCAAAAGTCGTGGCCAGGCTCTGAGTCGTGGCATCTCAATCACTCACCCGAACATTTGTTGAGGCTGAGCCCCGCGCCGCGCGCCGCTTCACTATGGGACCAAATGGTATTTTCCATCTCAAAACGGGTTCGGACAAAAGTAGTATTATTGAAACCATTTTGATTGTTTTATATTCTGAGATACATGTGATATCCGATATAATAGTTTTAGGTATATAAAATTACAACCAAATTATCAACTTCGATAATTTAATATTAAGTAAATTACCCATAATGACATAATCCTCGATCTCTTGCCAGCATCAATGTGCCTGCTCTTCTTGAGCCGACTGGCATTGTCAGAGATGATGACAAAAGACCTGATGGTGTGTCTTTGGTTCCGTGGACTTTGGGACATATGCTTGTGTGGGACGCTACCTGTGTAGACACACTGGCACCGTCCCACCTCCAACGGATTACTTCTAAAGCGGGTGCAGCGGCAGAAAATGTCGAAAATCTGAAAATTATTTGGAGGCCATGGCAGCGAGTACAGCTTTGTGCTCTTTGGCGTCGAGACCCTCGGCCCGTGGGGTACCAGTGCGCATAAGCATTTCAATCCAGCGAGGAAATGCCGCCAGCATCCTCGGTACAATGCCTCGAGGGCCTTTTCTTTGTTTAACTTTTTTTTAATTTAATTTAGTTAATGTTAATAACCATCTTGCAATTTGATTATGTAAATAAACGATTTAATTACCCTTTATGGAAGTTCAACTTAAGATATTTCTTCAGGGAATATAATTATAAGCATTACACCTTTTTGGATTGCTCAGGATCTCTAGTTTACAGGTACGTTTTTATGAGAAATATTTTTTTTTATTTTTTAAGTGTCACAGGGGAATTTTCCGTCTTTTTTATTTTTCAAGTAGAGGTTTCCTTGTTGCCGATAGCTGCCGATGTCGAGTTAATGACATTTTGAGATTCCTTAAGTACTCGTATTCGGTAATACAAGGAAATAAAAAAAACCTGCGTCATTATTGCGCCATTTCGAGATAGAAGCAAACATGTCGACCGAGGGAAACCCTCCTCCCTCCTTCACTGTGCACGTGGTTCGGCTGTGGAATTCACTTCCGCCTGACATTAGGGACTGCGAAACTGTTGCTGCTTTTAAAAGAAGAGTGAAAGAACACTATCTTTCCACTTTGCCATAGTTGCATGTTATGTATTTATTATTTTATACTATTAAATTATAAGTATATGTAATAGTGTATTTATGTTTTGCATGCATTTTGGTATACTGTCTAACCATTTATATAATAAAATAAATAAACACTGCTCCATTGCTCCCGTGTGTCTAAATGAATGCAAAACCAGGGTCACGAAATTGCTCTTGACATTGACTTATGATAAGACTGAAGATCTACTACAGATATCGATGGCTTGACCAAATAAAGTAATACGTATGTTTATGATTACATATATTTATACAGACTTACATAAACACAAGTTTTCACTATATTTATCTCTCCCTCACACACATACACATACCCATACGTAGGTACATAAATAGGCCACATCATAGTTGCATTAGCTAGTAAATATATTATAATTTAATAGTGTTATACTATGCTCGTCTTACAACCAGCTACATGTTCAAATCATAGGCGAGGACGCTGGCACCCTAAACACAAGTTAAATCTTACATTGGGTGCCAGAGCTCATCGAAAACACTCTTTTGCCTAGTTGTAAAGTTGCATAATTTTTAGATAAGTGTTTATTGTACAAATGAAGTTATTAAAATACTTTTTTTTATGTAAGTATATTCTCTTATTGTATATTTAAATTAGTGAATAGTTTTTTTTGTTTTTATGTATTATTATTTTTGTTTTCACTCCTACTCTTACACACGGTGTCTATATATCTCTTTGTCTACTGTCCTATCGCAGATATGCTGGAAGAGATTTATTTAGAAATAAGCATCACCTTTGTACGTATTTTTCTGTTCCTTTCTTTTGTCTGTTTATATGTGTGTACATAAACTGTTAAATAAATAAATATAATTTTTTATAATAATATTTTTTTTGCAGTTTAATCACACGAATGTTAATAACGTTGCATATAATTTCTTATTTGTGGTGGTAATTGTAATCAGTATTGGTTCAGCATATATGTGAGGAATATGTTAAACAATTTCTCATCGGTTTTGCACAAGTTACTGAAACTAGGGTCCTAAAAATACTCGGGCTTTCAACATGTTCGTCAATGTGTCCGGATACCTTCCTTCAGTAACTGTGCAATTTCTGAAAAAAGGTTCAAAATGAGTGAATTCGTTTGTGTTCGACGCGATACATGTGCTCAAATAATAAGCGGGAAAAGCACTTCAGATATTGAAACATATTTGTTGGACAATTTCCATCTATCAACAATAGATGTGAATACGGTTATTCAATGTATACAAAGAAATTTGATATCGAGTTGTAACCAAAAATGGATGAAGTAGATGAAGAGTTGATCAAGAGATTATACTCGTACGTAATTTTGCAAACCATGTCATCGGGATTTTTTATAAACTCAGTAAACTTTTGGTGAATATACGCTGGGGACTGCACAATTATATTTGAGTAAATATGACAGGTACTATATGCCATCTTCAGTCCACAAAATTCTTATACACGGTGCCAAAATGATCGAGCATTTGCAGTTTTATCCCGCTCCATGGCGCGCTGAGCGACCTTGAATTTGTGGACCATCCCGACTGTCAGTGTCCACGTTTCGGCACCGTATGTCATAACGGGCAGGACGTATTGGTTGAAGACCTTAGTCTTCAAACCAGGGCTTGTTAACGTTACCAAATAACAAAATAATAACCGTTACGTAACGTTAATTTTAATGTGATACCTTACTAACGTTACAAAAAAATTAACGTTACTTGATAACATTAACAGTAATATAACGTTAATTAACATTAACGTAAAATATGATAATAACGTTAATTTTACCGTTAATTTTGCTACGTTGCCGTTCCGTAGGTTTACATTTTGTGCGGTCGCTTAGCTACACTGTTGCCACTCCGCCGCCGCACTATGGGAAAATCGCGTATGTTTTGTCTCAATACTCCGTATCTCAGTTGTTTCAAAACTAAATGAGCTGTAATTTTGCACACGTATTTTTGGATGTATAAAATTTAATATAAATAATTTCGATTTTGAAAATTCTGTTTATTAATTAATTAAAAAAATAAAACTTGAAAAAATACATGCATTCTATGAGAAAAAAAAACAAAATTTGTCTTTTTATTTTTATTTACTTAAAATGGAATAATTGAAGCAAACGAGAAAAATAAAGTACAAAATTCAGGAAGCTCCTACAGATTTTCGTTGATAGCAAGGGCCTTGGCTTCATCTAAAAGTTCTTTCGATATTGTTTCCGAGTTATTTCAGAAACTTGATATATATTATATGGATCAGAAGTGTACAATAAGGTATGGTGTCTTCATTTGTAGCCGCTCTTGAACACTTTCTAGAATGATGAAGTCTGAACTTTTTGTAATCCTTATTTTGGGATTCTTGCGCGTCTTTGGACAATTGTCCTATAGGTAAAATAGTATTGTATGCACGTAGGAAGGCATTATACCAATTATAAATATTTACGTACAGTTGGGCTGTATTATATTTTTTGTTTTTTGTTTTTATTTTTTGGTGGGAAATCATCAAATAACTTCTCCCGCTCCAGGCGGATCGGGAGGGTGTGTCAGACTCATACTGACTAAAACCCACCCGTATTCCTTCCGTGTTGCCTGTGTTACCAGGGGCCTCGGTAACCCTTTAAAACCTTCACGCGACCCCGGGATTCCCAACGACCTGGGTGTCTCCTGCGGTGGCTAGGGGCGAGAGGGCTCGAAATTTGCCTTTCCGTCAACCGTCCCGCTTCCTCCTTCGCGAGCATTACTGCTTCGCAGAAGGAAGTGACAGCTGCCCATGCCCTCTCGCTTCGTACCATGACCTGAACCAGGGCTGGACGCGAGAGATCTCTGCCGCCGATCGCCTTCACGAGGACACGGCGGCGTTCTGCCCAAGCCGGGAAGACCTCCACCGTGTCCTCCGGGCGATCCACACTGTGTTGACACCCGGGCGTTTCCTCCCACCTTATCCGACACAGGAACCTCCCGAAGCTGCCGTGTCCGGTGAGGACCTGCGTCAGGTGGAAGGTGAGGACACCGTGGTGCCTCTCTAGCCACTCCTCAAAGCGAAGCAATTATCGCCACAATCGTGGCATGCCCAGCATTGGGTTGCGATAACCGTACTCTCCATGTCGCCATGAGATCCCGCCGGAGCTCCGTCCGCTGTGCCACGGATTCTTGCGGCAGCGTAGTTACTAGTTACGCCCCGGCGTTTCGCCTCCTCGCGCCACTCCCATACGTGCGCGAGGACTTTGCCTTCAGATCCCATGGCGGCAATCCAGCAAGGAGGTTCGCTGCCTCACAGGAGACCATGCGGTATCCCCGGACCAGCTGGATGGCCATGACCCTTTGGGCCGCGCTCAACCGGTAGGCTGGCCGTAGCGCCAGGGAACGCGCCCACACAGGAGCCCTAGATTGGGCAGTAGCCGCTTCAAAGCAGCCCCTGCCCACTCCAGTTTCGGAGCCAAACGTCAGAAATGCTCCACGAAGTTCCACCGGCTGTCGAGGACGAGTCCCAGGTACTTCATCGTAGACTCGACGCCGATGTAAACCCCTCCTACCGTTATTTGGGATTCCGACGGTGGCGCGTTCAGAGGGCCATAAAAACACATGACCTCGGACTTGTGCAGGGCCACCTCGAGTCCCAAGTGTCGGATCATTTCGATGATTGTCGCAACCCCGCGTGCCGCTACTTTGGCTGCCACCTGGTGCGACCTCCCTTGCACCAGGACCAACGTCTCGTCAGCGTAACACACTACGCTGACGCCGCTAGGGAGGTCAGCGCGCAGCACCCAGTTGTATCCTATGTTCCACAGATGCGGCCCTAGGACCGATCCCTGTGGGACACCACACGACATCTCTTGCCGGTTCCACACTCCCTAGTGACCGTGGTAAATGACGGCCCTGTCCATCAGATAGGCCTCGACCACACGACAGAGGTAGGTGGTACCGGAGTGCCTCCCTGATGCAACTCCAAGGCAGGGTATTGAAGGCATTGGCGATGTCTAGAGACACCGCCAAGACGACCCCACCCTGGACTACAGCATTCTTCGTCGTGAGGGCTCGTACACGCATGATGGCGTCCACGGTAGGGTGCCTCCTGCGGAAACCAAACTGGCTCTTCGCCAGAGCCTGCTGCTTTTTGGAATTAATAGCCCTTCCAGATGACATACATTATTATGTACATTCGTTTTATAAGTTCTACGTCTACAACTGTAATGTCTGCAGAGCAAAAGTAATTCTGAAAGAATCTCCGAGCTGTGTTTCTTTTATTACTATTTCCAGTGCCTTGTCGAGGTTTATCGACATGCTATAGTCCCATTTCCTCCCTAAACCGCTTTTGTACCAATTTTTTCTTTTCGTGTTTGGTTTTATTTAATTTTCAGGTGTAGTAGCTGACTACTTTTCAAAAGACAAGTTATAAGAAATGTGTAAGATCATCTCCATACTCCTAAACCAAGCATGTAGAACACTACATACTTGGTTTAGGAGTATGGAGATGATCAACGAAACGATGATTAACGAAAGTTCATTTCAATAGGGACTGTCAACAGACAGTCCCTATTGAAATGAACTTTCGTTCACATCTCGTGTCCTAACTGCCTCTAAGTTATTCATTTGCCGAGGACTAGCACTACAAACTGTAAAAGAAGCGCTCGAACGCTCGCCACTTTACCATCAATCATGGTTAAATATAGGTCATGAGTTATTTCGATTACCTCGCCAGTCTTATTTATCAGGGAAGGAGACAGATTATGTTTTTGATTGTTGATATTAGCCACAACAGACGCGGTTTTTTCAGGAGTTTCTTTGGCGTATTCTAACAATATAAGTCTGCAAGTTTTGTTTGTACTCACTCTGCCCGGATGACCCGTCACAACCCCATTTACAGAATAGTTTCAACTTTCTTAAACCATTTTTGTAAACTGAACCAATTAGTAATTTACGTGCCACAGTATGATCCAACAAGTCCTGCAGATTGACTTTTGCACTTATGTTAGTAATGATTATGCTCGAATCTGGTGGGTAACACATCTTTTTCGCTTCAACTAAAGTTGGATAAGAAGGAAACACTGAGCAACAAAGTCCGCTAAACAAAGTCGAAGTTTCTCATACTGTTCTTTGTTAAGGTCTATGTAAAAAAATGTCCGTAGTGCTTCTTCCTTTGAAAAAGGTGTAACGTCTTCAGAGTTCTCAGTTACGTATTTAACAAAAAAAATCTTATAATTGTTTGATGCAGTTCGTATAATATTAACGATTGCGGCCTCCTCCGTCTCACCCATAGACAGTAACTCCTGAGCATATGCATTGAGAACACAGTCCTATCCGTACTCTTGTATTAATTCCATGTTTTTTCGTTTTTTCTGAAGATGCTTCGTATGGTTTCGGGGGTCTGCCGTCACTACTTCCAGGCATATTAGGGTCATTAACCGTGACTCGACACTCTAGTGGAACATGAAATTGACCATCTAACCAGCTGACTCTCTTACTTTCAAAGCGGTCTTTTATCCGAGATGCATTTCTCCAGCGTTCGTTACATTTAGATACCAAGTTTCTTTGAATGTAGAAGACCACAGTAGCCATATCCTCTGGTGACAAATTGAAATTTTCTTGTAAGTAGTCTTCTATATTATTCCTATTTATCAACAAATTGCACAACTCTCGTTTACTACAAACAAATTCACCCGTTTTTCAAATCAGTCAACTTTGCAAATAGTCGAAAAAAGATATTAACTGGTTTTTAGGGCAACTAAATATTTGACCAACAAATGTGAATGTTTCAGCGCTCACCATCCTTTTATAGGCATATGAAATAGTGCTATGTGCAAAAAGATAAGATACGAATACGAGTAATTTGCACTCTTCTCATAACAAACCTGTTTTTATTTCGAACCTAATAGATAGTGACCATATTTTATAAGTAAGGTGGTCAAAACTGTACCAAAACCACAAAGAACTATTAATAATAAACATCACTATAATTAACTTTTTATTAATTTGACCTTAATAGATAACAAATGATTTTATGAGAAATAAAAAGAAATTGAAAAAAAATAATAAGCGATATGTTTTAGCACCGTGTCAGAAAAAGAGCAAGTATGAGCAATTTTTTGTTCTCCTTGCGTAAATTAATGTCTAAAGATCTTAATACAATAAATATCTCGACAGCAGCAAGCAGCGGTAAAGGGTAAATGTCTCATTAAAAAAAAATATCTTATAAACATACTGTGGCGGCATCTACAGCGCCACATACAAAACTACGCATCACACTGACGTCACGCAAAATCCTGCATCGCGCAAGCAGAGTTTACCGCGCAACTAGCATATATACAACATCCCGACATCAACCGTCGGGCAGTTGCCCACCAGACACAACACCCGTCTGGTCGGAGGATCCTCCCTTTTCTATGGAGGATGAGTGAACATTACACCCTGTTCCTCATGCCACCATACTGGTGACCCCGAATATGAACGTCAGCGCAGCCTTCGTGCAACTACTTCAGCGTGACGTCATCATCTACACTTCCTCAAGCTCTCGAGCGGCGAGTCACACAGCCAGCCAGCACCTACGGCTTCAACGGGTATCCTGACCACCAGCATGCAGCGACCGCGCATACCTGGTCATCACCCTAAGCCTCATCAGCAACCTTGGCACAGCACACTGCACTTTCGGCCGGTCAACAAGCAGAGCTCTTCAACGCTCTCCTGGTCGACGCCAGCAGTCAGCCCTCAACCCGGCGCTGTACCACGTCCGACTCACTGGAGCATAACGCAGCGCCACCCCGACTCACTGGGGCATCACCGCAGACAGTTCCGACCCACCGCGAACTATGCGACAACCGGTTCCGACCCACTGGAACCCCACCTGGCACTGGCAAGCATCGCAAGATACACGACTCAGCCCACTATCGACCTCCGGTCTCCGGAGGGGAGTGATGTGGCGGCATCTACAGCGCCACATACAAAACTACGCATCACACTGACGTCACGCAAAATCCTGCATCGCGCAAGCAGAGTTTACCGCGCAACTAGCATATATACAACATCCCGACATCAACCGTCGGGCAGTTGCCCACCAGACACAACACCCGTCTGGTCGGAGGATCCTCCCTTTTCTATGGAGGATGAGTGAACATTACACCCTGTTCCTCATGCCACCATAATACCATCTTAAACTATATTGGTTAATTTTATTTTATCAAAGTAATATAAATAATTAATTAATTATGAAACGTTATGAGGAGATTATAAGCATTCCAAAAATGTATAATACTGGTACATTTATATGAAAAACTTTCGAGTTATGTGGCATTGAATTGCAGTAACGTATTGCTTCAAAATTATGTAATTGAACAAGAGTTAGTTTTTAAGCCTATTTACAATACATTATGATTGGATGCGCGGGGCAACACATAATCGATATTTTGGAATTGGTTTTACGACAAAAATATGGACGAATGCACAACCACTGTTAGGAAAGAAATTAGGTCGCAAATCAGTAGTTGGCGAAAGGAAGGTAGCACGATACCTTATTTGATGCGATGATGATGCACTGTCCCGACGATACAAGCGATTTTCACAAATTTTCACTTGGTTAAATGAATTTTGGGTGCAATGGGATGCACACGCGACGACGCACGAAAACCGAATCCCTCTTGAATTTCGACGACATTCTGCGGGTTGGCGCTGATTGGTGTAGCGGTCTCGCTCACACGCGGGTGAAAGGCAATGTGCAGGAATGGGATAGGGGGAAAGGAGTGCAGTAAAACCAACCTAATCCCATTAATTAGTTATACCAACATCAAAAAACTAAGGAAATGACAATACATAATTTCAGTCGATCAGCGCGCAAGCAATTATTAACAAAAAAAAAAGTGCGTATAGAAAGCTTATTTATTAGACCATATTAATTTATTATTTTTATTCCATAACAACGACATTCACGTGAAACGGTTTTGAGGCGGCTTTGTATGGGGATTTACCATAATGCGGCGGCACGATAGTCAATTAAATCCTGCATGTGTAAAACGACTATTGTAATAGATATAAATAAGAATCATTAATTACATTGACTATTGTCTTCACTTCACTCTTTGATATTGAATTGATTTGATCAGTTATCACTGACTAAATCAGCTCACTATACTATCAAAACTTCTCACGCGTAAGAATCAGGCAAGGCAATGTTTTGATCGGCACGCTATCAGCGCGGTGCGAGGGCGCGCGGCGGGCGGCCCACCACGCACCTCAGGCCCCGCTACTTCCACCTTACCCGTTTAAAAATAACGATAAAAGTAACGTTAATATAAAATTAACGTTAATAAAAATTAACGATAAAATGTAGCATAAATAACGTTAAATCTATTACCGTTATTTTAATTTTAACGGTAACGCTGTCAAATAGAGATAACGTTATGAAAAATTTACCGGTATTTAAAGCCCTGCTTCAAACGATGCGGGATTGGCGACGAGAAGACTTGACGAAGTTTTCCAAACGCTGCCCAACCCAATCCGATCCTCCTGTCGGCTACTTTCTCATAGTTGTGTCTACCGAGCTGGATGACTTGTCCCAGGTAGACGTACTCCTTCACAACTTCGAGAAGCGAACCTTCGATGTGGATTGGACTCGGCAAAGCATGCGAATTGTACATGAGTTTCGTCTTGTCCAAATTCATGCCAAGGCCACTCCGCCGAGAGGCTCCATTTAGGCTGTGCAGCATCTGGTCTAACTGTTCCAGCATCTCTGCCATTATGACGATGTCATCTGCAAAACGAAGGTGTGAGATGTACTCGCCGTTTACATTGATATCCTGTCCAGTCCAGTACACTACGTAGTTATTAACTTTTGATTTTAACCTGTTAAGATCCGCGCGACACCGATTCGGAGTCAAACAATAGAAAATCTATTGTGTCTCATTAGCCGTCCTTGACCAATTAATACAACATAAAGTAAGCAAATAAATAATTTTACATAATTTAAATTTAATTTTACATAAATAAATCATAGTCATTTTTTTTATTAAATAATATTTATCTTTTTTTATATTATAAAGAGAAAATATTTGATTGTTTGTTTGTTTGTTTGTAATGGATAAACTCAAAAACTACTTAACTGGTTTAAAAAAATCTTTCACCTATAGGAAGCTACATTATCAGCGAGTAACATGGGCCATATTTTATTTAAAAAGAAATAGAGATATCTACGAAAAATATAACATGTAACCCAAGTCATCAAAAATTTGCCTAAAGTAATTATTTTGCGTGCGCTGGGAAAACGAATTATGATACATAAAATAATGTACTACATGTTTATAGTACTCATCATTACCCACAAAAAAATCCACGTGACTAAATGTGCCTATTACCTAGGTACCTATTATAATTAAGTCACAATACCCGTAACCGTTTTTTGTTCAAATTTGTCAATCAAAACACGTGTAGAATCGAAAGATGATGACATTCGTATCATGGTATTAATCCTTATCTACCTAAATAGTTTCATAATCAAGGTAGACTATGTAAATGTAACTCTTTAAATTATTAGAATCGGACCTTTCGTTTAGAAGCTATGATGGGTATAAAAATGATAAAACTAATAAGAAAAATGCCGCGGTGTGAGCGAACAGCCCTACGCTTCAATAGTTTACCTATACTTCATAGCAGATAGCTTGATCTCTGCGACAGCTGTCAGTAAAATCACGCCTATGAAGTCCTGAATTTCATAATAGTACAGACGGTACCTGTCAATGTCATACTTTATGGGCATGCCGACCTAATTAGTGATGGGCGATGATTCATCGCGACCACAGACTAGGTATAACTATAATTTATCTTTTAATTTTATTGTATATTTTAATATCAAAACATTATTTACATTTGTACATACTTGATCTAAAATAATAGTGAGTAAATAAAATCCAATTTTTCACCTACTCATGTAACATTCCATCCGTCAACGTCCCATCCTTGGATATCGGGAGAAGACACGCCGCGTTTAGCTCAAAGGCACGTTTGTAATTAAATTAAACCCAATTATATGTTACATTAGCATCGATAATAGTAAGAAACGTCGATAATTTCTATCGACAATTGTTTATATCCTGACAACCGTAGGAATGTCAGTTTGACATAAGTCGCAGAGATCAAGCTACCTTTTATTTTGTATACACATTTATTTTTTTGTAAACTAGAAATAATTGAATAGTAGTTTATAATAACGTCGCAATAAAAATTAAAATAAAAAGATCGCAATCATCTTTTTTCGGAAACAATCTTATAAACGGGATAGAGAGAGTCTTAAACTTTGTAGGCGAAGATACGTAATCCACGCGGATGAAGTCGCGGGCGAAGTGCTACTTATATATGTATAAGTTTACGATTAACTACAATACACATAAATAAACCTTCCGGAATACATTTTCTAAATGTTGGTGAAAACCGCATCAAAGTTCATTGCGTATTTTAGAAGAACAGCGCGGACACACAGCCAGACACTAAGCGGCTTAAATGTATAATATGTATAGATATAGATGTGCTACGGTGTGCTGACATGTGTTTTATATAATGTAACAACATGAACCTTGACAGAGTTCAGAAGTTATCAAAATTAATTCTGTTACTCAAATCTAAAACAATTCAGGGGGGTAACCATCACCTCTTATAGCAGTATTCAGGGGCGTGCCGTCCATAGAGGCAATTAGGCCTAGCCTACCCTACCAACAACGCCAAATGCATTTATTTTAACTATATAATACAAAATATTAAAAAAAAGTTAAACTCCTGTTATAACTCTTATAGCAACTTGTGGCAGACGCCACGTGACTCACAGTTCGACGGAGCTTACGTTATACGTAAGCAAGGCAAGCATTCGTTTCGTCTACATTCCGTTCATAAATTTACGCACACTCGTGTATATTTTCGTGTGTATGAACGGCACACAAAAGTGAAATGGTTTAAATTAGGGGCGTATCTCCTGCGGCAGGAGCTTGGTCCCCATTGGTTGTGTGTAAAGTGAAGATTTAATGAATGAACAATATTGAAGACCAGGGTTCCCAATTTTTGGACAATTCCCCGAATTGCGGGGAAGTTTCCTTCATGACTACCAGACTACTAGAGACAATAAAAAAGGGTGGTATTGTTGAATTTATACCTTCCAAAAATTATAAATTGTAAGGAATAGCAAAAGCCCTATAAAAAAAAATTAAAAACTTCATAATTTTTTATTTTTCTTCTCATATTTAGGAAATTTCTCTTGGTTTTTGGGGAGTTAGGAAAATAAGTTTCGGCAACACAGTCCAGTGTGTCAGTGTTATCCGGTAAAATATGGTAGTCCCTTTTGTGGAAGAACACGGTATGACAGTGATACAATTTTAATTGGTAGTGTTTGTTTCATGTGACAGTGACACGTAATTTATATGTGATCTTGAATGTTTTGCTGTTTTAGATCTTATTAAGTTATAAGTAATTGGTTTTGAAACGTAAAGTAGTGTAAAGATTATGTGTTGTGTTATTATTTGTTTATTTACCTAAGCATGGTGTTCTGTTGTGAAGTTTGCGCCGATAATGTGTTGGTTAGGTTAGGTTAGTCGCACTTGTCGTTTAATGATAAGATTCAAGTTGTGTCTAAAGGTAGATGTGTGCCCGAATTACGAGAATTTATCGAAAAATATGATAATTCATGACTTCGGATATCTTGCAAGTGACGTGTTCTGTAATTATCACCCACCCACTTGGTTATGATATTTGAGGTGGCCGAATCTTTCTTCTGTTTGCATAGTTAGAAAATCGTGTTTTAAACCTTGAATAATGTGGTGAGTTCTTGTATGTAGAGCCGCGCTGTGATGTTGCGCGAATTATTATTTTTTTTTGGTGTCGGTATGCATGGCCTACCCTCTGTGGAGAACCACTGCACGCCACTGATGGTTACCCCCCTGTGCGTGTTTGGTAGAAATAAATGTATAATCGACCAATTTGATTCACAACCCAGTATAAACTTTATTTCAATTTCAAACTTAATTCTAATACAGTTAGGTCGAATTTCGCTTGCACATAAAAATAGTTTTTAGAGTCAGAGCTGAGCGGAGCGGAGCGGAGCGGAGCGGAGCGGAGCGGAGACGTGCGGGACTCTCCCAATCACAGACGAGAGGAGAGATGCGATGTGAATTTCACTGATGTGAATGGTCGATTCTTGTACCTCTGTCCGCTCCGCTCGCCTGCGCCCCACTCCGGTCGGTTCATCGCTCCGCTTCAGTAATATGGTTTGGCTATTCTCTCGGGCAGTACCTAGCAATTTGCTGCACACTATTGACCTACTTCCAAAAACCATGAAGCTGACCAGATGTGAGTTTTTCGATCTGAAAACAAACAAAAGACAGCATAACAAATTACATTTTTTGGAATAATATATTTTAAACAACTAAGTTGATACCTTCTATAAATCTTCTGTAGCGTCCATCGGCCCTCCTGCTCGTTCTGATCACGCGCGCTGGAATCAGATAATTTATTTATTACTAGCTGTTACGCGCGACTATATTATACGCGAGTATTTTTTTTTTTTTTACATATATCCAGGTGGAAATGTAGCCTAGAGTGCTTCAAGGGTCTTTAGGCACCTGAATGACACTGACAAGGAGGCGTCGTTGGTCAACATTTGTGAAACTGTCACAGATCACTGTCATTGTGTACAGACAAAACAAGATGGCGGCGCTAGTTCCGATTGTGGCCGCGCGCCACAATAATCTTGCAGCGTTGCGTGTCTTTCTGAAGGCCACTGAAGATTCACAGATCACAGTTTGACTTTACTTTGCGAAGTTTCATACGGATATGACCCTTATTTTCAAATCTGTAATGTTCATAAGTGAATGTGAGCAAGTGTTTCAAACGAATATGAACCTATTCCCCTTAAAAATAAGAATATTCGAATGAAACTATGAGGCACACATAATCAGCCTATAACGTTCCTACTGCTGACACACAGGCTCTGTGAGAGGAAGTGGGCCACGCTGGCCCACTGCGGGTTGGTGGTGGTGGGGATGTCACATGTCTTTGGATTTTTGGTTCTAGTACGTGCCGGTTTCTTCATGATGATTTTCTTCAACATTTTGAGAGCAGTTGTGATTAATAAATGACACAAAGTAATGTGATGGAGAATCTCTGCGAAGGGTAGAAAAATTTAAATACCTCGGCCACTGGGTCACCGAAGATCTTAAAGACAATTGTGACATTGAGAGGGTACGTAGGTCGCTGGCTGTTCCTTGTAACATGCTGGCCCGCAGGTTTGCGCGATGTACAAAGCCCGTTAAAGTTACGCTTTTTAAAGCTTACTGCCAGTCCTTCTACACGTGCAGCCTGTGGGTCAGTTTCGCTCAGCGGGCATACAGCGACCTACGCGTCCAATATAATAATGCATTGAGGGTACTGTTGGGGCTGCCGTGGCGTTGCAGTGCCTCAGGGATGTTTGCGGACACGAACATTAATGGTTTTGCCGCCATTATTAGAAAAAGATGTGCCTCCCTGATGACGCGTCAGCGCGGCTGTACCAACACTATTCTCAGTGTGTTCGCAGATCGGTGGGATTCACCGATAATGCAGAGGTGGATGCAACTCCACGCTGTAGTGTAGCTGTATGTTTTAGTTTTAGTTGTATATTTCTGTACCTACTAACACTAGTAGTTAAGTAAATTGTTACTAACCCTATGGACTTTGTCTGAAATAAAAGATTTATTATTATTATTATCTTTTATTTCAAGTGTCGGACTCCTGGAGTAATAACCCGAGATTGTCCGAAATGCAATCCAAAAGAATGATTAAGCTATCGGCAGCACGTTTCCATCCGTAGAGTGTCGCCGGTGTTAAGTTCTAATAGCTATGATAATCGTCCGTTTATTGAAATATTACTATGTGGACGTATAGTTAAAGCTCTTCTTGATTCAGGTGCTCAGATGTTTCTAATTAGTGACCATTTAATCAATGAATTAGGTATATCTTTAAACTCGAACAATCCGCTACCACATGCTATTTCTGCTAATAATTCGCTTATATATATTTTAGGAACCGTTTGTCTCCCGGTTCAGTTTAATAATACTACTTTTACTCACGAGTTTTTAGTAGCAAGTTGTATGTCATCTTCTGTTATTCTTGGTATTGAATTTTGGAATAAATTTGGTTTAACCTCAGTTTTTAGTAAGGCTTTTAACAAAAACATCAAAGGTAGCTTGTATCTACCTTGTGTCAGTCAAACACCTTGTCAGGTTTCTTCTATTAGTGAGGCACGTTACGTTCATCCTCGTAATGTCTTATTACCCGACCAAGAGCGTAGTTTACAACGTGTTATTGACGAGTTCGAAGTCATCTCGTCTGACAAGGTTGGTCTCGGTAAAACTACTTGGCTTTCACACAAAATAAATACTACAGGTCCGCCAATAAGACAAAGATTTTATCCTCTCTCTCCCGTCAAATTAAAAATTCTTAACGAAGATATCGATAAGATGTTAGAGATTGGTGTGATTCGTCCATCTCGTTCTCCGTGGGCTAGTCCTGTGGTTATGGTTACGAAGAAAGATGGTTCAATTCGTTTCTGTGTTGATAGCAGGAAGTTAAATAGCGTTACCATCAGGGATTCGTATCCTATTCCCCGCATTCAGGACATCCTTGATAATCTTAGAGGAGCAAGATATATTTAAGCTCGCTTGATTTTAGGAGTGCTTTTTAGCAAATACCACTCGCAGACAAAGAGAGTTGTGAGAAAACCGACTTTATTGTCCCTCAACGTGGTTTATTCGAATTTGTTAGAATGCCTTTTGGTCTTACTAATGCTGCTTCTGAAATGCAACGTCTCACCGATATGATTGTTAATTTTGAGTTCACTTCGACCAGTGATGACTGTATTTTTGGGTATGTCGACGATTTAATTTTAGTGTCGAACGACTTCCACAGTCATCTCGCTCTCCTTAGAAAGGTACTTAACCGTCTTAAGGAAGCTGGTCTTTCTATCAATCTAAAAAAATGTGAATTCTGTAGAAGTGAATTAAAATATCTAGGTTATATTGTAAACGAAAAAGGTTTACAAACTGATCCTAGCAAACTCGATGCAATCAGAGATTTTCCAACACCAACTAGGTACTGCTAAATCTTTGCGCGGTTTTATTGGTATGTGTTCTTACTATAGACGTTTTGTACATGGATTTTCTTCCATTATAGCTCCTCTTACCGCCCTTATTGGTAAGAAGAAGGGACGGGATCCTATAGCTTGGGATGACACAGCTGATCAAGCTTTTAATAAATTATAAGAGGCTTTCATTAACACTCCTGTCATGGCTTGTCCCGATTTTTCCAAGCCATTCTTTTTACAGTGTGATGCGTCAGCAGTCGGCCTTGGTTCAGTCCTTACACAAAAGATTGACAATTTCGAACATCCCATCGCTTATTACTCCCGTTTATTTTCTAAAGCGGAACGTAATTATAGTACTACTGAACGTGAACTTTTATCTGTTCTAGATTCTATAAAACATTTCCATTGTTATTTGGATGCTATGAAGTTTTCAGTCATAACGGATCATATTGCTTTGAAATGGCTCCTTACGCTAAACAACCCATCTGGTCGTTTAGCACGTTGGGCTACTATCATTTCTCAATATACCTTCGACATCGTTCACCGCAAGGGGACGCAACACGTCGTTCCCGATGTTTTATCTAGAATTTACGTAACTCCAGTTACTTTCGATCAGGTTCCCGAACATACTAACGATAGGTGGTATAAGAAAGTTTATTCAGGTGCTCAGAATTCACCCCAAATGTTTCCTGCATACACCATCCAGAATGGTGTTCTTTTAAGGCGCATGCCTATTACTAATCCCTTGTCCCAAGAACCATGGCATATCGTTTTACCCGCTGAAAAGATACTACTCGCAATTTGGGAAATTTATAATAATTTTCCTTCGATACATCCTGGAGTCACTAAAACTTAACGATGCAAACAGAAGAAAGATTCGGCCACCTCAAATATCATAACCAAGTGGGTGGGTGATAATTACAGAACACGTCACTTGCAAGATATCCGAAGTCATGAATTATCATATTTTTGGATAAATTCTCGTAATTCGGGCACACATCTACCTTTAGACACAACTTGAATCTTATCATTAAACGACAAGTGCGACTAACCTAACCTAACCAACACATTATCGGCGCAAACTTCACAACAGAACACCATTCTTAGGTAAATAAACAAATAATAACACAACACATAATCTTTACACTACTTTACGTTTCAAAACCAATTACTTATAACTTAATAAGATCTAAAACAGCAAAACATTGAAGATCACATATAAATTACGTGTCACTGTCACATGAAACAAACACTACCAATTAAAATTGTATCACTGTCATACCGTGTTCTTCCACAAAAGGGACTATCATATTTTGCCGGATAACACTGATACACTGGACTGTGTTGCCGAGACTTATTTTCCTAACTCCCCACAAACCAAGCGAAATTTCCCAAATATGAGAAGAAAAATAAAAAATTATGAAGTTTTTAATTACTTTTATAGGGCTTTTGCTATTCCTTACAATTTATAATTTTTTGGAAGGTATAAATTCAACAATACCACTCTTTTTTTTTTTTATTTTCTCTAGTAGTCTGGTAGTCATGAAGGAAACTTCCCCGCAATTCGGGGAATTGTCCAAAAATTGGGAACCCTGGTCTTCAATATTTTTCATTCATTAAATCTTCACTTTACACACAACCAATGAGGACCAAGCTCCTGCCGCCGGAGTTACGCCCCTAATTTAAACCATTTCACTATTGTGTGCCGTTCATACACACGAAAATATACACGAGTGTGCGTAAATTTATGAACGAAATGTAGGCGAAAGGAATCCTTGCCTTGCGTACGTAAGCTCCGTCGAACTGTGAGTCACGTGGCGTCTGCGACAAGTTGCTATAAGAGTTTTAACAGGAGTTTAACTTTTTTTTTAATATTTTGTGTTATTGTATTACATAGTTAAAATAAATGCATTTGGCGTTGTTGGTAGGGTAGGCTAGGCCTAATTGCCTCTATGGACGGCACGCCCCTGAATATGATGCCTCCGTGGCCTTTTCATTGATAGTTTGTGTTACATGCATCATATTTTTTTGACTTTCCAATAATTGTTCTTTTTTACGAACAAAAAATTATTTATTCTTGTCTTTAGACTCGGGGTGTACAGTTTCTAAATGTCTGCGCAATTTGGCAGGTGCCATGGAACTATTAGGAAGCAGTTTACTACATAACATGCAGAGAGGTGAGCCGTTGGAATCAACAAATCCGAAACTGATATATGATTCATCATACTTCCTTTTTTTCGTCTTTGAAACCGTGGAGCTTGACGTCGTGGCATCATCGTCTGGATCGGTAATTGCTGTATTCTCCGCGCGTACTGCTTTTGAACATTCAGCGTCATTAGAAGATGTTGATGCAACACGTTTAATACCTTTAAGCCAACGTTCCATTCTTCTTTATTAATAATGTTACACGTCAGGATGGTGGGGTCAAAATAATGCACAATCGTTACTGCGTTTATGAGACAAAGTTTAGTCCAAAGAAGAAATGTACAAAACTGATACAATCAGAATACAGCAGGCAGTAGAACTTACAAGCAGGCAGCAGGCTAGCCAGCTTGTAAGTAGGTAGGTACGAACTTATCGCTCCGAACGCTAATCGTCAACTGACTGACGAGGCGCGACTTTTTTTTTTTTTTGTGTATGGCATCTCGTAGTTGACCTTGAGAGGTCGTGACTACTTAACCGGACTTTCCTGTGGCTGCCTTAAGCGGACTTAAAGCCTCCAGCCAGGGGAAAACGAGGCGCGACGCGCGATCGCCGCTTTTATACTTAGTCCTAGACTCGAACTCGAACATTCTCAAAAATACTCGAGTGCGGCGCCTTTGATAAACAAAAAGCGGAAATAAAAATAGAAATACAAAAAAATGCGTTGTAAACAATCTCGACTTTATGTTTTTGAAGATAGAGCCGAAATTCGCTTGTTCACAACTATAGAGAGGTATTCAGAGGCGGCTTTTATCAAAGGGACTGCGCGCTCACAAGTATACGCGCGGCGGGCGGAGTCAAAACGTTCGACCAGTGACCAGAGAGAGGTGTTTTGATTTTTTTTCTAAATTCTTGCGGAACCCTTACAGGGGTATCGCGGAACCCTAGGGTTCCGCGGAACACACTTAGAGTACCGCTGACCTAGGAGCATGTTCATAAGCAATACAAATTTACTTTCTATTTCTGTTTTATTCTGATTTCTTTTGCGATAACTAGGTATTTAAAATACATTCGACAGTAATATAAATTCAAGTTTTAATATTAAATATGTAATACCTACCACATAAGTAGTGCTCCTCAGGATAATGTAGACAAAAATGGCACCTCAGTAGCAGAGGATTAAAAAACCGTAGTTTACTGTAAGTCGTTTGGTACAGAATTGCGGAACCCTCAATGTGAGAGACCGACATGACCCTTGCTCTTGCTATTATCAAATAAGAAACACGTTCTTGATTTAAAGGACATCTGTGAAGCTTTTGAAGCAAATTTTCCAAAAGAACCTAGAATGGCCAGAGTTGATAAATTATTATCTTTGTAAATAATCATTATTTGTACACATTGTAAAAATGTATACCTACTTATTATAATGCTTAGTTGTTTCACGGATAAAACTTCAAGCTTTACTGGAATGGAAATTCAAAGAAACGGTGAGTCAGTGCTGCCAACCGTTTGGGCACTTTTCTTCGGCAGCGGAAAACCTCAACCGGCGTAAGTAAAATAACCTTATTGGCCTTATCTTTCGAGCCGTTTGGGGTTGACACCTTCGGGCCGTGGGGTCCGAGTGCTCATGGTCTGTTCAATGAAATCTCCAAACGGCTGGTTGACACTCCCTGTGGCCCAAGGGCTGGATTTACCAGCCAGAGGCTAAACATTGCCGTACAACGAGCCAGTCTCTTGGGTACATTATCAGTCGGCTGCAATGCGGAGGAATGTTTCGACGCCATGTTTTAATTTAGTGGTATTAGTTAAGATTATGGCTCCGTGCCTCGGAAAGCACGTTAAGCCGTTGGTCCCGGCTGTCATTCGTGGATCTTTGACAGTCGTCACGGGTCGTCAGAAGCCCGGAAGTCTGACAACCAGTCTTACCAAGGGGTATCGTATTACCTAGTAACTGGGTTGTGGATGTCAGGTAGGCAGTCGCTCCATGTAAAATACTGGTATTCAGTTGCATCCGGTTAGACAGGAAGCTGAACCCAACATGGTTGGGAAAAGGCTAGGCAGATGACTTTGTGGGCTTCTTACTACAACTTGTACTAATACTGTTTAGAACAATATACATAATAATATAGTATAACATACATACATAATCAGCCTATAATGTTCCCACTGCTGGGACACAGGCTTCCTCTCTGTGAGAGGGAGTGGGCCATAATCCACCACGCGGGCCCAGTGCGGGTTGGTAGATGTCACATGTCTTGGAATTGTTGGTCCTAGGACATGCCGGTTTCCTCACGATGTTTGCCTTCACCGTTTTGATAGCAGTGGTGATGTAATAATTTACACAAAGTAAAGCGCCTGCCTGGGTTCGAACTTACGACATACAACTCGTAAGTCGCGGTCGTTACCACTGGGCCGCCACTGCTCCCAAATATAGTATAAGCACACTATAAATGAAACAAGATACAGATTACGAGTGTCAGTTAAGTTATGATGTTATATTTTTGATTTAATAATTAATATAACATTGTAATTATAACTATGAGAAAATTAATAATATTATTGAGATAATATTGAAGCATTTTAAAAATAATGAATGAATTAATTAGGTACCCATAGATAAGTTGTTATTTATGTACGTACTCCTGAAAAACATACGCCCGGAGTTAGGGAGCAGCTAAATGGTTGTCTAAGGAGATGTGAAAAAATGCATACAATGAAATTAAAAAGAAAACTATCACATCTAAGTAGGCTTTACAAGTTAACGAGTAATAGTCGACCAACTTAAAGGACATCGTTGAAAATGGCCCTAAGATCAACAAACAACTGACGTACACAACCCTTATAAACATATTTTATTTTACTAATTGCGAATATCTGTATTACATAATAGAAACGGCCATTCTGCGTTACATAATTAACAATTAAAAGAGCTGAAACGATTAACGACATCACATCAGAAATGCCGCCATCTTTGATCATCATCAATTACATTTGACGTGACAATTAGTGATGCCCAATATTTCCTTTCACACACATCGAGAGTGAGATTACTTGCGTTGGCCACCTGCTCACAGATGTCATACGCATCCACCCTACTTTTCGTATCAACATTTTTGGCTCTAGGGTATGACGCTTTTATAGTGACTTGTGCGACGTTTTAATTGGTAGCATACACCTTAGGTGGGTCATTGTCATAACCCTAAAAAAACTGTTCATACGAATCATATAAGACAGTTTTAATAATTGCGTCTTAATTTTACATCACAATAATAAAGTAAACGAAATGTACTATAAATTATACATTATACTATAAGTTGTTAATTTTGTATTTGATAATAGGTTCCATTTCATCCATTTTGACTTACTTATACACACATCAAAAAAGTCTGAGCAACATATACGGTTTTGAACTCTCGAACGATTTTTACTATTGTAATATATTTATATTTCTTATATAAATAATAACTAAGCCTTTTTTGATGCATTCATGACTAAAGCAATAAAATTCTTCATTCAATTGTTCATTTAATCACAATAATTAACAATATGTGTACCGTAACAAACGTAGTATAAAATAAAGTTAAAATGAAATTAAACTTTCATGTTTTACAAAATTAAATAACATTTTTTTTTTTATATTGGGTACTTAATTCAATACAAATTGTGACCGCCTCTGTTGTTAAAACCTTGTCGGCAACAATTTTTTATTGAATTTATAAGATTATTTATCTGATCCTGCGGCAATCGCTCCCAATGGAATATTAACAAGTCTTTCAGTTGTACAACCCAACAACTGAAAGACTTGTTAAAATTCCGTCCAGGTTCTCTAGAACATGTCTCTGGAGCATGTCCCATGCGTGCTCGTTGGAATTATGGTCTGGTGATTGTGCAGGCCACGGCAATACCCAGATGCTTTGCATTGCCAAGTATCTCTGGTCCTCCGAGCTGTGTGCGAACGCGCATTGTCATGCATCAGCGTGAAATCCGAGCCAAGACTTTGTGAAAATGGGTGAACATAAGGCCCGAGGACATTTTTAACGTAACTTTCAGTGTTCATATTGCCATCTACAAAAACGAGCTCAGTTTGTCTGTTCTTCATAATATCCACCCATACCACCACTGTGGAGCCACTGTAAGGGTGCACTTCCTGGACGCATCTCAGCCGTTCAGCATTTTCGGGACGACGATACTCTCTTATCGTTCTCGTATCAGGGCTTAATCCAAACCAGGACTCATCGCAAAATAAAATTTTATCCTATTGCTCCTGAGTCCATGTCAAGTATTCTCTAGACCATTCGTTTCGACGGGTACGATTCCCATGGCGTATAAGTGGCCACCTAACTGGGCGTCGTGCTCTTAGGCCGTATTCATGCAGCCTGTTTCCCACGGTTTGGTGGCTAACAAACCATCTCCCGGGAGGTTTACATCGCCTGACATCTTGCAGTCTTGAAGAATTTTTGGGGTGGCCTCTATGCCCTTACCACTATGGCCGCTTTTACAAATATAAGGCTTATATTTAAATTTGCGCGAAATTTAAATTGCAAATTACAAAAATTAAATAAATTCTCTACCAATTAGTATACAATTATTTTCAAAAATGAATCGTTTTATGGGTTTTTTCTTAATTTAAAGTTAAGGTGGCCGCTTTGAGCTGACCTCCCCTACTGCAGAGTGGTACGCTAACAATTGTTTGCCACTTCTTCTTCGTCTTGGAAAAAGTTCGGGAGAAACAACCTCGCAGTAGGATCCTCCTTCACCACGACAACGCCTCGTCGCACACCGCCAAGCAAACAATCGACTACTTGGCGACGTCAGATGTGGAATTACTGGGTGGGTACCCGACCGCGGGCACTGCCCGCGGAAAACGTTTTATGGACGCCGAGGAAGCAGTGGCTGCGTTGCAAAATGCCGTCGAAGAGACCTCTAAGGACGAGTAGGTGAAGTGCTTTGCTCAGTGGTTCCATCGGATGCAGCGATGTATTGAATGTAAATGGACACTATTTTGAAAATATATAATAAAACTAATAACTTGCTAGTTTGTTCAGTTTTTGATTTTCTAAGAACTTTCAGTGTCACCCTCGTATTAGTGCCAAGTTTCATGTTTATTAACCGAAGGAATAAATCCCCCTTTTCCCCGAGTTTGAATTGCCAAAAAACCCGTCGTTTGTCGTAGTAGGGACAAAAGATATTTTATTAATATAAGCGAAAAATAAGCAAATTTTCGCAATCAGACGCGTATTATATTTTATTTGTGCAAACACACGGTTATTATCTAAACTTACTTGTCCTAACAGTGTGATGGAAGAGGGAATCTTTATCAACTTATGCCTGTTTTTTTTCAGGTGACTTTGATGCCTTCCTAGCTCAGTTCAAACCACGAGAAAGACCGGCCTTCAGACTAAGTCCTCAAACAATCATGAAAATATATCAACGGTGTACAGCAAACGGCTGTGTGGATGTAAGAAGTAGGATTTGGGGATAGAACGCAATGACTTAATGATACCATACGCACCTACTCTACCCATGTGCCTGCCCAGTAAAAGCCTTATGGTGCGTTTCCACAGTAGGGTTGCCAACTTTATTAAGAAGAAATAAATTCTTTCTGATTTCATAAAGGGTAATTATAGAGTACAGAGATATAAAAAACAGGTGGAAATAAAAACAAAAAATATTGTACAGCTTGTAGACTACTAATAATTCTGAGTTCAAATTGACGAGATACTCAGTTAACTAGCTGCGCCCCGCGGTTTCACCCGCATAAGTCTCGATCCCGTGGGAATATCGGGATAAAATTATCCTATTTCCTAATCCCGGTCATGGTCTACACATGTGCCAAGTCTCATTCAAATTCGTTGAGCCGTTTTAGCGTGAAAGCGTAACAAACAAAAAACTATATTACTTTCGCATTTATAATTAATATTATCCTAATACTTACTAATGTAAGGATTAGGATTTCAATGAACTCCTATTTCTTTATTCCCGCGAACTTGCAGTCATGACCGGAAACAGGGCTGTCTAAACCTATTCGACGCCCTGGACAGTTTGGGATAATGGGGCTGCTACGGAGGACGCAGGATCGATCGAAGCAAGCTCGAAAATATAACACCCGCCTCGAATAGGTTAAGTTTTCTTTTGGCAGCCTACGAAGCTGGCAGAAACTAGGTGCCCCCATGGATCGTGGGACCCTTTTTTTTTTTTGAGGTTGGGAAATCATCAAATAACTTCTCCCGCTCTGGGCGGAGCGGGAGGGTGTGTCAGACTCTTACTGACTAAAACCCACCCGTATTCCTTCCTGTTGCCTGTGTTGCGGGGGCCTCGGTGACCCATAAGTCGCGACCCCGGCAGTCATCGGCCCTAGTGGACCCCTACCTATGTGCTGACGACATCTCTTTGAGGCGCGCGTGGAATACAACGCGCCGTCGACCCGGGCCTGGTCCTTACCGGACAGTGAGCTACCCATTGCTCACCGTCCGCAAGCCCGCGCCTACGGTGGCCGGAAATCCGCCCGGGATTCTCGACGCTCTGGGCGTCTCCTACGGGCGGCTAGGGGCGAGAGGGCGCGAAACTTGCCTTTCCCTCAACCGTCCCGCCTCCTCCTTCGCGAGCATTACTGTTTCGCAGAAGGAGGTGACGGCTGCCCATGCCCTCTCGCTCCGTACCATGGCCTGAACCAGGGCCGGACGCGAGAGAACTCTGCCGCCGATCGCCTCCACGAGGACACGGCGGTGCTCTGCCCAAGCCGGGCAGACCTCCACCGTATGCTCCACCGTGTCCTCCGGGCGATCTACACAGTGGTGACACCTGAGCGTTTCCTCCCGCCTTTTCCGACACAGGAACCTCCCGAAGCTGCCGTGTCCGGTGAGGACCTGCGTCAGGCGGAAGGGGAGGACGCCATGGCGCATCTCTAGCCACTCCTCAAAGAGGGGACTTATCGCCGCAATCGTGGCGTGCCCAGCACTGGGTTGCGACACCCGTACTTTCCATGACGCCATGAGATCCCGCCGGAGCTCCGTCCGCTGTGCCGCGATTTCTCGCGGCAGCGGACTTACGCCCCGGTGTTTCGCTTCCTCGCGCCACTCCCATACGTGCGCGAGGACTTTTGCCTCCAGATCCCATGGCGGCAATCCGGCAAGGAGGCTCGCTGCCTAAAAGGAGACCGTGCGTTATCACCGGACCATCCGGATGGCCATGACCCTTTGGGCCGCGCTCAACCGGCGGGCTGGCCGCAGCGCCAGAGAGCGCGCCCATACAGGAGCCCCGTAGAGGGCCATGGACCGGACGACCCCCGCGTAGAGCCTCCGGCAGGAAGCGTTTGGACCCCTAGATTGAGCAGGAGCTGCTTCAATGCAGCGCCCGCCCGCTCCAGTTTGGGAGCCAAACGTCTGAAATGCTCCAAGAAGTTCCACCGGCTATCGAGGACGAGTCCCAGGTACTTCATCGTTGACTCGACGCCGATGGAAACCCCTCCTACCGTTATTTGGGACCCCAACGGTGGCGCGTTCCGTGGACCATGAAAACACATGGCCTCGGACTTGTGCAAGGCCACCTCGAGTCCCAATTGCCTGATCCTTTCGACGATTGTCGCAACCCCGCGTGCCGCTACTTCGGCCGCCGCCTGGTGCGACCTCCCCTGCGCCAGGACCAACGTGTCGTCAGCGTAGCACACTACGCTGACGCCGCTAGGGAGGTCGGCGCATCGTGGGGCCCTGAGGCACTTATCCAGTGGCCAATGGAAAAGATGGCCCTGACCGAGAATACTGTCAATGAATGCTGCATTAATTCAATTCAAAGCCAGAGCATATAGGGTATCTTAGCTTACTCTATTGCTTTAGTCAATACTAATATTGTAAATAAATAAATAAATAAATAAAATCATTTTAATTCGTACCACTAAAAGATTTATAAAATATTAGCAACAGGTTAGTACTTAAAATACTATTGTTACTAACTTAAACTAAGTACGAATTAATGAGAAGACCACCCAACGACTAGACACAACGAGAAATAGAAACTATGGTATAAGTCTTCACACAAATTGCCTTATTGGAGGATTATATAGAGGTAAAATTTGTTTACACACACAGCCTGAACAGCCAGCCATATACATAGCCTGAAGAATTGCCAAATGTAAGTGGCAGTGGGCAGGGCACATTGCTCGCAGAACAGATGGCCGATGGTGCCGAAAGGTTCTGGAGTGGCGACCGCGAACCGGAAGACGTAGCGTTGGAAGGCCCCCCACAAGGTGGACCGATAACCTTGTGAAGGCCGCAGGAATCCGCTGGATTCGGGAAGTACAGAACCGGTCGAAGTGGCGGTGCTTGGGGGAGGCCTATGTCCAGCAGTGGACGTCTTTCGGCTGAAATGATGATGATGATGAAAATTTGTTTACAAGTTTTTATGTAGGGGGTAATCTTCGATTTCGATTTTGAAAATTCTATCACTAATGGGAAGCTACAATACTTCCGAGTGTAATAGGAGATATTTTATTTTAAGAAATTTCAGGCAGACGAACTCGTGGGCAGAAACTATTATATTATAAATTACGCCTATGCGAAATAGATTAGGTACAATTGTCCATATTAGAGCACGGTTGGCAACCCTATTCAACAGGCTACTGAAATTTTGAAATTCTTAGTTATTTTTTGAGATTCTTGAATAGAAAAATAAAAATATTGCCAATAATCGCGCTGTCCACGCAACGTGGCGCCGCGAGCGACTCCGAGAGGGTGTCTGGTGATCATAACTTATAAAATATATTAATAATTAATATATTTTTGTAGGTAGGCATAGCCTGCAATCTACATAATTTTTTTAATAATAAAACTTGTTTTTTTAATTGTGTTTGTTTTTACGTGTATTTTCCTCGTTTAGTCAGTTAAAGAACTAAGTTTATCAGTTGGGTTAGGTTGGGTCAGAGTGGAATAGGTATAATTAAGATAGTACGCGGTAATGCGCACTCGCCAATCGAACCCAATACCGAGCGAGGAAGACAGTAGATATCTCGTTAACCCGAGCACCTCCGCCTGAGTAACATCGACGTAATTTCGCATTGCATTATATTATTTATTGAAATAGCAGAATAAGGAAATGCAAAGTTTGCGCCCTCACTCCCCTAGCCGCCGCAGGAGACGCTCTGGGCGTCGGGAATTCCAGGCGGATTTCCGGCCACCGTAGGCGCAGGCTTGCGGACGGTGAGCGTAATTACAGTTACAGTCATGTATCATGTATCAGTATTATGTATCAAAATCATGTATCAGTATCATGTATCAGTATCATGTACCAGTATCATGTACTAGTATCATGTCGTGTATCAGTATGATGTACCAGTAACATGTATCAGTATCATGTATCAGTATCACGTACAAGTATCATATAATAATATCATGTATCAGTATTATGTATCAATATACTTCACTGGAAAAAAGTTTTTGGATTTGTGGACCAGCAAAAATTCCTTTTGCTTCGGACAGCATTGGAAAAAGTAAAAGAAAAATGTACAAGCTCCAGATTTTTCATCTAGCTTTTCACGAATTGTTTCATAACTCCTAACTTGATGTGTAAAGGCGGCATTAATATATTTTCAAGTTCAGCAATAGATTCACATTTAACGTTTTGTATCCCAGTGTAGCAATTGCTTCGGGCCCCGCGCAATAAAAAAGTAAAAAAAAATAAAATTCATTTATTTAAGGTCCTTGACCCATATTAAATACAAAAGCTCACAATTTTGTCAATTTTACAAGTGTCGCTTGTGCAATTCAATAAGTATTTAATAAAAAGTTGAGTGATTCATAAATAAATTAAGTTAATTATATGACGTAACAATATGAGTAGCAGATAAATGTCACATCAAATCAACTAATGTCAAAGCACACAGCAAAAAAAACTGAAATTACACGGTTTATCTCAAATTTAAACAAGCTAAATAGGTTGTTTAAATTTGAGATAAATTTCCGTCGCCGTTCAGTTGCTTATTACCAAGGTGAGATGTCAGATGTTACACATCATATGCGACTACTGTAAGGCTCGCTCGTTTTTTTTTACCGCTTAATACTTTAACCTTTTGACCGCCACAGTCATGTATAGATGACAAGCCAAAAAGTGCCCAGCACGCCACGGTCACGACTAGATGACAGACTTTTATACGTAAATAAAACTCATAAAACAACATTGTTTTTTTATTTCCTTTGCTAATTATGTTCCTTGACTCATCCTAAATTAGATTAGTCGAACTTCTTTCTGTATATTTCATGTATATTTTAATTTTAGTTTTTTGTTTTTTTTTGTTCTTCTGACATAACTTCATTTACTTAATTTAATTCATTGTCCTATTTAATTATTATTATTTTTTTAATTTTTATTTTGCTGTGTTCTTTTGACATTAGTTGATTTGATTTGACATTTATCTGCTACTCATATTGTTACATCATATAACTAACTTAATTTATTTATGAATCACTCAACTTTTTATTACATACTTATTTAATTGCACAAGCGACAATTGTAAAATTTACATAATTGTGAGCTTTTGTATTTAATATGGGTCAAGGACCTTAAATAAATGAATTTTAGTTTATTTTTATTTTTTTATTGCGCGGGGCCCGAAGCAATTGCTACACTTGCTACGTGGTTAATCCGCCACTAGTTGGGATACAAAACAAAGTGAATCTATTCCTGTACTTGAAAATATATTAATGCCGCCTTTACACATCAAGTTAGGACTTATGAAACAATTTGTGAAAAGCTAGATGAAAGATCTGAAGCTTGTACATTTTTTTTTTACTTTTTCCAATGCTGTCAGAAGCAAAACTTAAAGCCGGAATTTTTGTTGGTCCACAAATCAAAAAACTTTTTTCCAGTGAAGTATATTGATACATAATACTGATACATGATACTGATACTGATACACGATATGTGATACATGATACATGATACTGATACGGACACATGATACTAGTACATGATACTGGTACATGATACTGATACATGATACTGATACATGATTTTGATACATAATACTGATACATGACTGTAACTGTAATTACGCTCACCGTCCGCAAGCCTGCGCGTACGGTGGCCGGAAATCCGCCTGGAATACCCGACGCCCAGAGCGTCTCCTGCGGCGGCTAGAGGCGTGAGGGCGCAAACTTTGCCTCTCCTTCACCCGTTCCGCCTCCTCCTTGCGATCATTACTGCTTCGCAAAAGAAGGTGACGGCTACCCATGCCCTCTGGCTCCGTACCACAGCCGGATGCGAGAGACATCCACCGTATCTTCCGGGCGATCCACACAGCGATGACACCCGGGCGACCCCCTTCCGCCTTATCCGACACAGGAACCTCCCGAAACTGCCGTGTCTGGTGAGGACCTGCGTCAGGCAGAAGGTGAGGACGCCGTGTTGCCTCTCTAGCCTCACTCCTCAAAGGGGCTTATCGCCGCAATTGTGGCGTTTCCAGCACTGGGTTGCGACAATCGCACTCTCCATGTCGCCATGAGATCCCGCCGGAGCTCTGTGTGTGGCACAATTGTACAATTGTGTAATTGCGTACTGTGCCGTAATTTCTCGTGGCAAGGGAGTTTCGCCACGGCGTTTTGCCTCCTCGCGCCACTCCCATATGTGCGCGAGGACTTTTGCCTTCAGATCCCATGGCGGCAATCCGGCAAGGAGGTTCGCCGCCTCACCGGTGACCGTGCGGCATCCCCGGACCAGCATGATGGACATGACCCTTTGGGCCGCGTTTAATCGACGGACTGGCCGCCGCCCCGGGGAACGCGCCCACAACGATGCCGCGTATAGGGCCATGGACCTCACGACCCCCACGTAGAGCTCCTTTGATTACACATCATTGGCACAAATACAATAAAAATCGTAATCATCAATTTTCCAGAAATACCCATTAAAGGGGGTGGAGAAAGTTGACTTTTTTTTGGAAAAACCTAAAATCAAATGATGCTCATGATGCACATTGGCACAAATACAATAAAATTGTAATAATCAATTTTCAAGAAATACCCATTAAAAGAGGTGGAGGGAGTGTTTATTTTTTGGAAAACCTAAAATCAAATGATGCTCATGATGCAACCCGGAGTGGCAGTGGCGTGTATTTTATAAAGACAGAAAGACACTGCCTACCCCACCTAACTCAGATAAATATTTATAATCTTGTTCTGCTATCTGGTAGTATTTTATCTACGAGTACCAAAAAATCTTAATTCATAATTCAGCGCCACCTTTCGAATGTCGGGTAACATCGACGTAATTTCGCATTGCGCTGCGCTAGCGCCGCCAAGTGCAACGGGAAAGGCAGAAACTATTTGCGCCTAAACGTGTATATGTGTGCTCTCATGGTCATACAGATTGAATGGGTGTGCGTTCCTATAGATACGAGACACACAATGTCACAAATAACGCACACCACCGCATAGAGACACTGACTTTTTTACAACACGAGAAATTACGACACTTACCGAAGTTTTCCGGTTCGAAGTTAGCTATGCAACTATTTTAAAAAGTAGCATTGTTTCAAATTTTCGCTACATAGAGTACCATTTTTTTTGTCGTATTTTTTAAACTGAGTCGAGCCGCCATTATTGTTAGTTTTGATTTGGTTGTGAGTTATTAAAGATTTTAACGTTGATAATAGTGATGAAATTTGTTCAGGTGGTGTGTGTATAGAGAAAATAAAAAATTATGCGTTTTCAAAACTATCTTTCGGTGACAAAAAAACAAGTGATCGTGATAGGTCGTTGTACGCCGGATTTGCAATTAATATAAACTAAAATCAGTCAATCTATATAAGATATTTGAGGTGGCAATTACCTACATCATTATTTTATCGACAAGAAAACGAATCAAAAGCAGCATGCAATGCATGCTGCTTTTGGTAAGATGGATATAATATGGATGGATAGGTAAGATTATTTTTTCTGCCTACCCTGTCTAAAAACTCTGTGCACGCCACTGCGGAGTGGGTTGCATCATGAGCGTCATTTGATTTTAGGAAAGTGACGATAATGACGTCACAATCAAGTAGCTGCACGAAGGCTGCGCTGACGTTCATATTCGGTCACGACGAGTATCTCTGTATGAGGAACGTACCCACCCCGTTCCTCATAAAGATGATACTCGTCGTGACCGAATATGAACGTCAGCGCAGCCTTCGCGTAAAGTTCCGCATCCTCTGAAGAAAAGGGAAGATCTTCCCAAAAGACGGGTGTTGTGTCTGGTGGGCTACTGTCCGACGTTTGATGTCTGGATGTTGTTTATAGCATTAATAATAAATCGCGCGAATAACTTGTGCGATGCAGGATTATGCGAGACGTCAGTGTGATGCGTAGTTCGCACATAGCCTTGCGTTGTAGATGCCACCACTTAACTGACCCAAGTTGCAAATTCTTATTGTTCCTCTCAAACATAGCAACCGCAACCAAATCTCTTCACCACGCTTGATTGACTGGTAGAGAATGCCTAAGGCATTAAAATCCGCCTTTGTACCTTTTTTGTGTGTAAAAAGTTTAAATAAATAAGTTAGACCAAAGCCTATTGATTTTGAGGTACCTACTAAATTTTAATGGAAGTTTCTAACCATTATGATATGATAAAATAAAGAGGTAAATATTGTCAAATTACCTTGAAAGAGCAATAACAAAAGCCGGAATGAGATTCATACTAAAACTGGATACGTGCGCACACTACAAACTTCGGAACGGCGGCAGTTGACACAAACATCAATATGGCGGCATTTAATGGCGTTTGCGGTGTTGCTAATTTCAATAAAGCATAACTAAATGGAAGTTTTTTATTAATAACACATATAAAATGGGTAACAAAAACTGAAAACCATTTTGGCCCTGTGACAAGTTTTAAATTCATTTATATCCGTCAATTTTTAATCAAATCACCAAAAAGGCAATATATTTGGACCTTTTTACCTCGTAAAATTGTTAAGGAATGCATACTCTTTATGAGTACTCTATGGTTGTGTTGCCTAGCAATACTCTCTCTTGTTAAACATGTCATTCCTGTTATTCGGTTTTATTCGTTAGATATCAATATACATTGTAAATCATATTCTCTTATTAACTGTTTTCCTATTTCCTCACCACCTAACTTTAACATGGTAGCAGAGCGTTGAAAGTTGCGAGAGAAGCTGCAAAAGTTTTTTCCTAGTAGGAAAGAATAAGTAAGAAAAATAAAATTATTCTAGCAGAAGTGTACCTAGACAAATCCATCGAAATGGATAGGGCTATAGCTGAAGCCGCAAAGGTACAAACAGTGCACCTAAACGAAAATAACTACAAGCATTGGAGATATAGGATCGAAACGGTATGCAGAGCCATTCCCGGAGCTGAACAAATTTTACAAGGGAAAATAATCAATCCCGGAGAACTAGCAAAGACTGCTGATGCTGCTGCTAAAGTAAAATATGAGAACGATTTACAACAATTTATAAAGATTTATTGTATAGTAGGTATTTACTCTGATGACAACGAATATGACAGACGAGTTACTAAAGCAAGTCATGCGTTACAAAAGCGCTAAAGAGGTATGGGACGAATTAGAACGCCTATAAAGTGGAAGTAGCGAAGACAAAAGTTATGATCTCTGTCTAAAATTCTTTGATTATAAAAAAGATCCTGAACATGACATAAGGAAGCACATATCTGCGTTAAAGAATATTTGGCACGAGCTGAATAGCCAAATCGAACCAAACCTGCCTGAGATATTACTGATTTGTAAGATTCTTGGAACTTTGCCACAAGATTATTTTGCTTTTAAGTCAAGTTGGTTTTTAATAACAAAAAAGGATCGGACAGTTGAAAATCTGACGTCACAATTGAGCGCTTATGAAAAAGCATTGACTACTCGAGAAGAAACGGAGAATACCGAGGAAGTATTCGCCGTGAAGACACGAAAAAAAAGACAAAGAATAAAGTTTTTCAAATGTAATTATTGTGGAGAATCAGGCCATGTTGTGCGGAAATGCCAAAAATGGATAAAAGATGGCAGACCGCCAAAGCCGTCAAACGCTAGACAAAACCCAAATGTGTCTGTAAATATGACTGTGTTAGCTGTAGAGAATGGATTGCCAATAGATAAAGTTAACTGGAACGTTGATAACGGAGCAACAAGCCATGTAACTAATAGAGGTGACTTCTTCGAGAGCTTCGAGCACTTCAAAGGGACACATACGGTGACTGTGGCGAACGGTGAAACCATTGAAGCCATTGGTATAGGCAACATTAAAGCTGAAGCCATCGTTAATGGAAAAGTTGAGCAAATACTTTTGAAAGACGTTTGGTATGTCCCAAAGATTAAAAGAAACTTATTCTCAATGCTGTCTGTGCATGATAATTTGAGCACAAGTACGTTCGAGTCTAAACCTTAGCAATGTGTAGTAAAAGTAAATGGAGAAGCAAAAGTAATTGGAACTAGAACGATTAAAAGCTGGAGTTGAAACGTGTAGCGCCCAAAAATCAAGAAGTCAATCAATTACTGACAAATCCTATACAAGTATACCATGAAAGGCTGGTACATCAGAACAAAAGACATGTTCGTCAGGTTATCGAAAAAGAGCTAGGATTAAAAATGGAGAACAACCAATATGACATTTGTGAAGGCTGTGTCTATGGAAAAGCGCACAGGCATTCATTTGGAACAAGGGTTAGAGCCACTAAATCTGGAGAACTAATCCATTCACATTTATGCGGACCATTTCCATATTCGATTTCAAAATTTCGATATTAAATTCTGTTCAAGGACGACTTCACACGATATCGTCACATCTACTTTCTACGACAAAAGTCTGAAGCAGATTCAAAGCTTAAGATCTTCTTAAATGAAACTAAAGCCGCAGGACATATCATTAAAGAAATGTTAAGTGACAACGGAGGAGAATTTGTTAGCGCGGAATTCAAAAATATCCTAACTGAAAACGGAATTAAGCAAAGATTCACAATGCCCCACACCCCAGAGCAAGCAGGCTGCGTAGAGCGTGAAATCGGACGGTAGTAGAAGCCGCACGCGCCATCATGCATGCACATGATATAATACCTGATGACTTGTGGGCAGAGATAGTAAATGGGACAGTCTACATGTTGAATCGCACAGGGCCAACGAACGTGCCAAACAAGTCTCCACATGAGCTGTGGCACGGACAGAAGCCTGCGATAAAACATCTTAGAATACAAGGTTGCACCTGCTATGCCCATGTTCCTAAAGCTAATCGCAAGAAGCTGCACAAAAAAGGCACAAAAAGGGATACTTATTGGTTATGAAGGAGATGAAGGCTATAGGATCTGGGACAAAGAAGCATTCAAATTGATTAGATCCAGAAATGTCACCTTCGAAGAGGTACCTTTACTGGGAAAATCAAAAGAGGATGTACCTAAACCGAAAAAAGCCGACTCCTGTTCTTCAGAGGAACTTCAATCATAATTTCCCAAGTCTCGAGAGTGAACATGAAATTAATGTTAACAGAGAGATTGGAGAACGACATGCTTCAGAGGATGAAATCGAAATCATTTCAAGACCTTCTTCATCAAGGGCACATATTGAAACCAATGAAGAAATGGTAGATGATATCAATGAATCAGATTTCGAGTCCTTAGCTTCTGAAGAAGAAAACGAAAACCTAGCTGAGGAAAACGAAAGCCACAATTCTGATGAAAACCGTATGGTTCTCAGAGATAGAGCAAACCTAAAGCTAAGTAAGTAAGGTTTAATGATCATATTATGGATAGCTCTGGAAGCCAAAAATTTATACGAGCCCTTAACCTATAAGCAGGCAATATCATGTGAAGACAAAGAAAAATGGACAAATGCTATCGAGAGCGAAATAAACTCGTTAAGAGAGAACGAAACATGGGAACTAGTCGAACTACCAAAAGGTCGAAAAGCCATCCCATGCAAGTGGATTTTCAAAATAAAGACCAATCCTGATGGATCTATTGATAAATACAAGGCTCGGCTAGTGATAAAGGGATATTCGCAGAAGAAAGATATTGATTTCCACGAAACTTTTAGTCCAGTTGCTAGGAGCAGCACGATAAGAGCCGTCTTGAGCGTAACTGCAAGGGAGAAACTCAAGCTATCACAATTCGACGTGTCTACAGCCTTCCTTTATGGCACGTTAGACGATGAGATTTACATGAAACCGCCTGAAGGTTATGCTGACGAGAAGTATGTCTTTAAATTAAAGAAGAGCTTGTATGGACTAAAGCAAGACCCGCTCTGCTGGAACAGATGCATCACAGACTATATCATAAAGGCAGGATTCAAGCAGAGTAATTCTGACTCCTATTTGTTTATAAGACGACAAGGAAAGGAGAAAATTATTCTGGCCCTGTATGTTGACGACGGTCTATTGGCATATACCAGCGAGAAAATGGTTAACTGTTTCCTGAATGAATTGAAAGCACATTTTAAGATAACAGTAAACCCAGCAAGCTACTTTCTAGGAATAGAGATAAAAAGGCACCCTGATGCGATATCCTCGACAGAGGCGGAAATTGTAGCAGTCAGCGAAACCGCCAGAGAGATTATATGGTTACAAAAGATATTAAAAGATCTTACCTACTGGTGCTAACTGCCCTGCGACCTTAGGTGTTGACAATGAAAGTGCAATAAAGCTGGCGAAAAAGCCTACAGAATTTCACCAGAAGACTAAACACATCAGGATAAGATCTTTCTTCGTCAGAGAATGCTTACAAGATGGTAACATGGCAATCAGCCATGTGCCAGCAACCAGACAGATAGCTGACATATTAACAAAACCGTTTTATGGGCCCAGACTTGAAATGCTAAAGAAGATGACTGGCATTATCGTCAACAGGGGTGGATGTTAAGGAATGCATACTCTTTATGAGTACCTACTCTATGGTTGTGTTGCCTAGCAATACTCTCTCTTGTTAAACATGTCATTCCTGTTATTCGGTTTTATTCGTTAGATATCAATATACATACCTAGTAAATCATATTCTCTTAGTACCTACCTAACTGTTTTCCTATTTCCTCACCACCTAACTTTAACAAAAATAGTTTAAAAGCAAAATCTCAGTATAGTTTCTTTGAACCTTATCAAAATAATTGAGTTTGAAATTTCGAATGGTAGACTGGGACTTACGAATTTTCATACATTGCAATTTTCGACAGGTTATGTTTTGTTGATTTTTTATTTAGTTATGTACTATGTATTTATGGTTTGATAAAATATTTTCTGTGAGTTTTATTACCAAATATGTTCCTAAGCAAAACAGTATCAGTAATTTATACATAGATTACACCAAAGTTATTCATCTACAATATCGTGGGACATTCCACAAATGTGTAATAGCAAAAAAAAAAGAGAAATGTTCATTATCTTTAAAGTACCTACGGTCATTTTCTGTGCCTTTGACATTATCATGTTGAGAATACTGCGTAGAATTTACCTAGCTGTAAAAAATAAAAAAAAAACAGACATCTCGGGGTTTTTTCAAAAACACACGTAACACATAATTAATATTTTTTTTAAGAATTGCTTGATACCTTACCTAACATAGGTGAGTTAGCAAAAAGATGTGATTACCTACGCGTGCTGTAAACTTTCGACTGATGTGGGTTATAATAAAACACATTTGACAGAAAGAATGCTTTTATTTTCCATTAAAAACTATATATACAACATTATTGGCAGCACTCCTCCCGACTTTTTTCTAAAAAAATAATCCAGAGCATACATCTTTGGAAAAAAAAACGAATGTTCAATAATAATTGTGGTTTTAAGTAGGTAAAAACTTGTCCGAGGTATACACGACAAATTAAATGATAGGTACCGATCTATTCCGTAAAAATCTCAACGTGAAAACTTAGGTGAAGTGAGCTGTCAATGATGTCAATCCATAGCATCAATAGCGCGATTCTGTAAAAATCTCACCGTAAAATTTAGGTGAAGTGAGTTCGAACTGAGCTGTCAATCTCTAGGCTTCCTAGCGTCAGCTGGATGACTTCACTTCAACCTCACTTCACCTAAGTCATCACGGTGAACCCACCTCGATGACTTAGGTAAAGTTTGCCGATCTAACTGTAAAAAACTTTTGACAGTTAGATCGGCAGTCCTAAGACCAACATCAAAACAGTCATGCTAAGATGTGAAATGCACTGCAGAAGTTTTTTTCTAAGTTAAACTAATTATAAATAATCACCGGTTACCTATAATTTTGTCAAATTTATTGCGAGTACTTTTGTCATAGCGCTTTATTGCCAATTTTTTAAAACAGTTTATTTTTATGTGTCATAATATAGACAAAAACTACGAAATGTCGTACACGAAACGGCGTATTGAAACGAAAGGGCGTTTTGACGAACTATACTGGTTTTATTAAGTCATTTGAATTCCGTAACTGGTGACGACAAAAGGCCGTATCAATGCATATTAATAAAACTCCAAAAATGTCGTTTCTTTATGTCAGAATATTCTCATTTTGAACCTCAGAACGCCATAAAACTTTCAAACAATAGGTACCAAGAGACGCAAGATTCAGACCGCACTTTGATTTCACTGTGGTAAGGCATACGAATGTTAATATTGGCGCCGATTCCCTTGTTCACAAACAAAACTAAACTTAAGTTCAGTGCATCTTTTTCTTTCTATTTCATTAAGAAAAGGACAGAAGATAAATTTTAGTTTAGTCCTGTCAAATTAATCAGCGCCTGTCACTACTCCATACAAGTTTAGACGTGATTAAAAACTTGCCTACTAAAATTACGTCAATTTACGTCAAGCGCTGATTAATTTGACAGGACTAAACTAAAATTTATCCTCTGTCCTTTTCTTAACGAAATAGAAAGAAAAAGATGCACTGAACTTAAATTTAGTTTAGTTTGTGAACAAGGGAATCGGCACCACTATTCCTATAATTTTAATGTGCATATTCGTATGACACGCGAGATCTTATTCACTCATACGAATATGAACATTATATATACATATAAGAATATGGTTCACATTTGTATGAAACGCTTACTTAGCAAAGTAAATTCGGCCTGTGAATCTCGCCCTAAGCCTACGCGCCAGAAATTATGGAAAGGTTATTTTCACGTTATAAGAAAAGGATTAAAAATTGCTTTCTTTATGGTAGATTCGGGATAAAGGGCTAAAATATTGGTTGTATGTTTTTTTTTTTATAATTGGAATTTATTAACACGTCGTCCTTTCAGTTATTTTACTTCTGACAGAAGAAACCTTATTGTAATGAGAATAAAGATCACTGTCATTTCGACGGTGATGCAAATCAGAAGTGAAATAACTGTGGAAGAACTGTAGGGTTTTTCTATCATAGACAAAGCATTTTTATTATATATTTAAAACAGAATATAACGTCTTCGGGGCTTAATATGAGCATTGCAGTTGGGTTTAAAAAAGAGGATGTGTGCTTATGACCCAACAGAAGTGAAAACTTAAGATAGGTACGGGTTTCAGCATCACTGACTAGACTGGAATCGAGTATAGGTACCCGATTCAGCGTCACAGACCCGAGCAAGGCGCTTCAGTTTCGTTCTCTGTTCAAAAAGAGCATAGTGTGCCTAAAGACGCTTTCACTTCAAAAAATCTTTCATAATTTGCAATACAATGGCGGCAACTGATCGCCAAGATTTCATATAACACCCCTGTAGGCAACAATTAATAAAACATCCTATATTGATTACAATTGGGTCTAAATGGGCTTGATGTCAACCCATATTATTTACTTTTGTAAGTAAAAGATCATTTTTCTATTTCAAAAAACATTTTTTGGAACAGTATCATATATCAGAATACGTCTTAAGCTAAAAGGTGCAAAGAAAAGCTAAGAAAATGATAAAAAAAAATTGATCCTAAGAAAATTAATAAAATTAGAAGTATTTTAGTTAATTATGTCAAGAATTTCATACAAGCGTAGTTTGACAAACGTCTACTAGGTCCTTAGAAACACAAAATCTTCCATACAAATTGAAACGTTTTTGTTTCGCAATCAAGCAGGAGGACCATCCGTCCATGATAAGGATAAAATTCATTACTTTACAAATTATGCGTTCCATACGAATATGAACCTTATTCTCATGCGTATAATTCATATTCTTAGAAACTATTGTGAGCAAGTGTTTCATAAGATTATGTATTAAATTAGTGCTATGGGAAAAATGTTCACATTTGTATTCGACGCTTACCTACTTTGTGAATCTTGATGCTACGAGGGCGGGTCAATAAGTCCGTGACTTTTGGAATAAAACACAGATTTTTTGATAAAAAAATAATTTTATTTTTCAACGTAGTCTCCCTTGAGCTCTATACACTTTGTCCAACGCTTCTCCAATTTTTTTATCCCTTCCAAAAAAAATGATTTGTCGAGGTCCTCAAAATAGGCCTTTGTTTGCGAGATGACTTCATCATTGGAGTCAAATCTTTTTCCACCAAGCCATTTCTTCAGGTTTGGGAACAAGAAGTAGTCGCTCGGAGCCAAATCTGGAGAATAGGGCGGATGAGGGAGCAATTCATAGCCCAATTCATGGATTTTTGCCATGGCAACTGCACATGTGTGCACCCTTGCATTGTCTTGGTGGAAAAGAACTTTTTTCTTGGCCAAATGAGGTCGGTTTTTTTTCAAATCGTCATTGAATCGGTCCAATAAATTGGCATAATATTCCCCATTGATTGTTCTTCCCTTTTGAAGGTAGTCAATGTGGATTATCCCGCGTGCATCCCAAAAAACAGTCGCCATAACTTTATTGGCTGACAAACCCACCTTGGCCTTCTTCGGCGCCGATTCACCCTTAGAAACCCACTGTTTTGACTGTTGTTTGGTCTCTGGTGTGTTGTGATGGATCCATGTTTCGTCCACGATTACAAAACGGCGCAAAAACTCCTCCATATTGCGATTAAACAACGCCAAACCTTCCTGTGAAGTTGTTACACGATTGCGTTTGTGGTCGACTGTGAGCAAACGCGGCACCCATCTTGCGGAAAGCTTTCTCATGCCCAAGTGATCATTCAAAATTGAAACCACTGAGCCATGCGAGATCCCTACGGCTTCCACAATCTCTCGCACTTTCAATCTTCGGTCGGCCAACACCATATCGTGAATTTTTTCGATTGTTTCGGGTGTAGAGACCTCAACTGGGCGTCCAGGACGTTCGGCATCTTCAGTGCTTGTACGGCCACAACGAAATTCAGTAAACCACTTTTTTACCATTGAAATCGATGGTGCAGAGTCCCCATAGTATTTATCAAGCTTAGCCTTGGTCTCGGTAATGGTTTTTTTTCGCAAGAAATAATGCTTAATAAGCACACGAAATTCACTTTTTTCCATTTTCTCCTCAAATTAGTGAGTAGTCTGATAAAAATAGCTGTTAAACACAAACTAACTGACGCAGCAAGTTTAAATTTTGACAGGAGTCAACTGACAGATGCCTGTTGACAGGAGCAGTGTTGCTGTTTCAGTAAAGAGGTCAGAAATTCAAAAAGTCACGGACTTATTGACCCGCCCTCGTAGTGGTCACCGCCGCGCAGACCGTATAATTATCTGTAATATCAGTCATGCTACAATAAAATCTACATATACAGGTTGAAATTGAAAACTTGCGACAAACTGAAATGGGACATTGTATACATCATTATTAACAACTTTTACTAAGGGACCAAAGCTGTAATCCCAAAAAAAAAATCTGCTTTTCCTACATTTTGATGAGGTATTGCGAACATAAATGTAGGGGACAGCAGTTTTTATTTTGGGATTGTAGCTTTGGCCCCTTAATAAAAGTTGTTCATAATGATGAGTACAATCTCCCATTTCGATTTGTCGCATGTTTTCAATGTCACCCTGTATAAGGTCGCTTTTCGCTTGCCCTGTGTGAATGCGTTGTTCTTCTCCACGCAACGGATTTTGATGCGGCTTACAATATTATTTAGAGAATTTATTCCGGAAGGTCTATATAATATATATAATTTATTGATATTAAACTTGTAAAGAAATCTCGATGTTTTATCAAGTCGCAATGCTATGAAAAACTACGCTTGCGAGAAAGTTATTTAAATAATTGCAGCCAATAATTTGTAGGTAAAATAAAAATACTAGATTTTTCCCGCAACTTCTTAGTTTAATTTGTCTAACTACGTTTATTTCTATTTCTTATTTGTTAGATTTTTATTAAAGATTTGCTTGCCTTCATATTTTATGCCTGTTTTCACTGACTCTAAGCGACACTGAACTTAATGCCTAAATAAAAGCTTGCTGTTGGATTTCCAACTTTCGACACTGAACCGAGCGTGGATAATTCAACAGCGGCCTTTTAGTTGTCGCCTAGTATTAGTGAAAACGAGCATTAGACGAGATTTTCTTATGGAGAAACTTAAGTATGATCGGGAGGTGTTATTTTCACTATAGAACGCCCAACCCTACTTCTCGTTTTGCCAGCTCTCAGGACATGATTTTTTTTCTATATGTACCTCTTCCTCATCAATAAAAATGAAAGCTAAAAAAGTGAAAAGGCAGTACATAGGTATTTACACAGAAAACGAGGAACAGTCGACTTAGTAATTGCCACCCTAAGGTTGAATGTCACTTGCATGTTTTAAAATGACAAGGTTACCTAAAGCTTTGGTTACATAAGAAAGCGGTACACGATCACGCAATATCGGCTGTCCAAATACAGAGCCACAAATGTCAAAAACTGGTGAAAAAGACAGATTTTCATTACGGCTGTTAACATTATAATAATTATGACGCAACCGCTCGTCTAAGAAACTGAAGCTTTAGACCTTAGTGAAGCTTCATAGACCTTTGTGAAGTTTCAAGTGTCAATTGTGTAAATTTTTTAGCTATTATTATAATTAATTACGAAACGGAACCATAGAATTAATAATATAGGTACGTTTCTCGGCTATTTACAGTTTTTTTTTAAATAAAAATACTGAAAACGCTACAGGAAAATATCTAGTACTTTTTAAAGTCTTAAATTACGAAGTGATTTTTATCCCCATTTTAATAATATTGTTTCATAAATATGTTTTTTTAGCTATTTTTGTAAGTATATTACTTTTGAATATTTGGAGAGTCTTAAGTTTGCTCGATAGATACATATTTTTATAAAATGGCTATATTGAGTTTGGGTGAACTCATCTTCAATCTTCAGATTTTTTTAATCTTGATATAAATGATGACAAAAGAAAAAGGAGTTTGAAAAATAGAGAAACAAAATATTTACGCGAATATTTTTATTTCAGTTTAACAACATTCGCGTGGTATTAGATTTAGAAGACATTTTTATCACATTTATTTTACAATTTTTTATACATTCCTAGACAATTTTCTGGTTCGGTACATAATTTTCAAGGTTATTAACCAATTTCCTATGAATATATTATGTATGGCATATTTGATTTTCATAGTCTATTTAAATTACTCCAACAAAATATATATTTCAATATTTCAAACCACGTATTTAATTGCTTCTGATTCCACACAATACGTTGAAATCCATTGGGCTAACTTATTATACATTTTTGTGTCGGTCCATCGATTATAGCTGTTTTTTCAAGCAGCTTTTTATCGTGCTTAAACATTTCAAGCCACACTACGCCTGCATAATTTCAAGCGACATTTTTAAAGGGTTCCTACATAAATTACTAATATTTTTTGTAAAAATTTAATACATTCCACATGAGTTCACCCAACATCTCGTGCTAATCAAAATTGTCACATATACGACCAGCAATTTAAAAGGAAACTTCGTTTTTCACCTAACCTGAGTAATGCCAAGTATATTTATATAAACACTATAATGTAAGCTGGCTTCTGTAGCTTTTGTAAAACTAACCTTATTATCTTTTTCATATGAATCATGTTAATGTGTATCACTATACAAGTTATACAAAATGGATTTAAAATCACCGTGTTATTTAAGGTTTATAACGAAACTGTCTTAATAATTTATACATATACGGACGGGCTGCTACTGAGAAATTCTTGATCAACCTGAGAATTGAGCCCAGGAACTCATGCTCAGCAGTTGCGCTTCTGACGACCAGTGACGTCTATCTCTATGAATAAAACGGTTTTTGGTCTTAATTTGATGAAAAAATAAACAACTCTTGTAAAAGTAAGTTAAATAAGTAATTTTTACAAAAAGCTACAGACATTAACTATTTGTAGAAAGCTTTCTTCTACCACAAAGATTCGGAGGTAAGTCTTGTGTTAATATATAATTTTCAGTCCAGTTTTAATTCAAAGCATCCCACATTGCGTCAGTCATATTTTAGTATCAAGTGTCATATTTTAGTATCAAGGGTCTGTCATATTTTAGTATCAAGGGCGAGCCTATTCGTGACAATAGTTCTCTAACAACTATTTCGCTCGCTGCCAACAAAAATATTTTATATAGAATTAAATTGTTTTTTGAGGGTAGTTTCTACTTTATAATGTCATTCATGTGGGTGTTAGGATTTTTTTTTTCATCTTAAGTGATTCCGTTTTGGCCCATTGGTTATAGAAATCTATAATGTGCTTTAAGTATCGATAAGGATGACCTCTCTTAGACAAATCTAAGAGAGGTCATCCATATCGATACAATCAAAATTCATGCATCCGGGTGACAGTAGCTGAGAATCGAGTAAACTCTCATGTGATTATAGAGGCATAATATCCAGCAGTGGACTACTATAGGCTGTACGTTGATAAGCGCATTACTTGAGAACGACTGGACCGATTTGGCGATTTTTCATTTATGAAAAGAAAAATTTGAAATATTTCCCAGTTCGGGAAAAACTGAACGTCTTTTATCACGATCGCAAACGAATTTATTGAATTTTGAACAGGACGTCCGTCGGGTCAGCTGGTGTTGAATAAAACTGGGCTAAAACTATTAATTTTGTTATAAAATCAACTTACGTATAGACGATACAACAATATATATGTTTACAACCATTAGTTACCTGAATCAAAACATCTATTATATCACATCTTTAACATATTAAGAAACCTGGCCGATTTTTTGTGTTTCCTTTTTTACAAAATTACTTTTTTTTTTATTGACTAATTTGGAGTGTGTTCAGATAGTAGGACAACTGTGGTGCAACTTTTGGGCTACTTAGGCTCTTTTTGTAAAATATTTAAAGAGCAACGATTTTTTGCGAATAACTATACCTGGATAAACAGACTTCAAATAAAAACGCTTCGAAATTAACCGTAAAAAAAAAACACGAATAACCTTATTTCAGTAAAAACTAAATTAAAATCTCTAATAAAAACGCAGTGTCGCATTCTTATACCTCTGCGGGGCTCACAAGATTAAAAAAAAGCGTCAGCCAATCAGAGAGCAGTATTCACAAGCTGACCAATCTGAACACACTCTTTGTTCACGGGCGGTACAATTTGAAACCTAAAGCATGTAACACACATGCCAGTTTACTAACAGATAACGTTCAGTTTCAAAACGGAGTAGGTGCGAAGGCTAGAACTTCAACTACATTGAAATTACACAAATTATGTACACTTATCCATACCTAGCCTTAGGAAAGAAATTAACAAGTTTTCTTTTTTTTTTAACAAATGCTATCGTCTAACTAAAAAAATAAAAGTCGGGCTGTTGGTATGTTGAGCGACTTTTTCGCGCGATTCTCTCTCGATGTACTACACCCAGACTTTCAGTTAGCAGCACAACATGCCAGTAACTTGTTTTAAAAATATGAAATTAGCTTGCATTCGACTGTGCCATTACAACTCCTGAATCTCCTCAATCAATCTGCCTGCCTTTTCCCAACTATCTTGGGGTCGGCTTCCAGTCTAACCGGAGGAGCGACTGTCTGACCTCCACTAAGTCTGGTTGTCGGACTTTTGGGCTTATGACTACCCGTAACGACTTTCAAAGATCTTCGAATGACAGCCGGGACGAACGGCTTAAAGTGCTTTCCGAGGCACGGAGGGGTCTCGATATGTAATGGTCACTTATCCACGAACGGACCGCCAAGTATAGCTTGACCTTCGATCGATCCGTGTGGCTATTATCATTTTTAGCCAAGAGCCCTTCTGAATCTTCTGATTGGTGATAAAATGGATATGTTACGATGGCATGCAAGTTATTCGCATAATTTTGTGCAAGTTACCGGTATGTGTGTTCCTGCCTCTGGAAAGGTGTAAGAAATTAATGGTGTTTTAAAAAAATATTATTGGTAAAATCGAAATAGATTATAGAAGAAAAAAGGGCTTGCTTCATACTCGTAAATGAGATTTTTTTTACAGTATATTACCCTACAAATCGATGACACAAGTTTTAATTGCAGTTGCGATTAGTCGCATTTCATAAAACTATCAGTCAAGCCAAGAGTGTATGAAAACTCGTAAGTTTCTTAAAAAGCCATTTAAAATCGTACACATTTATTTCCTATACATTCCATAAATTTAAAGCAAGTGTCAAGTTATATTGAACACTGTAAATTTATTTGGAACAGACGACGGCTATATTATAAGGAAAAGAGGGGGCCCCATAATATTATACGAATTTGCATATTTCTTGTACAAAATGTATTTCCTCATATATTTCACAATAAATGCGAGACAACACAAACTTAAAAACTATTCGTTGAATTTACAGTATTTCCAATCACTTCAAAGTAACCTAAAGTCGCACGAAAAAGTCGCAGCGACTAATCGCCTGTTTAATAACAACCCTAAAATGATACTATTTTAAAAATTCACAATTGTCTAACTAACGACATCTTAAAAGCTAACTTTCGATACCTATACATCGTTTTTTGCTTTTAAATATAATATTTATTTTATTTTTGCAATTCATTCATCCAATCACTCAACGCTACGTCATAATATTTTTGTTTTGTATTTTTTTAATTTATTTTTAACACCTAATCAGAATTATTCATAAGAATCGTCATATACATAAAGTAAGCTTTTTTTATCGTAGAGCATCGATATATATAGAATAATAATTTATCGACACTTCAACAATGCGGGTAGCAGTGACATTGACATGCATCGGTAGTGACGTCATTAGTCTTAGCTTCGGGATCATTTATGTTTTCGAAGTTCGCCGATGTCACTGCATCCGCATTGTACGATAAGTCTTGGGCCAGCCAGAAATAGGAAAAAAAATACTATAAGAATCTAGACAGGCCCTAATACCTACAAAATATACACTTACATTTAAATTATTTAAAACAAAAATCTCACCATTTTACAAACAACAGTCACTATCGCCAACCAACCGGAAAGTTATAATTTTTGTCATTTTTTTTTAATTTTTAGTTTTTTTTTAGTTTAGTAACTTCAGGTTGGCTGTCGATTTGATGTGAAAAAATGTGTATATCAGTATCAAATTGAAACAGAATTAATTCAAGATGTAAAAGTACAATATAATTACAGAAAAAAAAAAACATACATTGATGAGAAAATCAACTGTCCTTTCTTATAATTGTTTAGTTAGTAGGTAGGTACTATGTCGCGTTTGTTTTTTGACTTTTGTTGCGAAACTTCACCAGCCCTTAAAAAATCACTTAAAATGACACTGATATACATATAATTTTAAGCCCATTCATCCCCAGGGTGGGTGACGGCGTCAGTGGCCGTTTTATTAGTATAGCTAGCATCCCCGCACCTAGATCCCGCCATTTTGAATTCAAACACGATTTTGGCTCCAAAAACAAACAGTCCGTATGGAAAAATCGCCACAACTGCTCGCATTTTATTTACAAAGGTGCTGTAATTAATTTATTATAATTTACATTTCAGTGATCATTTTCAAATTTCGACTCAGCTGCGGCGTCAGACATTCGAATTTCAAAAACGAACCAAAACCGTGCGCCGTTAAAGAAAAGAGAAGAGAAATAAAAACAGGTGATTATTGATAAAAAAAAGGTTTTAACCGTAGGTACACTACACTATTGAGGTCCGATAGTTGTTGCTTGAGGAACGTCGACACACGAAGCGCTACCGCGGACGGGGCTGACGTCACTTGGCCACGTGACCGTTGCCCATCGCCTGCTCGACGACCTGCAAACGTTCGACCAGTTCAGCGCACAGCCGTGTGTCGTCGTTCCTAATGAGGCTGCAAGGGTCACGCACAGCAATGGGACGAGAAGAACTAGAGAAAATTAAATGCATATTCAGACTTCCCTGGTTTCAAGAAGGCTCATCAAATATCAATGTCACTGTTACAACTTAAGTGAAGTGAGCTGTCAATAATGTCAATCCATAGCATCAGGTAGAATTTCGGCTCATTTCAAGCTCACTTCACCAAAGATTTCACGGTGAGATTGTTACAGAAGAGACCGGCTGATCAGTTAATCTGACGTCACTCTGTGATTGGTTGTCGCAAATAACAGCAGCCAATAAAATTACTTGACGTTACAATTCCCAATAGATTAACACCAGTTTCTGAAAGGCAAAACAACGCAAACATGATAACAGACTCCTTCATGTCAAGTTGATTCGCTGTTGTTACTTCAGACAGCCAATAACTTTACCCGATTTATTCCGTAAAAAATCTCACCATAAAAACTTAGATGAAACGCTTGAAGTGTGCTGTCAATAGTGTCAAACCCTATCACAAGGTGGAATTACAGCCCACTTCAAGCACTTCATCTAAGTTTTTACGGTGATCTTTACAGTTAACAAGAGTTTGGGAGTCTGTTAGCAATTTTTTGTGTTGAATTAGCCTTTCAGAAAGTATCAATCTGTTAAAATCGTATGTTAAGTACTTCTATTAGCTGTTGTTATTTCCGGCAACCAACAACGTAGCGTGTGATTTGGCATCAGATCAGCCGATCAATTCTGTAAAAACTCACCCTGAAAAACTTTGGTGAAGTGAGTCACTTGAGATTTCACGGTGATATTTTTGCAGAACTGATCGGCAGAGATTTCATTAGTCTTTCTGAAACCGGGTGTCTGTCTGTAAAAACTGGTCTGGGCTTGTCGGAATTCATCAAATTATTGAATAAAATAAAAACGAATTCCAACTAAAACAGAATCTCAGACAGTAAAAACAAAGAAATTATCCCACCGCTGTGTGTTTTTATACACATTTACAGCTCGGATTGCCACAGATACCAGCACACTAATTGCGTAATACACTCGTAATGTCTATCACTTTCATTATGACATTGATTGCAACAAAATCCATCACTTCGATGTTTGAAAAGTTCGTATGTCTACAGAAATATAGCCGCAAATACTGTTTGGATCTTGCACATAGATATATGCAAGTAGATTGCATGCCTTGTGACATGCGCCATGCGGCATGTGTACTATGAATATTGTTGAACTGTCAAAATGACAAGATTGTCATTACGAGTGTGTTACGAAATTCGAGTGCTGTTCTTTTTACAAATCCGAAATGCTATGTGCCTCCCGCCACCAGGGTTTTAAAAAGCGAGGGTTCCCAGCGAATAATGTGCGTTTGCAACCCAAAATCGACTTTTTCAAAGTAAAGAGGTTTTGTTTGAAAAAGCCTCGAGCCCCAGGAGGTCACGATATACACAGCTGCGCGCAAGCTATTATTTAGCTGTTACATTTAAAACATCGATCAGTTTTGGGACTAAGTTTTATTTATTATAATGAAATAAATAGGCAATATTTTTTTTTTATATAACAAATGACTGTTTCTTTTCAATGTGCGTTTTGATATTTAACAGAGAGATTGTTGTGCGATAGCTACGCTGCCAATTGTCGCTCAAATATTAAGCAAAAATAGTAGGTATAATTTCTTTAAAGTTTACTTTTGAATACAATTATTTTTAGACTTGCTACTTATTCCATTATAATACAAAATATAAATAGCCCAAAACTGTAAAAAATTGCCGGCAGACATTGTCAGGTATTGTTCAGTCTTTCGGCTGAAAAAAGTCAGCAACCACATAAATGTTGCTAGCTATAAAAAAAATACACAAAATTACTGAAGACATTTCCTATACATGATAAAAATGACCAAGACCCTATTTTCATAAAAAAAAACAAATATTTCCATAAAAAAAAAAAACAAAAAATCAGACACTACCAAAAAAAGCAAATAAAAACATAAAAAATATATTTTTATTAACAAATAAACAACAATTGCAGTAAAATAAATATAACAGCTAAATAATAGTGAAAAAGGTGCTTTTTGACAGACCACGTAATGAAATATATGTCAAGCAACATCATCATGCATTATATTATAACAATATTGTGTTAATTATAGTCCCTTACCAATAAACTACTGTATAAAGTTATGACACGTTTTATACCTTAACAAGTTTACAAAAAAAAAATAGAAAAAAATCATTATTTTTTTGCGAAAATCACAAACATACACGCATACGGGTCGAACACAGAACCATCTTTTTTTTAAGCCGGTTCTCAATGTATGGTTAGACTGACGATATTAATGACATAACTTTATTGAAGTGTTAATTAGTAAGATGTATAGAATGAACCTATTATTTAAAACGTTAACGTTTTCAGGACTTTCGTAAACTGTAATTTTGTAGTTTCAAATAATTGTGTGTAAAATGTTACTGTTATTCAAAGGGCGTTATAGGTTAAAATATTTTAACACCCATTCACGTTTTGAGGCTTTACAATTCTATGCAATATACTCTTTTTTTTTTCTAGTAGAAAAAAGTCACAGTTTACGAAATACGAGTCTTTTTACTTTTGTCAGGAGATCATAGTATTTTTCTTTATCAAAATGTGTTGGTATTATAAACTCAAATAAAATACAAAACTCGTCAACTTACGAAATCATGCCTTTTAATTAAATAAAATCGTTTTGAAAACATAACCAATTTGATAGATTCAACTTATGCAAACAGTAATGCTATTTTACAAAAATAATTATGAAATTCGTAATGGTAATCTCAGTTTTACACGTTTAGACATAATTCGACATTACACATTTATTTTTAAAATAGAATTCAGAATGACACAATCATTTTTGTTAAAAATTCCGTTTTGGAATGTTAAGTTTAACACAACTTTTAATAAACGGAAGCCATGTTAAAGGAGTATATTCTATCTTATATTTCTTTTAAACCACTACTTAGACTTAAAAAAAAAATGTTGCCATACATTTTATGGATCTTTTAGTTGTCCGAATTAAATGATTATATTTATTATTATTTATTTATAAATGATTGTTTTAAGTTTATTGAAACCATTTGTGATATGTTTTTTCATTGTTTTATATGGTAAATATAATAGAATAAAAAGTCACCTAAATAGGCAGTTTACAAAATTCGTAAAAGATTATTATTTCTCTAGCACAGACTAGAGAAATAATAATCTTTTACGAATTTTGAAACCTCGACAACAAAAATCCTAGTGCAAATTGACGTTAAAAAAATGAGTTTATTTTTATTATAATTTTATGGTACTTAGTGTAAACATTAAAATAATAAAAAAACTTTAAAGCAAATTATAAATCATTTATATGAGTCTAATGTCGAGTTATGGCTTAACGTTATCGATTTAAATTAACAACTCAATATTATATTAAACACCGCGTCACACTATCAACATGTACTGTCAATATAATTTGTCAATTATTCTGTCAGATTTCTATTAAAAAAAAAAAGATTATTTATTAAAAAACGTTACGACAAAATACTTTGTACTTAAAATATTGTCAATATTCACTGACAATGCAACGCTTACCGTTATAATAATGAAGTGATTATTCAAGAATAAGAATCGAATTTTCTGGGAGAGGAAAAATTAAAAAAAAATATTACTGAATTAGCCTCTAATAACTTAAAAAATAATGATACAGTATGGGGATTTTTTAAACGTTTACTTTTCAGAAATTTGTTTCTTTTTTATTTTGAATAATCACGACATAATTTCTCAGGAAATCAACTAATATTTTTATACAAACTATAATAAACTATGAACATACAAAAATTAAAATTATGTCTTGTCATTTAGCAATGAACAAGCTTTAAGTACTTTCGTTTTGGAAAATATATCAAAAATATAAGTTTTTTTATTTTTATATCTACTACAGTATAATGGTAACAGCAATGGCACCATATTCAGATGTTTCGTTTTATTTACACAATTTACAAAAATATACATACAATTGTTTTCATAGGTAATTTTAAAATGTTTTTTGATTTTTTTTTTTCAAAAAAGTGTAGATGAGATGTATGAAAGTCTGCCGTTGGTGTTTTTGTTTAAAACTAATTGACGTTTTCGTCTTGTTTTTGTTTATTTTTATAAAACCTACGAAAACATTTGTATGAAAAACAACAATTCCGTAATACTTGGATGTAGCTTTGAACTTGAAAGCTTAAGTTTTAAAGAACATTAAAGATAAACCCTGTATATATAGATTTTTTTTTACTTTTTGATCATTTTTGAGCAAGCATTTCTTTATTTACATATTTTTACAACTTAAAAAGGAATATTTATAAACTTTTAGCTAAAGGAAAATCCATTATTTTCATTAAAAATGTAATTAAAGCTGAAATGGTAATGTGTTCAGATAGTTGCCTAAAATTAGTTGTATTATTAGCAACATTATAAATCACTTCATAAAATAGAATATACTATAAAGAACAAAACATAATAGACATTTCAAAAATGTTGTATAAATATTGGAAAAAATATGAAAAGTACTTTATGGAATGCTATTATAGCGAAAATCACGTTCTATATAAATAGGTACACATTTAACAGGCCTGCGACTTACAACTAAATAAACAGTTATACATTTAACAGGCCTGCGACTTACAATTAAATAAAAATATCACTCAATGTGATGTTTTAAACTATAATAGTCAAAAATGTAAATATTTTAATTCTTTTTAAGTCGTATATATTTACTAAATATAGCAGCTGTCAAGCGACACAGAATAGCAAAAGTTATATGTTTTAACTATTGTAAATATTTACATTAAATGTATTATAAATATAGTTTGCCAAACACATTCAGGGGAAAATGGAATGTGCAAGATTTTTTTTTACAAAATTTTAAACAGTTTATTTCTCATTAGGGCGCAAGTATCGCAGACTTCGCCTCACTTTCTACTGAGACTAGCTTAGTTTGACTGGACTCGAGATAATATCCTTTCGAATCTTTACGTCTGTCGGTCTTTGAACTCACGACTTAAGTTTAGCTCGAGTTTATTTTTCTAAATATGTATTATACCTGTCCACTAGATAAATAATCCCTAGTCGAATTGAGCTTCTCAAGAATTATCGTTTGGATCATTTGATTCACTTTCTTGAAATTAAATTTTATAACAGGTACAACAGATTTAAAAAATAATTGATTTGTGTATGTATTTTTAATTTTCAAGTCTTATTTAAAAAAAAATATCGACTCTTCCCCTAAATATAAGAGACAGTGTAAATATAAAATAAATGTATTTTTGCCATGTAAATGTGTTGTAGTCCTATATTATTTGTACATAAGTTACATATTTAGCTCGTCAATAATGTATACATATTTTTTTAAATAGTTCATTCTTATAAGTGATCGCAAATTGTGATATTGCAGTGTAAATAGTTGCCTTATAGACAGTTCTATTTTGTTAATTTGGCAACTCTCGTTCCTTTTTAGGGAAGAACGCGAGTGTGGTCATAGCTGCCAGACGTATGTTTTTGTAAGAAATACTATATCAACATCGGTGTGTATAGTACGCCCACATTTCACCAACTAAGTTTTAATTTTAATGTATTTAATAAGGCAAAACTAAATAAGGCGCAACACAGCTACATAAGGCGTCAAACAGACGAGCAGCACTTTGCTGTCGACAAAGCCAACTTCAGCTGTTGACAGAGGCAACTGATTCTGTTGACAAAAGCAACTGCTGCAGTATTCGACACGCCGACTGCTGCCCACAATGTGGACAGCATTATTGTAGCGTGCCAGGAACGTTATTATAGTAAGGGGACGCTCGGTCTATTTGAAATCGACTGACAAGGCAGCGCGCGCGCTACGCATATGCTGTAGCTGCCGCCATTGGTCGGCGTTTGCTGTCCACGTCGACAGCAAACGCCGACCAATGGCGGCAGCTGCAGTTGCCTCTGACGACAGCTGAAGTTGGCTCTGTCGACAGCAAACTGCTGCTCGTCTGTACTCTGCCTAACCTAACCCGGTGATCGAACCCAGCATAGTTATTCACAACCATTCGATACGCTTCTTCCTTCTAATCGAACTTCAATCAATGTTATCGAAGGAATTATCTAAGCACTGTTCACAAATCTTAACGATCCATGCGAGACACAATGCCTTTTTTATTGTTGCTGAAATTACCTTCAAATAATACGAAGGTTTAATTAAACCCTAAAATTTGGACAGTTTAAAGCAAATAGACGATCACTATTCTTCCGACGGCTATTTGCTGGGACTAGGCAAGTCAGGTAACCGAAATGTGTTATTTTCTTCAAACACTCATGTCCACCCACCCACAAACCCACATTCTTGTTTTAATACACCTTATTATAACAACAGTTGCATAAATAACTATTATCAAAACTAAACAGTTGCACGGATTCCGACGAAAATTGAGCAGGAAGAATTTCCTTACCTACAATTAAGTACCAAGTTTTAAACAGGCCAGCCATAACCACAACCCGTTTACCCTGAAGTCTTTAAACTAGCACAAGTTGAATACTAAAAACATTCAACGGAATATATTCATTACTTATATTAACACTTATTAACCTCGTAAGGCCCAACCCAAATTTAGGTCGATATATATTTTTATGATTAGATATATAATTTAAATGATTTTAAATAGTGTCTCGGGCCGGAGTGTCAAAATTTTTTTGTCATTAAATTAGGTCGTTGGGCCTTACGAGGGTCAACTTATTATGATAAGTTACAAGTCTCTTGATACATCTTAAAACTACCAATTCCCTTAGTAAAAGTTGCACATACAACGTGATAAAGATTTCAAAAGCTCATTTTTAAACTGGAAGTCTATCGTCGGATACGAATACTCTGGTTATTTAAGTATTTCAATATAAGTCAACATTTCTGAGATTTAAAAATTTATTGCTACCCACAAACAAACCTAACGAGAGCGCAACAAAATAAAGGTTTGTATTTAACCTATTGACCGCCACGTCAAAAAAGCAAAGACGTGCCCTCGGCGCCAAGCTATGAAATATTCCTTAAAATCTGTCATGTAATCGTGACCGTGTGGCGTGCTGGGCACATTTTGGTTTGTCATCTATACATGACTGTGGCGGTCAAAAGGTTAATAGGGATGATGGCTGGGTATAAGAAAAGGAATTCTATTTAGTCCGTCAGTCAGAAAATAAAAAAAAATATTAGACACCTATTTTTTGCTTTGCCATATTAATAAAAAAAATACTTAGATAAAACGCATTAAAGTTGGAGAGTGGAGGCTCGCTACGTCACAATTCAGTATAAAATCTAGTAAGGCGTGACGTCATGACAAATCTTAACTCAATGTATCGCCGTAATCTTTTGATTACGAAAAAAAAGAAAAAATACGTGTCCAATATTTTATAATAATCTATCCGACGGACAAAAAAAGAATAAGTCATCATACCTATTATGATGTATCGACGTTTGGTATGATCGTAGCTCAAAACGACTGTTCCGATTTTGACAAAATAAGATGTCCATAGTTGTATGAAGATTCAAATAATTTCAGAATATCCAAAGTTTTGTAAATAGTTGAAGATTATTTTTATTTATTTAAATACCTGAACCATTAAAGTATGCGTAACAAGACTTCTAATTATTTCTATTGTTTGAAGGCGCAGTGAGCGAGGAAAAAAACCACCAATAGAATTTCATCATTTTAAATATGAAGTACCTATATATATTTCAGTTTTAAAAAAAATGTTGTAAGGAAAGAAGCGGCAAGCGATGAAATATCCACCAATAGAATTGCTTCATATTCAAAATAACAGAATCCTATTGGTAGATTTATCCACGCTCACCGCTCTTCCGCTTCGCTCTGCGGTAGACAGCCAGCCTTAATGATGACTTAAAATACCGTTTTGGAATTCGACCGCATATCTACAGAGTATTCTTGTGACTACGCATCTGACGATAGACCCCCAGCCACACACTAAATCACCAACCTATTAACAAATTGCAAATAGCGTTAACACTACTGAAACTACATACAACATTTGTGACTATTCCGGCGGCGGTGGCGGCACGGGCGGCGGCGGCATAGCGGGTAAGGGAGGCTGCGAGGCCCGCGGTGGGGGGCCCGGGGCCCGCAGCGGGGGGCCCGGGGCACGGGGCGGGGGCCGCGGGGCGTACATAAACCCCTCCATACCATAATAATACCCGTCCATACCTAACCCGTAGTACAGCGGCGGGGGAGGTTGCACCATAAAATAAGGCAAGGGCTGTCTAAAAGGGGGGGGTACATTCCAGTTGCCTACCTTAGGGTGGTGTGGAGTTCCGTTGTGGCGCGCCACTTTGGGAGGCGGGCCGGGCTCGTGGGGCGGCGCGCGTTTCCTAGACGCGTCGAGAACATCACGAGAGATCTTGATCTTCAAGCTCGAAGTCTGTGGAGGGGGTGGAGGCGCCGCTAACCTTTCCTTAGGAATTTTAATCTTCAATCCAGGACTTGTTGATAACTTCTCTTTGGGAATAGTTATCCTTAAAGCCCCATCTTGCTGCTGTTGGGCCTCAACTGGTTGAGGAGCAGGACTATCTTTCCGTTTCTCTCTATCTTTTTTGTGTTTCTTCCGTTCTTCCTTAGATTTGTCCCGGTCTTTGTGTTTGTGTTTGTCCTTTTTCTTTTTTTCTTTCTTGTGTCTATGTTCCTGTACTTCTTCTACAGGTGGAGGAGGTTCTACGACTGGCGGGGGAGGTAAGACGGGCGCTGGAGGGGGTTCTGCGACCGACTCGCGTTTCACTTCAGGCGATTTGCGCTCTGTTGCGACTGTAATAGGGGCCGGTTTGGCTAAACTTTCCTTTAGTAAGTTAGATACTAATGTAGGATCAGTTTCAATGCCGTTTACCGGCCGTGCAGGTGCTTCAGATTTTCGTTCAGGCCCTCTAGCCTTAATGGCATTACCCCTTTGCGAATCACGAATAACATTCTCATAACCAGGCGTTTCGTCAATTTTCTTCACAACCGGTATTAACTCAGGTTCAGAACTAGACTGTTGACGTTGCCTAGGTTTCTGTACTTCCTTCGAAGGAGGAGATGAGAAGGGAGAGAGTATAGCCGGCGGTTGCATTTCTCTGATAGCCGCTGAAGGATCCGGCCGCTTTCTATGCGGACTCGGCGGCTTTTGCTCTTGAGTTTGTATGGGTTGAGGTACTGGCGGTGCGGGGGTCGGGGTTGGTCTTACTTCGGGTTTGGGGCGATGGGGGGCTGGTTGGGGAGGCCTACGAGGGGCTTGAGCAGCCGCCGCGGTCGGCGTGGTCACGTTTTCCGGGGAAAAGAGGGAAGGAGGTCGCGTTCTTTGAGGAACCACTTCGGGTTGAACAGTAGGTGGATGTGAAGGCGTTGGTGTAACAGTCGCTGATGTTGCCGTTGAGGAGGCAGTTGAAGGGCCAGGGATAGGAGGACGGTGGTGTCTATGATCATGTGGCGGTTTCTGGTGGTGGGGTTTATGAGGAGGCCAAGGATGGTGTTGTTTATGGTGGTGTTGACCAGACGGTCGCTGATGATGAGGCGGCGCTTGAGCATTAGGTCTTGGTTGCGGAGCTCCAGGCCTTGCCTGTGGCTGTTGTTGTTGTTGTTGCTGTAAGGCCTGTTGCCGTCTCTCTCTCTCCTCCCGTCTTTCCCGTTCTTCCCTCTCCCTCTTTTCTTTGTAGAGAGTGTAGTCTATTTTTTGTGGTTGCGGCTGCGGTGGTGGTGCAGTTGTTGCTGGTACGTAACCGCCGGGGACTGGTTGACGTCTTCTTTCTCTTTCGTATTCTGTAAAGATAGTTAGATTATAGGATTTGGTGGTACTCGTGTACAAGTAAGATCTAAACTTGATCAGAAGCTGAAGTGAGAACTGAGCTTAAATGACTCCTAATGACAATCTCTAAAATTTTGACAATACATCAAACAAATAAGTTGCTTCCTATATTGTTTTCAAAATTTGGATGTTCGAAAGTTAAAACAAAGTATTGTGTAGCTGTAAAAATAAATCAGATTGAAATTTAGTCTTCTATTAAACGCTATCATCAGTGTAAACTTCACAGATGGTTATTTAAGCTTCAGTAAATGTTCTAATGGTGCATTCCCATAGCATATCTTGACGCGGCATACGACAACACGCTGTATACGGTGAAGAGTGATTATAGGAGACATCACTTTTAAGACCGTGTTAGGTGCCTAAAGAGGCTACTGAATGTAATCAATGCACCCTCAAATTGTACAAAATAAACATACCTTTATCAAACGACTTGTCAATGTCATCGACGCCGGCGACATGTTTCTTGTCAAACGGTGAGTTCGCGACGCCCGAGCCAGAAGCGTTCGGCAGCGAGTGAGGCGAACTGCCGTCTGCTGTTGGGAATAGTATGTAGGTATGTTACTTACTATTTAATTTATTTAGACTTTAGAGGTTAGTTAATATTGAATTTATTTAGGCTTTAGAGAGAAAATAATGTGTATGTAAGTTACTGTTGAATTTATTATGACCTGAGGGGAAAATAATATGTATGTAAGTTACTATTGAATTTATTTAGACTTTAGAGGGAAAAATAATGTGTACGCTAGTGAGTGATGAATCCATTTAAAGGTAGGGAAGACAAAATATAACAGGATTATACCCACATTCCGCCTTTACTATTAAGTTTCATATAATGTGGAGAGCCTATTACCATTTTTCGGGTATAATTATGTATTGTATATTTTGTAGTGTTTGATTTATTTTTTTATGTATCTTTGTGGTGTACAATAAAGTATATATAAATAAATAAATGCAATACATCAAAAAAATTAAGTGAACTTACCGGCTTTAACATTCATCATCTTCCTCTTGAGCCGCGAGGGACATTTCTCGAAGATGAGCAGGAATTCCGCCGTCAGTTTCTCCAGCAGATCAGTCGTGACTGACCGGTCTACGTAAGAGAACCAGTGGCGGCCCTCGTTTGATTGCGGTATCTGTGCGGAGGTTTAGAACCGGGATCTTAGGGCATGTTTACGTTTTGAACCAATTATTTAACTATGGGTTTAACTCATTTTATTTGACCGTTAAGGTTGAGTATTCACTCTTATTTTTCTTAGACTAACGAAGCAGTGGATAGTACAGTACATAACATGATATGAAATCACGCCTGAAATCCCCGAAGATCTAGGTAAAAGTGTACTTATCAATAAGTAAGTCTTGTCATTTTCTGGGCACAAATCCTAACTAAGGCTTCTTATTACAGATTCCCTCATCTATATAAAACGAATCCCTATTACTCTTAGTGACGGCATCACGCTAAAACGGCTGAACGGATTTGGATGAAATTTGGCACATGGGTAGACCATGACCTGAATTAGGACATAGGATACTTTTTATCCCGATTTTCCCACGGGATTGAGACTTATGCGGGCGAAACCGCGGGGCGCAACTAGTTTACTATAAAATTGTTTAAAGCCATTTGATTGCTTGAGTCGATTCTGTTATAGTCCCTTTGTTTGCATACAATATAAAAGCAAAATAAGTGCGAATATTTTTGAAGGTACATAAAACTGTACAACTTTCCCCAAGGAACATAGGTCGAAAACTTAAAATCGAAAATCGACTTTTCATACAAAGTGACTGGTCACGTGACATGTTTGTATGAGAAATTGAATTTTATTTTTTTAAATTTCGACCTTTGTTCCTTGGGGAAGTTGTACAGTTTCATGTACCTCCAAAAATATTCGCACTCCTTTTGGTTTTATATTGTATGCATACAAAGGGACTATTACAGAATCGACTCAAGCAATCAAATGGCTTTAAACAATTTTATAGTAAACTAGTTGCGCCCCGCGGTTTCGCCCGCATAAGTCTCGATCCCGTGGGAATATCGGGATAAAAGGTATCCTATGTCCTAATTCAGGGCATTTGGTGTTTGTTGAATGTAGACTATTTATGTTTTTGTGAAAGTTTTTGAAAGATGATAGATACCAAACTGTTTTATTTTTGCTCATAATGTATTTCCTTTCAATAGACAATTGTTAGATATGACTTTAATCCTTTATAACAGGGTGCAAAACGGCAGATAGGACAAACTAGAAACATGAGTTTGAGTAAGTAAAAACGTTTTTGTTTTATAGGTACCTCAATAGTGTTGCCATGGTGCCAAATAAGCAAAAAAGTTTAAATACCTAAAGGGTCAGATAAGACCTTTATGCTTAGCAAGGCAGAATACTCACTGCCCAATTACTCCATTTGCTTGCTAAATGAATACAGAAACACGCGACGACGGTAGGTCTGTATTGCAGGCACATCGTTGTCAAATGCAGGCTGTTCGACGCCATAAAGTAGGAGGTCTGCGCGAGGTCCTTCGGCGCTAAGGATGAAGATATTGCTAATGATAATAAAGACGAGAGCTTTTGTTAAAGGTATGCGATTTTGGACTTTATTTCTTGGGTCGGACAAGCAGATTGGCAGAAAAATGTTAGCTCGATTTCTGAAAGCCCTTTCAAAGCAAATCTGCTGACAAATTCGTGGATTGAAATAACAACAGCCAAACAAAACATCTTGACGTCAATTTGACATTGTGTTAACAAATTTTTGTGGTTATTTAGACTTTCAGAAACCGGGTGTAAGGCTGACACACGACTCAAGCGGAGCGGAGATAACTTAACCTATTGACCGCCACGTCAAAAAGCAAAGACGTGCCCTCGGCGCCAAGCTACGAATTATTCCTTAAAATCTGTCATGTGTGAGGTCACGACTGTGACCGTGGCGTGCTGGGCACATTGTGGTCTGTCATCTATACATGACTGTGGCGGTCAAAAGAATAACCAATAAAGCTACGGATTCCTAGAAGAGCGATGGCTGCCACATAACGGTCGCAGTGGCGGCTGTCATCAAAATGATGACAGCGGGGTTAGACTTTACGGTGTCAAAAAAAAACGCTCTCTAGGAAAGACAAGAACTTACTTTTATAGATAAAATAACGTTTCAGTGACATCATTAGCCGATAAATTGCAGACGTTTTGTGACGGCCAAGGAAAACGTAGCTTTACCCCTGTATTTTAAACGGTTCTTCTCTGGTCAACGTTTGTAACAACTTTGCCAGCCTATAACGTTCCCTCTGCTGGGACGCAGGCCTCCTCTCTGCGAGAGGGAGTGGGCCGTAATCCACCACGCGGGCCCAGTGCGGGTTGGTAGATGTCACATGTCTTCGAAATTTTTGGTTATTAGACATGCCGGTTTCCTCACGATGTTTTCCTTCACCGTTTTGAGAGCAGTAGTGATGAAATAATTTACACAAAGTAAAGCGCCTGCCTAGGTTTGAACCTACGACCTACAACTCTTAAGTCGCGGCCGTTACCAATTGGCCACCACTGCTCACGTTTGTAAGGGACCCTTTAATTTTCCTCCACTCTCACTCATCAGTGGAGTGTCAGCCTCACCAAAGTAACTTTTCACATGCCCCGGCGGTGAACGGTAAAGATGTGTATGGATTAGTATGATCACTCGTTTCAACACAATTTATTCGGCTTATCCATAGATTTCTGCACAATTTATTCGGCTTATCCATACATTTCAGCACAATTTATTCGGCTTAACCATACATTTCAGCACAATTTATTCGGCTCATCCATACATTTCCACCGGGCGGCGGAAGCCGGAGCGTGTAAAAAGGGGGCTTATTCTTTGCCACAATAAAACCCAAGAAAATAAGCTTAACCGATAAAGCCCCAATGGCTCCGAATAGGAGCCCTCGCGGCGCGCGATTTGAAAGTAGTTATCGAATAAAAATGTTTTTTTTGAGATTGAGAGATGATGTTATTGAGCCACGGGCCTGAGCGGTTAATATCGCTAGTGGTTTACAATCATAAAGCTAAAGGACTTAGGGTATAAGCAGATAAGGTCTAAAGCTTATTTAAAAGATATCTAAAATGCATTATAGGATAAATTCTATATAGTCTCAGAGTATATCTAGTAATATTTTTTAAACATTTCAGTTTGCATCATCCACCCAAAATAAGAATAGGATTAAATATATACCAATAGATTCACACAGAGTCAGGATTTCTTATGTTTTAACGTTTTTATTTTGCTCATAGAAGTATACTGATAATGACTCTACCCTTCAAAATTTAAAAGAAAGTTTCTCTTTCCACCATTGAAAATAATAATCCATCTTTAATTTATAATATTATGTATCTGTGAGTACTGAGAAATTATCCAAACGAATTTACAATTTAATACGATTCCAGTCAATTACAAACAGCTACATATCAAGCTATACCTTTCCCTAAGCTGACCTCTCATTGTACGGAAATCCTATACAATGCGAGATCAGCATAAACTGGAATTGTATATATAGCTTAAAATGAAGCCGTGTGTACATTCCCATTCTTATTTTGCGTTCTAATGCTATGCTAATCATCGTCACTCATTTATCACTTTTCGTCGTCAACGGCGCCATGTCATTAACACCTCACAATAATTGGCACATTTTCAACAAGTTTGAAGTACATAGTTAAATTTTTCCTCTATAAAATAAGATTTCTACTGTTTATTCTGGAGCTACAAAAACAGGACTAGAATCAATTCTATTTATTTTGTAAACTTTGACGTTCAAAAGTGCCTTTTATGTGCCTATTTGAAATAAATCATTTGACTTTGACTTAGGAAAATTTGTATAAATTATTTCTTTCTTTCTTTTACTTTAAGGGGAGAGTAAATTATTTCTTTCTTTTCTTTTACTTTAAGGGGAGAATAAATGATTTCTTTCTTTTCTTTTACTTTAAGGGGAGAATATATTATTTCTTTCTTTTCTTTTACTTTAAGGGGAGAACAAGGGGGGTAATTTTTGTAACACACAGTAGCAATTGCTTTCATTTTGACAGTTCAACATCATTCATTGCGTTTGCGTTGTTGAGCAGATTTTTTGAACATATTACGAAGCAATGAATTAGCAATATATCTCAAAATCATTCAGATTATGATTGATAGTAGTGTGTTACGCAATTAGTGTGCTGGGGCTGCAGTCTCGACATAGATACCGATCGCTTTACGACCGAATTCGGTCGCAAAGTCCTAACGGGGTTCATAAACAGTTAAAATTGCTTGACAAGCACGAAAAATTCACAACCATGCCAAGCAATTTTGACCGTCTAAGGACCTTAGGACTTTGCGACCGAATTCGGTCGTACAGCGATCGCTATCTATGTCGAGACTGCTGCAGGCTTAGCATGACGCTTTCTATTTCTTCGAAGAATAGACACGGCTCTTTCTATACAAATTGACATTTCGTTTCTCCATTTTTTACATCGCACCATAGAAATCCTTCTACATAAAAAAGGACCTAGACAAAGATCGTTAGAAACGAAAGACAAAATGACAGATTGTAAAAGGATTTCTACGGTGAGATGCCAAAAATGGAGAAACGAAATGTCACTTTTATAGCTAGAGCCGTGTCTATTCTTCGAAGAAATAGAAAGCGTCATGCTAAGCCTGCAGGGGCTGAACCGCTCTTGGTAATAAACGAGTGACGCGTGATAAAGCATTCTTTTTTCACTAGTAAAGCTACCTACAATTACTTAAAAAACATCACAACTATTATTTTTGCAAATCAAAGTCTGATCGGCAGAATACATGAAAGTGCAAAATCTATCATGAAGTATGGAGACCATTTTACAGCAATTTTATGGACGTGATTAGGGGTGACACTCAAACAATATTTCCATGTTTTATCCACATACCTGTAGTCTATTTTCTTATTGAAGTAGGTATACATTGCCTGTAGAATCGCGGCATATTTTTTTTGCCGCCGGTCAAGTTCGGTACGGCTAACGGAAACGGTAACGGTTTTGTCTCGTTTTTATTACAACGTGTGGCTTCCATACTTTGTGGGTGAGTTTGATTTTAGAACAAAAAGTGTTTTGGAGATTTTTTTTTTCTAGTTTATTGTGATAGGGAATAGTGTTATTTGAAATAAGTTTGGAAGGTAGAAAAAAACCATAGAAAAATTTACTAGGTAATTGAGACAAATTAAAAAAATCTAAACTTTTTTTTACTTTTTCCTTGTTGTTGGCGAAACTACAGGGTTGTGTTAGAAAAGTTTTTAACAAAACAGTAGAAAGGGAAAATTAATCATTTTATTATTTGGGAAAAATCTTTTATTTTCATTTTTATAATACAATATTTTTTTCATGTCGCCAATATTTACAATAAAAATATTCAAAGAATGGAAGTCAAACGCATTCGTAATAAAATAATACGTTGTACCACATGTAAGAATGAAATTGTCTAAATACATACTTTAAAATATCCTCATAGGTACATACAGCAAAAGAATAGATATACAGACAAATAACAGCCACTTAGCAAAATATGCTTAAAAACTGATGCACAGGCCATCTCTTAAAACACAGATGTCCAACCTGCACACCTAATACCTTCGCTGACAGTACTTTTCTAAATTCAAAATTACACTGCGGTACAACAGAATACATAAACAAAATAAACACGCGACAAAATTCGAAAAAGAACAGAAAACCGGCCCGAATCCGACCCACAGCCGTTTAAAAAACCCGAACGAGCCGACCTAAACGCAGTCGCGTCGCCCGCACGTAACGCATCGGTCGTGTCAGTCGCATGACGTCATCAGGACACAATAGGACGCTTGTCTCACCTTTGACAAGGTGACACGTCCGTACGACGTGCGTGTGGGGGTGGTCGATGGCAACATCGAACCCTAATGTCTGTAGGAGTACATTCTCGTTGAAAACTAGGTCCTGCGCCTGTAACAATAGAAGAAAAAAATTAGACAACTACAATATTTATATTTTCAAGGACATGAGCAGTGTTAAATGCTAAATCATTTATTCAAAGTGGATTAACAATAAGCAAATTTTGAAAGTCTAAACTTAGGCCCCAAAACGTCCACCATTCACGAGAAGTGGCGCAATAAATCTCTTTATTTATTTCTCTGCATAAACACTGATAAAACATGGATCCATAAAATAACGACCATCATTATTATTTAGGGTGAGATAAGCTTTTAAAAATATAATGTTATCTTATCACTTATAGCCGAAAACCGGAACTACTGATAGTAGATCCCCGTTAACTCGCTAATCTAAAAGGGATTTTGCATTTGTATTTTCTCGGCAGCAAATAATGTGATTATAATGTATTTTTAATTTGATTTAAATTTAATTTAATTTTGTTTTGAATTTGGTTTAAGTTATTTTGTTTTGTTTCTAATTTAATTAAATTTTTCTTTTTTAATTCTAATGTAATTTTGACTTTAATTTTGAATTTGATTTTGATCTCAATTTTGAATTTGTTTTAATTTTATAATTGTAATTTTATTTTTGAATTTGATTTTAATCTTAATATTGACTTTAAATTCTTTTTTTTTTTTGGGTCTTTGATTGGAAGACTTCTTTTTTTTTTTATTTTTTATTCTACTAACATATTTTTATGGTTATATAAGTTTTAATACTAATACAATATGGATTTTTTTTTTCCGAAATAAATAATTGAATTGAAATACCCCGGGCCCCGAGTTCTGTGATTGAATGAATGAATGAAATGCACCGACCCCAGCGTGGTTTAACCAGACTTGGTTGCACGAATGAACCCAAGGATTCACACGTCCCTGGAGCCTCATGTTTCATGGGACTACAGTGACTATTGCATAACATAGAGTAGACCGGGGGGCGCGATAATGGTCAGCAAGACGTGCCCTTAAGATAGGAAGGATTATTAGAGCCGTACCGGATATGCATCCTAGAGTAAGCAATGGAATAGTAGACAGACGGGCGATTTGGCAATAAACTCATTTCCGTTTACTTGGGACTTTACATGGCGAAATGTATGTATATTATACCTACACCCCAGCCTACCCCGTCGAGGAATACAAGCGTGAATTTATGTTAAATACTAGCTGTTACTTCTGTGACCAAGACCCCTACGTGCCTCGGAAAGCACGTTAAGCCGTTGGTCCCGGCTGTCATTTGTAGATCTTTGACAGTCGTTACGGGTCGTCAGAAGCTCGTCTGAAAACCAGTCTTACCAAGGGGTACCGTGTTACCCATTACTGGGTTGTGGAGGTCAGATAGGCAGTCGCTCCATGTAAAATACTGGTATTCAGCTGTATCCGGTAAGACTGGAAGCCGACCCCAACATAGTTGGGAAAAGGCTAGGCAGATGATGACTAGCTGTTACTTCTGATCGGAATGGAATTTGTTTTATATCTTGAACCCTGTCTCTAACAAACTCCAAACACCAGGAACATTATTAAACTATCAAAATCATAATTCAATTCTCAAATTTGGCTGAGAATCAGCACTTATTGGACATCACAATAAATTTCACAAAACGCCCAATGGCAGATTTTTGCGTTATGCTCGTGAACGGGTGTTGCTTGTGGTGACTGGTCGTCTTGCTGACCATTGTTTTGTTTTGTTATTAGTGTTTATTTATTTTATTTTGATGGTCCTAGTTCATCATTTGTGACTGTTACAGCTATAGCTATATGTAAGCGGGCACGCCTTTTATGCTTGGAGGCTTTTATTTGGGCATTAAGTTCTGTTTACGATTTATCTCTGCTTGAGAATAGTTTTCGGTGTTTTTCTTTTCTTTTTGTAGGTATAGTGGTGTGCTATCTGACATATGTCTCGTATTGTAAATTGTTTTGCATACTGTTGTATAGAATCCATTTTTTTTTCTCTAACTGAACAGACAGCTGTGCTGCTGGGGAGTTTGTTGGCCACTTCTTCCCAGCTAAAGCACTAGGTAGTGGTGAAGGGTGGGCGTTTTGGGGGACTGTCTTATGTAAAATTGACTTTCGAAAAGTGCTGATTCTCAGCCTAGTTTGAATAAATGACTTTTGATTTTGATTTGATTTGCCCGCCCGTCACCACTTCCTAGTTATCCAAACTTAAAGCTTTTGCGTCAGGCTAACGCTTGCTCTGAATGGGATAAATGACGTCACTTCAGTGCGTGCCGATGCACATTAATAAAACGCACGTAACGTTACACCTTGCGCGGGTGATTGAGAACCAAGTATTGTGTGACACGCACAAGGTATTGGATAACACAGATTTCCCATATGACACGGAAAAAAACTGTGCTTTTATAAAATTACTAGGCGACATGCGATAACCACATTTCGTCGCCAGTACTCGCCAGTTATGTTAAAAGTCCCATGTCATTAGAGGGCGAATCTAATTCCATTAACGGTCCAAGATACCTCAGCACCACCTCATTCTTTATTTCGCTCGCAGACGCCAGGGAGAAGGCTCCAAGGCGCCGATAGTAGGTAATTTCTTTTATTGTGAAAATAATGGTAGTTAAAAAGAAACAAAAACACGTGTCTGCTCTAAATTTAGTTCAGTTATTATTCAAAGTTTTATGATCTAACTTAAACTATTTTTTTTACCGGTTTATTGTTCGGTTTGGAGGTAACTTTGTTATTTTTTTCTGCCGAGAAAATTGTATGGAATCGTGTATTCGTCAAACATAGTACTTAACATTAATCCTCAACGACATATATATTTATTTTAAAATGAATGCTGCAGTATTTTCGATATAACGGAGGATCATGCTAAGCGATTTGAGGTATGGTAGACTCTTAAACGGGCACAAATCAAGACTACGGGCTGCTACTGAGAATTTCCCAGTATCCGACTGAAAAAACCCCACAGTTCCTTCCACTATCATGAGTCGGGGGCCCGGGACATACTTATAGATTCGCGCGCCCTCCCGTCTGGACTTAGCCAGACCTAGGGATCGATCCAACGTGAGAAGGCTCCTGCCTTACTTCTTCTCTTACTCATGCTGTGGTCAAAATGTTAGCCAGTAAGCACGGTGCAAGCGCAGCTGACTGACCGCGGCCTGCAGTCTCGACATAGTGATCGTTTTACAAGCGAACCCTAGACAGTCAAAATTGACAATCTTGTCAAACATTTTTAACCGTCTAAAAACCCCATTACTGCCCATTAGGACTTTGCGACCGAATTCGCTCGTAAAGCGATCGCTATCTATGCCGAGACTGCATCCTCAGGGTGCCTTATTTAGAAATAGTTTTACTATACATTTTACGCCTGGGCAGAGGTGTTAGTACATTTCACCAGTTACTTTCCGTGTCGTTTATTTTACGAAATAAAAATTACCTGTTCTTGGTATTGTTCTGGCGTCAGGGCGGTGAGACTTTCACCTCGATGGAGGCATACATGTGCCACTTTTATTACATATTCTAATTTCCTAGGCTGTTCCTCCACCTGAAAAAAATAAATGCAAATTCATTACCTCCATATGAATAAAGTACTGCTCACATTTTACAACTTGTGTTAGGTACAAATCGACATTATTCTAAGTTGAGTGATTTTTGGTAGGGGCAAAACTTTTGGGGACGCGTCACCGACATTCGTATGTGACGTGTCGCGCCAGACTGGCGACGCGCAGCGGCCTGTGTATATGTGTGTATACGCATATATACACATATATACACTAATACATTGCATATCTTGACTGTATCGTGTGCTGTGCGAAAATTTCACTTTTGTCGGCAATCCCCTTGACTATTTTATTTCATTTTGGTCTTAATTGTGACTCTTAACGCCTTCGCGGGCGGTTGACGTCTCTATAGACGTCATAACAATAAAACTTCTATTGTCTCGTTTACCATCCGCAAAAGGGTTAATTGTGTGAAAACACGGTGTACTGTGTGACCTCTGTACCAGCACAAGTCTAAATAAAAAACTACAGTTATTTCAGTCTCAGATTTTTCATCACTGTCAAAATCTTTGGTTGCTGTTGGGTTGCTGGCACTGAGAAGTCTGTTAAATCAGAGTGATCTTTCTTCTCGTTACAATAAGGTTGTTATTGCTGGCAGTGGTAAAATAACTATGAACGGAGTGTAATTGTATTTGCCTGCATACTTATCTCTTTCCTGAACTGTACAAAACAAATCATACATCATTGGAGCACTAGACCAAAAAACTACCTAGTTATTAAATTTGCCTGCCTAGTTTATAATCTACTGTACTTACAAATCATATTTCCTCAACAGTGTAATTAATTATGTCTGTGCCGTGGGACTTTGTTCAAAGTATTCGTGTCAACTGATAAACATTAGATAAAATATAGAAATAGGTTATTTTCGTAGACACCGTCTGCCGAATCAAGGCCGTCTTTAGCAGTGATTAATATACTAAACAAAGTGGGCATTCATTTCGATGCCTACGTTATTTGCAATATTTTTCTTTTTATACATTTGCAACACCTTGAAGGTCGAATACGAGAACAGTTCCCGACTCCCGAGTCAGTTCAGTAAGTCGGAGGGAATTCTGCACATGTTTGGGTTGGCACATTCGATTCGGCAATATTTGTTTAACAACAAAGACGACCCAAAATTACTACACATATTCAGCTTTCATTATAACTCCGTTCCGCATCTATCCCCGCTCAAGTTCGGGTCGGGTCGGCTCGGCTCAATTCAAGCTAAGCCGAGCGACCTTTTTTGCGAGCTTTTTCCGAGCTTTTTTGCGAACATAATTATATATACATTTATTCGATTTTACCAACTGGCTGTGAGGAATCATGCCAACCCGAAGATCGTGTACCACCACCCACTCGTCTTCAAATGTATACACGAGGCCAGTAAATATGCTAGTGACTGAACCGTCAGCTAAACTGACTTGCGAACTAGCAGTGTGTTCGGAGTTCATTATTATAGACATTTTCTTTCAGTGGTGGAAAATTCATGGAGAAAAGCCAAACCCAACCAAACTGGTGCATATAATGATTTAAGTCGACTTGGACTGATTTCCAGGTTTTCGCGCGATACAAAATTTCGTTTGTTAAGTCAGTTTCTTCTGATTGTGTATAATGTTTCGTTACTGGCCGCCAAGAAAAAAAGGGCACCATTGTTCTATACATTTTGGTCTTCGGCTTTTTGGTATCTTAGCAGACACATGCAGTATGTTGTTATTTAGAAATGTGAAGTTAAATGCTCCTCTTAAGACGCTGACAACACCTAAACCGCGGTCACTTGTAAATTCCATAGAAAAGAAAGAGAAGTGCGATGACACAACGCTTGTAATTTACTGCAAAATATGAAGTAATTATCTATTTACTCAAAACTGAGTTGAGTAATCGAAAATAAAAAACAACCAAGTTCTGCATTAAAATAAGACGTTCTTGTTATTAATTAAATACGTAACGTATGTTGATATTTGATACAGATATTTTGGATTAGAACTCAAAGTAAGAGGTTAGTTTAACGTTAGTTTGCATCGAGATGTTGTTTTCAAAACGTGTTTTGGTAACAACCAAGTTCTGGGAAACATGTTCAAAATTAATATATATTTTATCCGTCACCACAAACTAAACAGATTTGGCAATTTCTTTTCATAAGCGAAGCCTATTTTGGTCAATTGGGTCTTGTCAGCGCCTTAAGATGTCCTTATGAACGGGAGGAAAGGGGCCAGCAAATGGGTGTTCTAACAACGAATTTGTACACGTCTTATATGTCCTTATGAACGGGAGGAAAGGGGCCAGCAAATGGGTATTCTAACAACGAATTTGTACACGTCTTATCTCCGTTTTCTGAAATAGTTTGCTTGTGTTAAGCGTTTTTTTTTGCCGGTCTGGTAAATTTTGGCACCATTACTTCTTAAATCTTTATGAAAATGACTCGGAAAGTAGTTACCCGTGTTTATTAAAAGAACTGGATATACTTCGAACGATAAAAACCCGGTTTTCCACGTATAGTGAAGGTTGAGTACCAAAAGTTACATGACATTGTTTCAGCTACTTTTCTGTGAACTAGCGAGACACATGTCTTTTCGGATTTGGGGAAATCCGTCATTAGTTTAATTCATTAGTATTTTAATGTATTGTACAGCCAAAAACAGAGCTAAGTAAGCAGGCAGCTTACTACAACTTCTTTTAAACCTTGTGCGTTTGCTCAGCAGTTGAGGCGGCACGCGATGTAGTGCAAAAACCTTATAATTTCCTCCCCATCTGTTTCGTCGACTATACACAAGACTACACATACATTTCCAGTGTAATCGCATTTTTATTAAAATGAACTTTTGGGGCAAAAAGCAAAAATCAGAACTAAAGTCGAATTATTAATTCACTGGAGTAATCTGACATGTGCTAGCTGTCACTTTGTGTAATATTTATTGTATTCTAGACTTTCACACATTATTATACATTTATTTTACACTTATACAAGGTGTTGTTTTGGATCTGCTAAACATTTTAGGAGATAATTATGTTAGTGATTCTCGACCCGAATCATAAAAAAAGAAATATAAAACATTTTTTGTTAAATAAATAAAAAAAAAAATAAAAAAAAAGATGAAATTTAAAATAAAAAGTATTATTGATTATTATTGACTTGGTATCGTATTGTTATATGATTATTTATGATTTTCATAACAACCTCCTGAAATGTTTTGCAGGTTCAAAACTGCATCTTGTATAAATCGATTAAACTAAACGATCACCATTACAATAAATATGACCATTTTATTACACAAAGTGACAGCTAGCACATGTCAGATTACTCCTATGAATTAATAATTCGACTTTAACGCAGCCATCTTGTTTTTCAATAGATTTCATTCATGTTTGTCGACAGGCGCCTCCCTGTCAACGCGATTCCAGCGCCTAAAGATCCTTGAGCTTTATTTGGATATTTAAAACTGGAAATATCTTACAAATGAACAGTAAGTACGTACCTTTGCGGCGAGGAACAGCGCCGCAGCAGCTATAGCGTTCCTGTGGAACTGTGTGAACGAGTGGAAGGCGTAAAACCTGTGCATATACACTATCGCTGTGTTGATACATAGTTGAGAGCTGTGGGGACTGGTTAAGGAAATATTTGTCAAAATGTTACTGAAAATGTACACAAGAAATAAATATAAAGTCGAGTCATGTGTTTCAATTAGAACATTTACTTACAGGGGAGTCTAATTTATAAAAATATTAATAATCGTTTATTTCAGGCATTGTAAACCATAGAATTAAAATTAAGTCTTACATACAAACATACAATTTAAAAAGAAACAAACACGATAATCCCCGCCCCATTTCCCACCGAAAGAGCCAAAATGAATGCACCAACCAGGTTAATAGGTACACTCAAATAGCAGGTTAATATTAGACGAAAACTTAAGTGTCATGGCTACGTTCTACCATGTGCGCACCATTGTAAACACTGCCATCTTGACCTTCAATTTGGCAAGGCAAGAGAGCCTGGCAAAAATTGAAATGGGAAGTTAGAAAAAAAAGAAAAGGAAGAAAAATTGTTTATTCTGCACAAACAAAACACACATTACAAAAATTAACGTAAAATACACATAAACAAAGTAGCTAAAAGCCTCGTAATCAACCCCTACAAGTTTGACAATCCTGTCGATTACGTGATATTTACTCTGTGTTGCGACACTGGCCGATGACACATACAATCAAAACAAGAACAGAATGCCGATTGCAGAGTGGGGGAAATAACTACTTTTATAACAAATAAACAACTTTATTTATTTATTTAAACATCTCGCACACAATTAAGTACAAAGGCGGAATTAATGCCTTAGGCATTCTCTATCAGTCAACCAAGGGTGGTGAAGAGATAAGATGGCAGGTGCTCTGAGAGGAAATAAAAAATAACGAAAAATATTAAAGATAACATAATAGATTATAACTTTATCTAGAACAATTAAACAGTGCGTCGCACCTGTACAAGAAAAGGTCGTTGCTCAGCGTAATAAGTTGTTGGCGACTTCCAATACGCGAGCAATGTTCTAGAGATGAGTCCCTCACTCAATTTGCGATCATGAAGGACCTCCCTCATGATCGCAAATTGAAAGAGTTACTCGAATTTCCTCATTGAACCACCTCACCACATCTCACTCGGTCACGCGTCCTCAAAAATTGACATTGACAATATGAAATCGTGGCGAGGGGTGAGGCGAACGAGTTCGTGACTCGCGAGCACTCGCCAGTCGCGAGTGAGTAGAGACTCGTGAGTCGTCGTCGCGCCCGCACGCTTCGCTCCCTCGTACGTTCGGCTGAATTCGGCTCGGGCTCACGAGTCGTGAGGTGAATACGCCGTTGACGGTTCCTCACCTCAAATGAGGTGCCTCGTGAGGACCTCACGAGGTAGTGAGGTCCTCCCTCAACCTCAAATAAAAATGACGAGTTACCCATCACTACAATGTTCGTTTCTTCTATGTATAAGAAGGGGTCTTTGCTCCTACAGTGTGATAATTACAGGCTTAAAGGTCGGGTAATCGCCGTTGACCTTGGCCATACAAATGTGTGCACGCCGCACACTGGTCCCAAATGATAAAAAAGGGGACATTAAGAAATTTTTGACAAAAGGTCAACCGATTCAGCTTATTTTTTTTTTGTAGACAGCTGATGCAATTACAAATCACTTTTGTACATTGAGTTTTTGCCAAAAAAGAGGTATTTTCAGAGAAAAAAAATATTCAAATATTTTTTGTATGAAAGAAATCCTAATTTTGTCTTTATCTTCCAAGATTCAAACGTATTCAAAATAAAACTTAGCGCAGCTTGTAGAGGGGCTAATTTCTCACTACTTTGTCATAGACACTCAACTGCGATTTTGTGCTCCTTTTGAGTTACATGCACTTTAAATATTTTTTGTATGAAAAAATCCTAATTTTGTCTTTATCTTCCAAGATTCAAACGTATTCAAAATAAAACTTAGCGCAGCTTGTAGAGGGGTTAATTGTTCATCACTTTGCCATAGACACTCAATTGCGATTTTGTGCTCCTTTTCAGTTACAGGCACTTTAAATTTTTCGTTGTCGGATGAGCTTTACTAGTTTTTTGTAGACAGCTGATACAATTACAAGTAACTTTTAAAGATGTATTTTTTGTTAAATAAGCCGTATTTTCAGAGTTAAAAAATTAATTCAAAAAGTATTTCTAGTTCTGGGAGTATTTGTGGTAGCTTCTGATGTAGATGCACCCGCTTCCTCTTCGTACGATAAATTATGCTCTTCTACGTCTACTGAAATGTCCTCTATGGTATATTCTGGATCAAACAACATAGGAAAATTCACAGAAGTTAAAGTTGGCCACAAAATTTTAGACTCCAACCACTCCTTGTTTTTAACACCAAATCTTTCGTTTCTACCTGAATTGTCCCATCTTCTAGCTAGGTTTGACGTATAATTTTGGCAAAACTTTTTGATAATACTGAGCTCTTCGTTTGGAATTTCACTTGAAATACGATTTATAATGGTTTGACACAGTAAATCACTATTTTTAAGGCACCCACTATTACTCAAAAAAGAAAAAAATGTCTAAATTAGTCACAAATGTAGTCATTTTGATACAAAAATGTTACAGGCAAATAAATAAAAGTTACAATGTGGTGATAGTTGATAAAAAATTGTGTTGTTTTTACGAGCACAAGACGCGTAATGAACAAAAACGGGTTCCGCTTGCCCTTATACTATTGATATATGACTCATTACCCAACTATCCCGTTACTTAATGGGGTAGTTAGATAATGGCTCATTACCTAACTACCTCATTACTATGGGGTAGTTAGATAATGAGCCAAATATTCTTGCAATTTGGATGAGTCACGAGAAAATAAAACATACTAAGTTGTGCTCCTACATAAATACCGCAAAACTACAAAGGGAATTTTTAATTGCAATTTATATACCTATTCATCATTCAGCGTTTTCGACGCGTTCGACTAGATGACCAAATAGAGCCGAAATCGTCACTTATAGGGTAATTAAGCAATGACTCTATACAAAAAAAATTTTACATACGAGTCACACAATAACTTACCTGTACATAAACATGTCTGAACACGTTTTGAGATTTCCTTGTTTGTTTATTTGATACTGATAATTTCATATATTTGTAAGAGTTACTCTACAAGCTGCGCTAAGTTTTATTTTGAATACGTTTGAATCTTGGAAGATAAAGACAAAATTAGAATTTTTTTATACAAAAAATATTTAAAGTGCCTGTAACTCAAAAGGAGCACAAAATCGCAGAAGAGTGTCTATGACAAAGTAGTGAGCAATTAGCATCTCTACAAGCTGCTTTAAGTTTTATTTTGAATACGTTTGAATCTTGGAAGATAAAGACAAAATTAGGATTTTTTCATACAAAAAATATTTAAAGTGCATGTAACTCAAAAGGAGCACAAAATCGCAGAAGAGTGTCTATGACAAAGTGGTGAGCAATTAGCTCTTCTACAAGCTGCGCTAAGTTTTATTTTGAATACGTTTGAATCTTGGAAGATAAAGAGAAAATTAGGATTTTTTCATACAAAAAATATTTAAAGTGCCTGTAACTCAAAAGGAGCACAAAATCGCAGAAGAGTGTCTATGACAAAGTGGTGAGCAATTAGCACCTCTACAAGATGCGCTAAGTTTTATTTTGAATACGTTTGAATCTTGGAAGATAAAGACAAAATTAGGATTTCTTTCATACAAAAAATATTTGAATATTTTTTTTCTCTGAAAATACGGCTTATTTGGCAAAAACTCAATCTATAAAAGTGATTTGTAATTGCATCAGCTGTCTACAAAAAAAAAATCAGCCGAATCCGTTGACCTTCTGTCAAAAATTTCTTAATGTCCACTTTTTTATCATTCGGGACCAGTGTGCGCCGCGCCGCCGCCGCCTTTCGGTTTCATAGGGATTATGTTTAGTAACGAAAAAATTAAAAAACTAATAACAAAACTTTACAAAAATAAAATGTCAAAGAATGTTTTCCGACTGGCCTCTTATTAATATGAAAATATTGAATAAGCATTTTATTTGAATTTTTCTTGTATTTTAGACATAAAAAGTGAATTTTCTATGACACGTTGACTCTCATTTTTTTGTAATTATTCAATAAATTGGAAACAAGCTTCATAATCCTGTGTTTTATAGTTGCCCAAGTAATTACTGCTTCTAAGACTGGTCTCTTCACTTTTGTTGTTATATTAATTTTATTTTATATTATACTTATATAATTTTAACACAAACCGACATTGCATATGAATTTTTCAACAAATTACTTTAACACAACAATAACGAATGACAAACTAGCTAATGCAATAAAACTTGCTTCTAAACAGAAAAAGTTTAGAAGCAAAATCATTTTAATTTACTATCAATACTTATTAGTTCCGTTTATGAGTAAAAAATGTTGTAAAGTAGTGTAATGGTTTGTAGTTTAGCAAGCAGAGTGACAATCAGCACATACAAGGAGTTTACGGATGTGTTGCCAATTTTAGCAACAAAGTCGAAACATCGCATGTGTTATTAGATTCACGCACCTTTCAAACCGGAACCCAGCAATGCTGCTTGACGACACAAATTGGTAAGATGTTAATGGCAGCCATACACGTTAAGATATATTGCGCAAGTTTAGACTTGCACCAGCGTGCAAAATCACACAAATATAGAAATTTGCGCAAAAATCTTCTAACACGTTACTGTATACTTGCGCAAGTATATCGTAACGTGGCTACAATTATTAGACCAGTGGGTTCTCAATATTTTTTGGCGCCGGAACCCTTTTGGAAAACGAAATATTTGACGAAGCCCTAAACACTAAAATGATCAAAAATGGTTTTATGTGTATTCTTTTCATTATGACCAGTATTTTCGCGGAGCCCCCACAGAGACTTTGCGGAGCCCTAGCGCTCCGCGGAGCACACTTTGAGTATGGCTGCATTAGACTGACCCTCAACAAGCCCTTTCACATACTACTGCATAATTTGCATTTTGGGTACACAGAAAAAATTAACAGGAAACTGCCGCCATGCGCCAGCGTCACTGCAGTGGCGGTTTCGCAGAACGGTTAATCGCTCCTTGGAATTTGGACTCAATAATGTATCGGGGGAAAAACCGGTACTCAAACTCGGGAACACATGCGTCACCGCACCGTACGTGCATTCGTGAAACGAGGCGCGAATTTTGCGCTCTCATTGACCTCATTTCAACTCACGAGGCTTCGAAATATGAATCAGCCAATGAACACGCGTCGGGTCATACAAATGACATTTAGCTTTTATGATTTACGGATAGATGTCGCTAGTAGAGGCGTGTTGTGGCGGCGACAATATAAAATCGAATGATCATACAATTCTTGTGTATGGAATGTTTGTAATTCAGCATGAAATTCAAGGTCACTGATTGGTAATTAAATTCTTGACTATTTATATTTCATTGATACGTGATAAGTTGATAACATTGCAGTTGGAGTATAGTTTACGATATTTATAGTACATTTTATTACTACATGTTTATTTTGTTTCGTTTACCTACCAGTTCAAAAACTGTGTGCTTGATTTGGTATTTTCGAGTAAACTTGACTGCTAAGCAGCTATTTATTGGGTTCTTTCATTTGGAAATTCTCAGTAGCAGCCCAGTCTGGATTAATGATAGCAGGAGCGCCCCGACATAAAATGATGTGCTGTACAAATTCAGATAGCACATAGGTGTGCTTGTCGCGCCCGCGATATCGCCCCAGTCTGCAGAAGCCTTAATGTTAATATTTTTTAACTACAAACAGACTAATCAAAGAATATTATCGCTTGAGCAGACGCGACACTGTATGAATGTCAAGGCAAAGAAAAGCTAACCTCCGTGCTAAAAAGACAATGACCCTATTACCATATTCAAGAAAAACCGTTAAAAAACGCGGGATATGGAATAAATTGCTATTGTGTATAAAATGCGTCATTAATGCCTAGATAGAAAAATTAACAACATAACATGTCATTAGATAGGCCGTCGCTATGTGAAATACTGGTTTTCGCATCCGGTTATACTAGAAGCCGACCCCAACATAGTTGGGACAAACCTAGGCAGATGATGATAACACCTTTGGGTGATACATCACATTTGACCAGGTATTTTGAGGGCGAGTTTATGGCCAGCAATTAGGTATAAATTCAAGGTGCTGATGAAAAAAACCCAATAACTTCTTATAATTTTTGGTTGGCAACCAATGGCGCCGATTCCCTTGTTCACAAACTAAACTTAATTTAAGTTCAGTGCATCTTTTTCTTTCTATTTCATTAAGAAAAGGACAGAAGATAAATTTTAGTTTAGTCCTGTCAATTTAACAAGCGCCTGTCACTACTCTATACAAGTTTAGACGTGATTAAAAACTGGCCTACTAAAATTACGTCAATTTACGTCAAGCGCTGATTAATTTGACAGGACTAAACTAAAATGTATCTTCTGTCCTTTTCTTAATGAAATAGAAAGAAAAGGATGCACTGAACTTAAATTTAGTTTAGTTTGTGATCAAGGGAATCGGCGCCAATGACGCGTTAAAAACTAGTAACCTGTATTTAGATACCTACCTACTTAACCGAAGCGTTTAACCTGCTTGAAGAGTTTACGTCAATCAAACACGCTGGCATTTTTTCTAGGCCCCAACAAAACTGTGTCTAAGGAACACTCTAGAAAACGGACTATTGTAAGTACTGTTAGGTGATGGGAGATAACTTTCACTAAGCGAAAGTTACACTAAACCATGTAACTGACTTTCTAAAATGGGGTACAGTTATACCTACATTTGTGGGGTGGTCTATGGTTTACCAAGGTACCGGCAATTTTCGGGAAGTTCCTGGAACGGCTGGGACTCGGGAAGTTCCTGGAACGGCTGGGACTCTGGAAGATCCGAGAGGCAATTAAGTTCTCATGGTTTTATTTTTATGTTTCTAATCTATGAAAATACTTAGGCACTAGTAGAAAAATACACACAAAGGAGCATATTATCCATGAGGGCTCCTTCAAGTTACAACGAAACAAAAGCCAGCCCTCTAGTAACGATCTAACCTTCCGAGAAACAAAGGTGTAGCCTTTATTCAAGATGTACATAACCTTTCATAATACCTGCGGATAAACTGATTAATTGCTCTTGATGACTTTATTCGGCCTAGGGCTTTAGCGGAGTTGCTACTTTAGCTTTGGCCATCGGAGATTTTGCGACTTTCATCAATGCGTTTTGAGCAATTCTATGCGATCGATCGCGATAGCAAAAACGCGTTTCAACGATTCAATGTCAAAATTACTGCGAATGGCTTTCGAATGCGTGCGCAGAGTGAGGAGTTCAGTCGCTGTTAAAAGCTTCCAAATACCGACTAAATAGCTGATGCTAGGAGTAGCATGTACTAAGGTCCTAAGCAACAGTGAACCAAAAATCAATCTGCCTAGCATTTTCCGATTTTGGGGTAAATGATAAATGAGTTTATTTCTGTAAGTAGGTTTGTACATTCGCCAGCACACCAAGTTACCAAGTCAAGATTTCTCATTCGATTTTGAACTTAACCATCAACATCTTTAGGCTTAAAATCATTTGGAGAAATTTCACAGTTTGTGATAACTTGTGCGTACAAACAATTTTTTTACACGGCAATCATATTTAAAAAAAACTAGATGAGGTCGGCGTTTCCTATCTAACTACTCCGAGAAGAAAGGCGGAAACAAACTCAAAAAGAGGTCACAGTCGATTTATGTCTGAAATGGTCTTTTGAGGAAAAAACAACAAAGATTGAGTGGACTTGTCCATTCAGTGCACGCATTTGTCAGTAATCGTGCCGCTCAACAAAAAACTTAAGGAGACAACGACGATTCGACGAACAATACCAAAGAAAGGAAATTAGGGTAGGCCACATAAATTACTCAAATTGCCAGACCAAGATTACAACTAACTGAGAGAAAATAAAAACAATGACCAACATAGTCTTCACATTCACAATAATTAGGGTCAGCAGCCTAACCGGATGCTGCTGAATACCAGTATTTTACATAGAACGACTGCCTATCTGAACCTCCACAACTGAGTTACTAGATAATACGATACCCCTTGGTAAGACTGCTTGTCAGGCTTTTGAGTTTCTGACAACCCGTAATGACTGAAAGCCGGGACCAACGGCTTAACGTGCTTTCCGAGGCACGACGGGGTCTCGATATGAAATGGATTGTCAGCCATCCACGAACGCGCGTCGTATTCCACGCGCGCCTCAAAGAGATGTCGTCAGCATAAAAGTAGGGGTCCACTAGGACCGATGCCTGCCGGGGTCGCGGGAAGGTACTTATGGGTCACCGAGGCCCCTGGCAACACAGGCAACAGGAAGGAATACGGGTGGGTTTTAGTCAGTAAGAGTCTGACACACCCTCCCGCTCCGCCCAGAGCGGGAGAAGTTATTTGATGATTTCCCAACCTCAAAAAAAAAAAAAAAGCCATCCACGAACCGAACGCAGCAAGCGTAGCTTAAGACGCTGACAACACCTAAACCGTGGTCACTGTCAGATTGCATAGAAAAGAACGAGAAGCGCGATGACACAACGCTTGTAATTTATTGCAAAATATGAAGCAATTATCTATTTACTCAAAATTTAGTTGAGTAATCAAAAATAAAAACAACCAAGTTCTGAATTTAAATAAGACGTTCTTGTTATTAATTAAATACGTAACGTATGTTGATATTTAATGCAGATATTTTGGATTAGAACTCTAGGTAACAGGTTAGTTTAACGTTAGTTTGTACCAAATTTTTTTTTCAAAACGTGTTTTGGTAACTACCAAGTTCTGGGAAATATGTTCAAAATTAACATATATTTTTTCCGCTACCACAAACTATACAGATTTAGCAATTTTTTTTTCTTAAGAGAAGCCTAGTTTGGTCAATTGGGTCTTCTCAGCGCCTTAATCTTCAATTGACCTGTGCGGCTGTTATTATTCTGCCACAAGCCCCTCCTACAGTGAACCAACCATAAGTTAATAATAATTACAACAAGGAAATCCGTGATACAACAGCAGTATGCTGCAATATTTAGTAACTGACTTGACTGCGCTATTTCAAAGTATGACTCAGAGATTTTTCCTGTAAGTGTTTGTCGCGCTAAACAGTAGCAAAATACCTATAACGATTTAACTTGGTGAATCATACAAACTTGTATGCACAGTTGAATCATAAATAATAATAGGTACTTTATTATTTTTGTTGTATTATACTTTGATAACTGTCTGTTATGCTAGCGGTGTTTACGATCAAGAAAGTATATTTTGATTTGAAAATGTAATTAATGAAGTGATAAGAATCTTGTTTTTCTTTTAATCTTGTGGCGATAATTGATTTGTTTGAATTCTGTCTTAAAAGTCAAACGCGCCGTGCGTCAGTGTGGTAACACTTGCACTGCGAAAATTGCCCTTACTGCTACAACATTAAGTTCAGTTTGTTACCCATGATGTGTGATTGAGGTTGAGCTCCGCAAATCAGTTTTAACTCTTTGACCTTAAGCTGGCCTAGCATACTTACGGAGGATAAATAGAATATGAGGCCAGCTTATACTGGTTTGGTTACTAACGTTCGGCTTATTGTAACTACTGTTGCTAATTAAAGTATCTAGTGTTTTATCTACGTAGTCATCTCAACGACTGAAGAAGTGCAACAAGAGCTTCCATGTACTTCGGTGGGAAATTATCAAAGAACTTCTCCCGCTCTGGGCGGAACGGGAGGGTGTGTCAGACTCTTACTGACTTAACCCCACCCGTGTCCCTTCAATTGCCTGAAGGGGGGCTTGTGGCTAAGTAATAACAGCCGCACGGGTCGATCGATCAGGTTAAGCTAGGCTTGCCGCGGTTGGTCCGTGGATGGGTGACCATCTTTACATACCAAGACCCCCGTGCCTCGGAAAGCACGTTATGCCGTTGGTCCCAGCTGTCATTTGTTGATCTTTGACAGTCGTTACGGGTCGTCAGAAGCTCGGAAGTCTGACAACCAGTCTTACCAAGGGGTATCGTGTTATCCAGCAACCGGGTTGTGGAGGTCAGATAGGCAGTCGCTCCATGTAAAATACTGGTATTAAGCTGTATCCGGTAAGACTGGAGGCCGACCCCAACATAGTTGGGAAAAAGGGTAGGCAGATGATGATGTGTCCCTTCAGTTGCCTGTGTTACCAGGGGCCTCGGTAACCCCTTTGTACCTTCCCGCGACCCTGGCCCTCGGGCTGCAGTCTCGACATAGATGGCGATCGCTTTAGCACCGATTTCGGTCGCAGTCCTAATAGGGTCCTTAGGTAGTCAAAATTGCTTGACAAGCACGAAAAAATCACAATCTTGACAAGCAATTTTGACCATCTAGGGACCCCATTAGGACTTAGCGAATGAAATCGGTCGTAAAGAGATCGCTATCTATGTCAAGACTGCAGCCCCTGGGCATTTAGTCGCGCTACCAATCTGCTCGAGGCTTAATGATGGGTAACTCATCAATTTTATTTGTGGTTGAGGGAGGACCTCACTTTACCTCGTGAGGTCCTCACGAGGCACCCCTCATTTGAGGTGAGGAATCGCAACGGCGTATTCACCTCACGACTCGTGAGCCCGCGCCGAACGTACGAAGGAGCGAGGCGGGCGGGCGCGACGACGACTCACTCGCGACTCGCGAGTACCCGCGAGTCACGAAGTCGTTCACCTCACCCCTCGCGACGATTTTATATTGTCAATGTCAATTTTTGAGGACGCGTGAACGAGTGAGGTGTGGTGAGGTGGTTCAATGAGGAAATTCGAGTAACTCTTTCAATTTACAATCATGAGAACCTCAAACGAGGGACCTTATGACTGAGGGACTCATCACTATCGAGGCTAAACTTTTTACAACGGCATAGCTCATGCTGTCACGCACGGGAGAAGAACTAGCTAGAGTGAAAGTCACAATGGTTCTAATGTTGAACGAATGTCTGGTCTGTTTGGTTTCCTTAACATCAGACTTATTATTGTGAAATAAATCCTCTAAAAACTTGCAGCATAATTACGTAAAGTTACGCAACTTAAGTAGGTAATGAATGAATTATACTGCAAGTATTTAGAGGATTTATTTCAACACAGACGCAATTACATTAACTATAATTTCGACTTGTCAACATTGTACTTACAAAGCAACAACATCGATCTATTTTCGTGTAAACAGAGAAAACGCGCTGATCTCATAACCTCCCCTTTATTTTTCAAGGTCGGCTCAACTCATGGTGATCAGTCCATGATAAGGGGTCCCGTCGGTCGGAGGAGAGCCGAAATAAACGGACATCCCTAAATATGGACGTGACTAAATCTATAAGTGTCATTTGGTTTAAATAGGTTTTTATTTTTATTAATATTTTATATTTTGTGAATGTGAGATCGTTGTAGGCTTAATGGACTAGATTTGTAGACCATTTATTTTTTATTAAGTACCCAGTACTTCTTGTCAGACCTACATTGTCCTCCCATACCTATTAACACTGTTGTGTTGCTGTTGAAAACATTGCAAAAACAATTATTTTTAAAAGAGTAACCGTGCAGTTATGAAACGTAATCATGGATGTATTTACATACATTTTATTTCCTACATGTATGTAGGTTTATGTGAAATAAAATATGTATTATGATTTTTTGAAGTATCTATCTCACTAGTAGAGTGCAAATAAAGTTTTGAAAAGCCATTATTGGAATTACGCCTAGCAGCGCGAAGTCTGGATTTATGCTCGGTTGATGGCAATAGACTCGCCCCCTATTACATGGGACCTATACATAACTGGCGAAATGTGGGCGTACTATAGGTACACCTCTACCTAACACGTTGAGGAATAAGGGCGTGATGATATAGTATGTGTAATAAATAATTTAGTTATAGTTTTTCATTACTTGGGCCTAGTAGGTGATCTTTCAGGTAAAAATGAGGTAAGTTCTAATCGAAGTAAGTTGTTCATGTTTGTAAGCGTCAAACTTAATGGCGGCTCTGAAGTGCACTACTCGCTGCAGAATACCCCAAACCAGGTAACACATGAATTCGCTACTGCGCAGCGATTCGCCTCGTGTTCAGAGCCGCCATAAAGTTTGAATCGGACTGTACTATCACGGACGTGCAAATCGAACCACTTTCAAAAGAAAATCCCGTGCTCAAGATGACCACATCTGTTTACCGCCCCTTTTCGAATTCAACCAATAAAAAAATAATATTTTGTTTAAATGAATTTCTCAGGCTCTGTTACAATGATCACGATGTCTGACCACCCTTTACCCGGTTTTTAAGGTTTTTTTTTTTCTTTAGGCAGGCTTTCTGCAGGCTTAGCATGACACTCTATTTCTTCGAAGAATAGACACGGCTCTTTCTATACAAAGTGACATTTCGTTTCTCCATTTTTGACATCTCACCGTAGAAATCCTTCTACAATCTGTCATCTTGTATTTCGTTTCTAACGATCTTTGTCTAGGTCCTTTTTATGTAGAAGGATTTCAACGGTGGGATGTCAAAAAAGGAGAAACGAAATGTCACTTTGTATGGAATGAGCCGTGTCTATTCTTCGAAGAAATTGCTAAGCCTGCTGGAGGCGGCATTGTCAACACGTTCCATACAACCCAAGCGTGTCACTTCTTACTCTCACTGCAACACTAATGACGTTTAGAAACTGACGGCTTTGAAAGGTCCGTGACACCCGCCTACTCACTAAGCACTAAATCCGTAGTTTCGGCCCAAGTTACAGGCGTTTTCTACTCCGTATCACCTATGGACATAGTTTACTTCTAGGCCCGAACAAAGAATGAATGACAAAACCTTTTGATAGCTGTCCCTAATCCCGACGTGTATTTACCTGTCAGAAAAATTGAATTTGTCACTTGTTTTGACGGATCAACTACTTTCGGACGGGCCCGAATCTTTGTTGACGGATTTAGAGAGTATTCCCCCAGAAGTGGTGCACTCAACGCATTTTCAGCGCCACGAATTTTATTTTATTATTTCACTTTTGTATTTGAATTTTACATTTCACGTTCTGTAAACGTTATTATTTCATTATTTCTTTCTGGTACTGCCGTTTCCAGACATGGCGTTTTCGTACACAAGTAACAGGCTACAGGCTACAAGACATAATCAAGTAGTTTATGTTATGAAGCTATTCAAAACTACCATATACACTTATGTAAGTTAGCTGTCTTATAAATAAACAAAATAACGTGATTGCATCTTCAACGCGTCATTGACTATGACATTATGTAAAGTGCAGTCACAGGTCACAGACCTTTTTATATTATACATATTGTAATATAAATATAATCATGATTGTAAACGCCTCAGCTGATTTACGTGATATATAAATTGTTTGGGATGTGTGGCTAAAGTCGAATTATTGATTAATTGGAGTAATCTAACATGTGCTGGCTGTCACTTTGTGTAATAAAATGGTTATTGTATTCTAGTCCATACATTTATTTTACTTACTAGACATTTATTTTAGTTTCTAGTCTTACACTTATTCTTACACTTATTCTGATACATTATTTTACACTTAAATACATCGATTAAAATAAACTATCACCGTTACAATAAATATGACCATTTTATTACACAAAGTCATAGCTAGCACATGTCAGATTAGTTCAGTGAATGAATAATTCGACTTTACATATTATTGTATTACATAATCAGCCTATAATGTTCTCACTGCTGAGACACAGGCCTCCTCTCTGCGAGAGAGAGAGTGGCCGTAATCCACCACACGGGCCCAGTGCGGGTTGGTAGATGTCACATGTCTTCGAATTGGTTCTAGGACATGCCGGTTTCCTCACGATATTTTCCTTCACCGTTTTATTGAGAGCAGTGGTGATTAAATTATTTACAAAAAGTAAAGCGCCTGTCCAGGCTCGAACCTACGACCTACAACTTGTAAGTTGCGGCCGTTACAACATAAGATCTCTTATTGTATTAGTTTCCTGGTAATTCATTTCTTCAGTCAAAATTTTAGGTCACTCAAACAAAAGAGTATAGTTAAACTATTTCACGAACTCCTGCCGTGTGTAGTGCCATTAAGAAGTTAAATTTAGGTTCAAATTGAGTAACAGGACTTTGTGACGTGGGATAAGTAATACTCATCATCTGCCTAGGCATTTATCAACTGTTGGGTCGGCTTCCAGTGTAACTGTACGCAGCTGAATACCAGTGTTTAACGTGGAGCAGCTGCCTATGTGACCTCGACAACCCAGTTACTGGGTAACACAATATCCCTTGGTAAGACTGATTATCAGACTTTTGGGCTTCTGACTACCAGTAACGACTGTCAAAGATCTACGAATGACAGGCCAACGACATAACGTGCTTTCCGAAGCACAGAGGGTCTCGATATGTAAAGAATGGTCACCTATCCGACCACGGCAAGCGTAGCCTAACCTTCAGGCGTCGCGACACAAAGGCACCGATTGTAGCGCTACACGCGGTGTCTTTGTGTCGCGACGCGTCGCGCGACAAGTCGTGGCAGTATGTAGGAGCCTTCAATCGATCCGTGCGACTGTTATCATTGAGCCACAAACCCCTCTCCGTGGATCACACAAAAGGGTATTAACGCTTATTTCACTAGGCTTGTCTTAAGAAAAAAAAATAGCCAAATCTGTATAGTTTGTGGTAACGAAAAAAATATACATATGATAATTTTCAACATATTTCCCAGAACTTGGTTGTTTCCAAAACACGTTTTGAAAAAAATCTCGATACAAACTAACGTTAAACTAACCTCTTCTCTTACCTTGAGTTCTAATCCAAAATATCTGCATTAAATATCAACATACGTTACGTATTTAATTAGTAACAAGAACGTCTTATTTCAATGCAGAACTTGGTTGTTTTTATTTTCGATTACTCAACTAAATTTTGAGTAAATAGATAATTGCTTCATATTTTGCAATAAATTACAAGCGTTGTGTCATCGCGCTTCTCGTTCTTTTCTATGCAATCTGACAGTGACCGCAGTTTAGGTGTTGTCAATGTCTTAAAGTCCTACCTTGTTGGCATTATGATGTTCAACATAAGCTCCAGATTGCAATTACACGACTTTGTGAATTAGCAAAACTAATACTCATTATCTGCCTAGTCTTTTCCCAACTATGTTGGGGTCGGCTTCCAGTCTAACTGGATGCAGCTGAATATCAGTTTTTTTACATGGAGCGACTGCCTATCTGACCTCCACAACCAAATTACTGAATAAAATGGTTACTGCAGGCTTTGCACGAGAACGGTGGAGAAGTGTTTTGTTGGCGGAAGAGTAGACAAAAATGACGTTTCCATGTAGACCAGCCTTTCCCAAAGTGGGCGATAACGCCCCCTTGTGGGCGCTGCAAGCCTAAAGGGGGGCGGTAAGAGACCCAGAAAATCGGGGCGTTGTGTAGAGGCTTGGGGGGCGATTTGTAATTTAATTTAGGACTCTTAGACACCGACCGAGCTCTCGACTACAACTTGTAAACATCAACTAATATTAACTAAAAGATTACTCAAACTAACTGGGTTCGATATTTCTCTCCGCGTAGTTCATATATCTGTCCTGTTTTATTGAATAAATAAAATAAAAATCATGTCAATCAGTCGCTCCAGGACATTTTGAACTTGGAAATACCAGACTGGGTGTTGGATCCGTTTTCAAATTTCAACACAGCAATATCAGCGCAGCTGGAAGAAGAACTTACAGAATTGACAACGAACAAGGAAATAATAATCAAGTTCAAAAATGGCTACCAAGAATTTTGGCTACAAAAACCGATCCCGCAATTGTACCCTGGATTGTGGTCAATCGTACAACGATTCTTGATAGCATTCCCAACGTCATATTTGTGTGAACGTGGATTTAATGCTGTGGCAATGCTGCTTACTAAAAAGAGAAATCATTTGCATATTACCGAACGTGGCGACTTGCGGCAGTAGACAAAATATGTTTGGGAACCCCTGATGTAGACAGTGGAACATTTTCGGTAGACATGCGATTTCTACGATACAGCAGAGTAGAAATAGAAAGCGTCATGCTAAGCCTGTTGGTTGTGAAACTTATAATAGGTATTCTCTGTTTAGTAGAACAAGACAAATACTTAAATTCCTTTTTTGCAAGAGAATGTATAGAAAACAACATGTTCACCTCCACTTTATTATGCTAATTAATTGTTATTTATTTCACAACATTGTGAATTAGAATGAGTACATAACCTTGCTAGGGTGCCTCAAAGATTACTTTTTATTATACATATTAATTAATTACTAATGTTTGAAGGTGGGTATCAGGCACATTACAGACCAAAACTACAATATCTTATACGCAGTATGCTGATGAAGGAAAACATTGTAAAGAAACCAGCTTGTCCCAGAACCAAACATTCAAAGACATGTGACAACCACCAACGCACACTGGACCAGGATGGTAGAATATGGCCGAATCTCTTTGGCAGAGAGGAGGCCTGTATCCCAGCAGTGGGAACATTATAGGTTGATTATGGTTATTGTACAGCTATTTATATTTGAGTGCTAATAAAATTATAACATATACCTTGTGTATTTTTTTTTTATAAGTCTTTGATGCAACACAAACATCTTCTGCAAAGGCAGATCACAATTCAACATCTTAGCATCTTTCAACATTTATACACTTTACCACATTGTTTAGTCATATAGCTGATTGAATATAGCTTGGCCATGGTAAATAGATTATATTTACAGTTTGTGCTAATACAAAAGAGAAGCATGCCAGCATAAGTTGACAATTGGAAAAGTTGATAAAATACAACCTTTATTGCTATCATTCTTAAAGAAAATCATACAACAAATAATAACACTGTTAGTTTTGGTCTGATAAGCACCCTTTGTGTTGAATAGTAGATTACTCAAGATACATTGAAGTTTTATCAAATTGGATCATCTCCTGATACAAGATATGAGGTTGTTTCATTGATTTTGTATATACCTACTGGCCATCAGTCTGGTATATTAAAGGTATATTTATATTATTTATATTTGAGGTCTATTTTTCGTTTATTCTAGAACATTCCTGGCTGGTTCCAAAGTCATTACTACTGAGGAAGAACTGTCTGCCTTAATCCTGTCTCAAGGGGCATTGGTACGGAGATTTCTACTTACCGAGGTCACATTGCTAACAAAATTCTATCTTTCCACATCCAAGCATCTTGATCCAAGTTATTTGAAAGTTGAAAGAAGTGCCTGTCTGTCTTGGTGATAATGGCAGTGAATTTTGTTGATTATGGGGATAACTCTTATATTAAAAATAACAGTGAGCGGTTAGACAGTCTAGCAGTTCATTTATGACACAGGTTATTCATAGTTAGAATTTTCATACAAAAGCTTTTTTTTACTTTCTCTGTCATTGCATACTACAGTTACTACTTTTGAAAGTCATCTGCTTTCAACTAAGCTGTAATAAATTACAACAGTCAATGGTCTTGAAGGTAATGTACACATCTTTGATATTACCATGAAAAACTAACTTTTCATTGTAAAACACTGTTAACAAGGTCAGTTATTTAATCAATGAGGGTCAGTGTAATTGCCTTGGCATTCACAATGCAAGGTCTTACATACAATAGGCATAAATTTAAGTTAAAAATGTTGAGTTTTGTTGAAAAGACCTGTTGATTTTTTCAATGTTACTGGGATCTTTACATACATACATAAACACACGCCTTCTTCCAATGGGGGTAAGCAGAAACTACAGAAAGCCACCTGTTATGATTCTTACATACTCTTTTTGCTTCGTTTACATTCATACACCATATTGGGATCTTTATTGGTGTAAAGATTGGCGATTTGGAACCACTGCACTTTTATCACTTGTCGCTTTTTTATAGTAGAATTTATTGTTTTGGTGGAATAGATCCATTTTGTATGTATTTTTAAACACCAAATAAGTTGAAATATTTCAAACTGTATGGTTTTTTTTCTCATAAACTATACTTTGCACAATGTTAAATTTTGCGAAAGCGTTCTACATGAAGACATCTATACCCATCACACGCGCGGGTTATAAAGTGCCGTGGAGCCGGTGATTTATAAAATGGCCTATATTTAGCAGGGTGTTTAAGACCTAAATGATGATAAAGATGATGCTTGAAGTGATATTATGTTAAACACTAGGGGTTGAAGACAGGAGGAGTTCGTGGCTAAGTAATAACAGCCGCACGGGTCGATCCATCAGGTTAAGCTATGCTTACTGGTGTTAGTCCATGGATGGGTGACCATCTTTACATACCGAAACTGCTCTGTGCCTCAGAAAGCATATTATGCCATTGGTCCCCACCACCATTTGTGGATCTTTTACAGCCATTAGAGTCCACATCAGAAGCCCAAAAGTCTGACCACAAGTCATACCAAAGAGTCTCGTATTATTAGTTGCTGGGTTGTGGATATCAGAGCCTATCTGATTGCTACATGTTAACACGTTGAGCGCCAAACTTAAAAACCATGTTTTTGATATTTTGGACAACAACCGTGGAGGCCAGATGTATTAGAATTCATAGTAAAATGTATTGAAATGTGTTTCCTGGCAGACACTGGCCTATGAATAAAGCACTGCTCGTGTTTCCCAAAGGAAACACGCGGCCTCTAAAGCTGGTACTTTGTGTTTCCAGAAAGATACACATGGCGCTCAACATGTAAAATACTGGTATTCAGCTGCATCCCATTAGACGACCCCAACATACTTGGGAAAAGGCTAGGCAGATTGACCAGGAAGGGAAGAAATATGGGTACAGAAGAGTAGTTTACAAGTTGGTGGTGTTTAAAGTGTTATCCCACTTTAAAAATCAGATATTGTAAACTACTCTTCATCCATACTAATATTACAAATGCAAAAGTAACCGTCTGTCTGTTACTTTTTCCAGACCAGATCTCGGTGCAATTTGACACACAGGTAGACCATGACCTGGGTTAGGAGATATGGGATACTTTTTATCCCTGTAGTCAGTTACCATGGGATAATTTCTGAAATCCACAGAGGCAAGGCTGCAAAAGCTAGTTAGTAATAAATTATTTTTTTATTTGAATTTTTTCGCAAATCATGTTCCAGTCTGACATGATGCAGCTGAAATCAGTAATAAAACTTTCGCAGAAATATCCTCTTAACCAAATTAATTTAATTTCACTAGTCAGAAAGTAATGCTAACAGCTGTTGCATCATACATTTTGGACTGAAACTGCAGAGTAATTGCGTAACACACAGTAGCAATAGATTTCATTTTGACAGTTCCACAACATTCAATGCATTATTTACGTTGTAGAGCAGACAAGTTTTTTGAACATGTGAAGCCAATGGATTAGCAATAGCCTTCAAAATTATTCAGATTGTGATTGTTACGTGTAGTAGAGTGTTACGCAATTAGAGTGCTGGAGAGAAAGTAGACTATAGTGCTGTTTTTATAATTGGGTGTATCCACAAGTATTGTAACGAGTTAACTTTTTTAGAATTAATACAAGAGGACAGGCAGCTTTTCCATGTTTTTTCGACAAAGGAAAGAGTTTTGTCTTAATCGGTCAAGGACAGCTAATGAGACAGTTGATTTTCCATTGCTTGGCACCACATGGGGTACGCGCCGGGCTTCATAAGTTTAATATTGTTTTCCACAATTCATTATTTGTTTGATAGTCAGGTTCAAGAATAACAAAGAAAGGTTCAAGTATAACAGGAAAGGTTTAAGTATAACAGGAAAAATAATGTTACATTGTAATTATGATCACATCTTTGTCTATAATAAATAATTAGCACTGTATTTTTTATTTATGCTTACATTTTCCTCAAAGGGCAATATTACTTATAATATTATGATTTATGACAGAATTGAACTTTGATGTGTTATTTTATGTTTTTACTTGTATTTTAATCAAGATAAGGGTAAAAGTACATCAATTTTCGAACTAAAGTGGAAGAAATTACGCACGTTATCTATGTTTATAACTTGTATGTACCAGGAAAACATGATAAGGTGAAGATCACGACTAATTTACGTAGAAATGCGCGCCACGCGCATGTTTAATGTAAAATTCGTTTGTATCGAGTAATTTTAGCTCGGGCATGCAGGTCGATCACTCACACGAGCCCTACGTCACCCGCGCAAGCGTCCCGTCGCCTCACAGCTGTAGGATCAGTGACCTCGAGAAAAAACCACGCTATCATGCGTGACCCTAACCTAAATACAAACATTTCATACATCTTAGGACCTTTCATACATATTATAACTGTCTTACCTGTAGAAAACGAGCCGTTATTCACTGTCAGGCGGGAAATCCCACACTACCGAGCGAAAGTGGCCACAATGACGCCGTGAGCCACAGTCGAAGTTTCGTCATATTTTCATTATATTTCACCGTCACAACACACTTTATACACTTCTTTAGGCATTTGAACGCACGCTAACGATAATTAGACAAATGAAAACACATTTTGTTGGCGTGTTTTACGCACTTTTAGCACATGACTCGACAAAAACATTGAGCTGAAAACACCACATTTTGAAAAAGGATACACTTGAAGCCTCTGTCCCATATCCTGTATTAAATTGGCGGCCTGCTGCCGATATGCTAATTCTTTATCTGCATCTAAACCGCATTTTCTGCTTGGAGAACTCAATAATTGTTCTTTTGTAAAATACCATTTTTCTTGCCCTCCAGCCATTGAACGGATGTTCCGACTGCGCGCGAGAAAGCACGACGGAGAGCAGAGCTCCGTCTAAGTGCGTGAGTGGGAAAGGGATAGCGCTATGACAGCGGCGACCGGACGTAGACCACGTTAACATTTGAGAGATTTAAAACAAATAATTTAACATTTTGGATGAACAACACTAATATTAATCACTAATTATGAACTAAAAATTAACTACGTTTTTTGAAAACAACAAATTAATTATATAAGTATTGAGAAAATTTCGTCTCAACATAAATTCTTGATAGGTATTCTCAAACGGACGCCATTGTAAAACTTGGTGGTTAACGCAGTGAGGTCTCCGGTGACAGAATGTGGATCTGCAACAATCACAGGTATGTTTCACTTTATCACTATGTTTTATTTTATAGTATAGACATTTCTCTTTCTTTTGTGCATTTTTTTAATGTGATTCATTAACTTTTGAACGATATTATACAACTTTAAAATTACGGACCTAAATACTCTGTCACACCGTGCAAATGGCCGACCCACCACTGTTTACAATACACTTTACTATTTCTTTGGTGAAAAAACATTAGTTTGTTATAAATGTGACGACTAATCATGACATAATTAATTAATTATTTTTTTAGACAATGTAGTGTGATTAGAGTTCTCGAAATATTAGTAATTAATTAATGAGAATGAGTATTGACAATGTACTATCGAGCCGATGAAGTGAAATTTTGCGCGGCTACGTGGATTTACACAATTGCGACGAAAACGAGAAAAAATGTTTTTTTGTGCTGCCCTAATTACGTAATAACAGTATAGTGTTTGCGTTTTTAATTCTAGTAAACATATTTATATGTTGTGGATATTGGTTTTTGTTGTGTATTATCGATAAATACTCAATTTAATAATAAATATGTTTTCGTTCAGAAGTGAAAATTCCATCAAGCTTAATGCTCATAATATCAGGATTACCGAACGTAAGTTCAACAATATGATAAGAAATTATGTTCAAGCACATTTATTTATATCATGACTGTAAAAAATATAAGCTTAGAGCATAAATCGTATTTTACGACCTACTACGACCAAGTTGTTATCACCGTGCATACTTTTCTAAAAACATGTAATTTTCAAGGCCGTTGAATGTTTTATTTACGCTGATTTGTGAACATTCGCAATTTAGTAGTATCAATATTTTTTACTCTTCAATTTTGTAAATTGTTTACAATATTTTCGCCCCGAAATCCCTAACACAGGCCAAGGTCAAAAAATTATTCTGCCTATTCCTTTTTTCAGTTAATCCATCAACCTCAACAATGTCGCAGCCTCCTCGGAAAGTAATTCACCTTCCCAAAATCAGGATGCTCAGCCGCGGAGGTCGAATGGCTTCTGGTCTTCGCATCACTAATGTCAAGTCTATCAAACCACCAGACCCAGAAACTGTGAAGAGGCAGGAAGAGGAGAAGCTTAGGGCTCAGGTATTGGAATTGATTTGTTTTCCTTGGAACTTGGGGTTGCCAACAACTATGTCTATTGCCCAGTGTTCAGTGTTGCCATCATCTTTGGTCCGTAAATATCAGCATTACGCTTTCGCTCGTTTGCTCTGGTTATCTTCCTTCTTCTTATAATCTGGTTATAATTAAAGTGTATGAACAGGCTCGATTTTTTTTTTTGGATGGGAAGTTTCAAATAACTTCGCCCGCTCTGGGCGAAGCGGGAGGGTGTGTCAGACTCTTACTGACTAAAACCCACCCGTGTTCCTTCCGTTTCCTGTGTTGCCTGGGCCTCGGTAACCCTTTCGGACTTTTTCGCGACCCCCGAGGCTTGAGTTGTAGTTTTTTTTTTTTTTTTCGACGTCTGCAACTATTTCTTTTGCAGTGAAATCGTGCTGCGTTGTGTCAGGCGCCGCTAGTGAAGCCTACCTCGCACGGTCTCCCCTAACCAAGAAACTAAATTCACCTGTGTTATATTGCCATTTTAACCAGTCTTTTTCTTATTCATAGCTCCAAAAAGAAATAGTATCCCGTTCCCGCGTATGTGCCTACAAGAGCTACGAATGTCCCCTACCAGTGATCTCGGGCCGGCAGTACTGCTACCGACACATAGTGCGCGACCCGACGGCCCCGTATCGCCAATGTGCGCACACATATGGGAACGGAGAGCGGTGTACTATGCCTGCGCCAAGCGATTCCAGGGATCATCGGGATCCGGGGTGAGTTTAACTAAAAAATATTTGTTATTTATTGGTAACATTCGTGAGGTGGTGAGAGCAGGTTCGAACCCTGACAGGCGCTTTACTTTGTGTAAATTATTTCATCACCACTGCTTTCAAAATGGTGAAGGAAAACTTCGTGAGGTAACCGGCATGTCCTAGAACCAATACCAACCCGCACTGGGCCCGCGTGGTAGATCCCCGTCCCCTGCCTCGTCCCTCTCATAGAGAGGAGGCCTGTGTCCAGCAGTGGGGACATTATAGGCTACTGCTGGACACTTGGCTTAGGCTCAGTTCTACCGGCTAGACCGAGGAAAACAAATACATATAGAAACAAAAATAATAATAATAATCTTTATTTTTCAAAAACTTGAGTACAGGTTAACTTAAATACTACATCACGAGTGACAGATAGGAAAGTTATAATGGATAGCGGAGCAAAACCCAGTTCCGTGCTAGGAATTAACCTGTGTTACGGACACTAGGGCCGCTCCATCATCTCACTAAAAACATTACCTCAAACGTCCGCAGTAAGAAGATTATGTATTCGTTTGGTTTAGTTGTTACAAGACTTAACTAGCTGCTAAACGTGTGATTCTGGGTTAGATCTCTAAGGACTGACGACCTGTCGGCCGGTAGCATCGCTGTCCTACGAAAGCCGCAGAGAGCGATGGCCATCGAGAGGTCATTACGGGATATCGCACGGTCTCCTACGAGGCGACTTGTGTACTGGGCGGATCTGCGCTCTGGGACCTCGTGGCACTGTATCCGTGGCGCGATGGCGCGGGGCGAGCGGCTGATGCAGCGATAAATGGAGTTGCGTCGGTCGCAGCTTCGCGCAGCCCTGGTGGCGGAATGGCGGGACAGGCTTTCACGCCCGTCCTCGTCACCATTGCGGCGGTCCGGCCGGTACTCGAGCGCTGGCTCGGGAGGAGGCACAGCTTCCTGTCGTTTCGGGTGACGCAGGTTCTCTCGGGGCATGGTTGCTTCGGGAAGTACCTGTACCGCATAAACAGGGAGCCGGATGCCCGGTGTCACCACGGCGTCGACTGCCGGGAGGATACGGCGCGGCATACGCTGGTAGAGTGTGCCGCTTGGGAGGCAGTGACCTGTCGCTGCCAGCCGTGGTGGAGTCTATGGTCGGCAGCGAGGAGTCCTCGGACGCGGTGGTGTCCTTCTGCGAAACAGTCATGTCGCAGAAGGAGGCTGCGGAAAGGGAGCGGGAGATCTCTCCCACTTATTCTGCCCGCAGCAAGCGCAGCGCACCGGGCGTCGGCGGAGGGTGGACAATGCCTTATTCCGGCCTCCCTTCCAGGCCACATGGAATTTTGCAGTTTTGTTAGCAACATGGTATAGTAGTTGCACCACACATGGGTTCAAACTGGTGAATTGTAAAAGTGCTAAACACCTCAGCCTATCCTTACGCATACATTTTTATTTATCTCAACATCATAATACAGGCACTGGTTAATAAAATGCACAATCTTACACTACAATAGAGAAAGGTGTCTGAGGTAGCAGGGTCCTGATTTGCAGATCAACCGGCTGTCTTAGATAGGACATATTAATTTACAAAACAGTTAAGAGGCCGACAACACCTAAAGCGCGGGCACTGTCGGACTGCATAGAAAAGAAAGAGAAGTGCGATGACACAGCGCTGGTAATTTAGTGCAAAATATGAAGCAATTATCGATTTACAAAAAAGCTATAGATTGTATAAAAAAAATAAAACACTATTATGCTATTATGTTGCTTGTAGAATAACCTGACAAAAAATCAGAATGATTGCATGTATATATTAGTATGGTTTTTAATCGTTAAAAGAAATTTTTAGAGGTATCTTCGTGATTTTTTTCTATCGTATCCTTCGATCAATAATAGCACTAGATACAGCATTAGGAACAAAAATACATCGCTAAAGTGCCACGTTTACGCATACATAAACATTTACATTTCTTACTACGAATTAAAGAAAAAAGTTTTATAATATTAACAACTTCAGTTCATTATAAACCTTAACACTCAAGCATAAAGTTTAATTACGATTCCAAAATATTTATATTTAAGTCCTTCTGTCATCGGAGAAAGCTTAAGCTTAAAAATAAAGTCATTTTTATAATAAGTACAAAAATATTTATTCTAAAATGAAACTTAAAACAATCAAATAAGGTTAAAAAAATTTTGTTAACAATTTCGTGCTTACTCTATTTTGAAACTAGACGTAATTCTTGGTATTACATTACAATGCTCAGAACACAGTAAGAATTGAAAGACGTAGAGTAGCAGAATAGTAATATATTTTTTTAGGCAAAGGTTCGTTTTAGCAAATATTTTTGAACTATTTTAATAATTTATGATAATAACCTGCAATTTGGGAACAGCTGTTTTTAGTAATCTACACCTTTGCGTGTTTCCACTTATGTCCAATATATCAAAATGAATCGAACATAAAGTCGAATTTTTATAAGGCTTGTACAATTCTTCTCCTCTTTCTTTCGCGACAATAGATACCCATTCTGCACAGCGAAATGGGTCGCTAGGAAATCTACAAACAAAAATCAAAACATACATTTTCACAAAAAAAAAAAAAAAAAACATAACATAACAATACTACTCCATGCATTCCCTTTTCTAGAACAGTCGATGTTTGTTACAATAGTTGGCGCGTTGTAGCAAACATTGGTCTAACAATCATAATATTTGCTGAATGACTTATATTTACTATTTAATTCAGTATTTATTTTATGATGAATACACATTGATATAAACTTACCGAAAAAAAGATATTTCTTCCAAAATCTTGGTGTTACGGTGATTATTTACACAATTTTTGAACGCGCACTGCGGCATTTTGACGTCTTGACGTTGGCTATGATTGGACCATACTAATTTGAAATAAGACCACAAAAGTATTTGTGCTCTTATTTTTCGGGCCGTTTTTGAAGCGCTTATCGGGAATCTAGTACTATTATTGATCGAAGATCGTATCAAATTAGTTGTATTATGTTTTCAACACACTATCTACCTAGCATATATCCTGAAAAATAACATATATTTTTCTGATTTTATTTACTGCAGTGGATCATATACTTTTAGGCATTATAAAACATACAAAATTTGCGTTTAGGTCCTGTAGACCCCTTAAGAGTCGAAATATAATAGGTATAATAAAAGTCTGAAATTGCAATTAAGTATATGCAGAACCTATAAAATTAAAAGATACATTTAAAAATGTACATATTGTTTTTGATAATCATGAAATTGGGGAAAATTGCAAATTATGTCATATTAGTATCATCATCTGCCCAGCCTTTTCCCAACTACGTTCGGGTCGGATTCCAGTCTAACCGGATGCAGCTGAATACCAGTATTTTACATGGAGCGACTGCCCATCTGACCTCCACAGCCCAGTTACTGGGCAAAACGATACCTCTTGGTAAGACTGGTTGTCAGACTTTCGGGCAAATGACAGCCGGGACTGACGGCTTTACGTGCTTTCCGAGGCACGAAGCGGTCTTGGTATGTAAAGATGTTCACCCATCCACGGACCAACCGCGGCAAGCGTAGCTTAACCTGATCAAAAGGCCCGTGCGGCTGTTATTACTCAGCCACAAGCCCCTATGTCAAACTAATATAATTTCCTTAAATTTCAGTCTATGCTTCGAGCACGCCCGCGCAGCTCTCTACGCTCGTCAACGCAGCGCGGCTGCTCCTCCACCCGTTACCACCACTGAGTCACTGCTGAACCAGCTGCAGCATTACGTCAAGTGAGTTTATTATACACTAGCGACCCATCCCGCGTTATCAGCGTTGTATTCCACGCGCGCCTCAAAGAGATGTCGTCAGCACATTGGTAGGGGTCCACTAGGGCCGATACCTGCCGGGGTCGCGGGAAGGTACTTATGGGTCACCGAGGCCCCCGCAACACAGGCAACAGGAAGGAATACGGGTGGGTTTTAGTCACTAAGAGTCTGACACGCCCTCCCGCTCCGCCCAGAGCGGGAGAAGTTATTTGATGATTTCCCGCCCTCAAAAAAAAAACAAAAAAAAAACAAATAAAACCTGGTTCGCACGGTTTTTACGACTTGTCAAAACATCGAGATTTCTTTATTATTAGTACAGGTAACTCAGAAATGGTATGTGCTTCGGTAATCAAATGATAAATGATTTTATTTCTGTAAGTAGGTTTGTACACACACTTTAACACGTCAAACATATTTTTTTAAACTAGATGAGGTCGGCGTTTCCTATCTGACTACTCTGAGAAGAAAAGCCGAAACAAACTCAGAGGTCACAGTCTCTTTTAAAGTCCAGATATAATCTTGGTCAGATCATGTGAAGACCATGTCGATTGGTGTCTGAAATGGTCTTTTGATGAAAGAACCACATAGATTGAGTGGACCTGTCCAGTGAGTGCACGCATTTGTCAGTAGATGTGCAAACACAAACGATGCGCCACAGAGTAACCCCCCCCCCCCCCCCCCACACACACACACAGAGACAAAGCTTCTAACTTCAGCCCTACCGCGCATAGTAGTACTCGTATAGTCCGCGCGCAAGTTCTAGTCACCGCCTGAGGTGACGGTGAGACGGGGGAGAGCGTGTTTGACAACATTGACAGACTGAGTTAGCTTGACAAAGGCCAAGCTGACTTCAGTCTGCCAGTGTTGCCGATGGATGTTGTGTTGAGGGAGGTAGACAAAGGTCTGCCTCCTTCGTCTCACCGCCCACATTCCTGACTCACAACTACTTGACTAGCACTTACGCGCGGATTATAGTGCACCTATGGGCGCTTGTTTATACAAGCGCCTATACTGTAGCCTGTATACAAGGTGTCGTTTTGCATTCTCGTCAAATTCAAGGAGTTAACTATACTAATGACTCTCGACGAGAATCAATAACAGAATAAGAAGGTATTTTTTTATTTCTAATTTTCGTCTAAAATTCGTAATGTGTCACGCATGTTAAAACGCGGCCCGTGTGATACCGCACTGTAACTGCCCTTTTACACACACACTCAACGGGGTGATTCTGTTCTGGTGTATTCTAAAATACTGTCAAACTTAAATAACTAAAAAAAACAAGTATGTATTAATTATTGAGCTGGTATCGTAATTTTATTCGATTATATATGTCTTTGACAGGCGCTACTTTGGGTAAATAATTTCATCACCACTGCTCTCAAAAAACGGTGAAGGAAAACATCGTGAGGAAACCGGCATGTCCTAGAACCAAAAATTCGAACACATGTGACATCTACAACCCGCACTGGGCCCGCGTGGTGGATTACGACCCACTCCCTCTCGCAGAGAGGAGGCCTGTGTCTCAGCAGTGAGAACATTATAGGCTATGTTATATTATGGGTTATGTTATGTACATATGTATGTCTTTTATAGCAGCCTCCTGAAATTTGACGAAAATGCAAATCGGTCACCTTGTATACGTAAAGCATAGCGCCTACCACAAGACACAAGAACTAAAAAGTCTAGTATATACATACAAGTGGGTTTCAGAATAAGCTTAAACGGTTTTTGTTAAATAAGTGTCTATACTTAATCTATTGTTCAATTATAAATTTATACAAAAGTCTAAAGTAACATAATTTTATTGATTTGAGATGAAAATTTTATTGTTTTTTTTTAATTGACGTTTGTTTTTTAATTTAATTTTTTATTATTATTATTCTGATTTTAATTATTTTTAATGTAATTTGGAAAATGTTACTTATATATTGAGTTACAGAAATTCAGACACAATGTAAAAATTGTTATTGAATAAATGAATTGTTATTCCAAAGTTTTAAGTTTACATTTCTGTTAGCAGTCCCCATGACTACATACATCTACCGTCAAACAGCATTGCTCTATTCCGGTTTGAAGGGTACCAGGGTAATTACAGGTACATGATACATTTCAGTACCCTTTAAACTAAATAATAATGATATCGTTCATCGTGTTTCAGACTGGAACGTCCACGCACCACATCCTGTGCGTCATCAGTATCGGTCGTAAGCGATCCAGCAGAACAGGAACAGATAGATCCTCAGGCTGTTGATCCGTTTAGTGAGTACCTTTATATTATACTAGCTCATGCCCGCGGCTTCGCCCGTGTGGATGTCGGAAAATATCCCACGGGAACGTACTACCGGGATTAAAAGTAGTAATTCATAAGAGTTAATTCAGGTTATTATTTAAACCAAAGGTTCCCAAACTTTTTTGTCTCGTAGACCACTGCCATGTTTTTCGGCTTTGGGTAGACCCCCCTGCATAGCTCATATTGTTTTTGCAAATTCATCAATTTCAAATGTGGTTTTGACTGATTCTAACTAGTGTGGTTTAGGGCGAAAAACAATAAAAACACACGTTAAATTGTATACATTTATTAATTAAAATCAAATTAAAACGAACCAAAATTAAATTTAGTATGTACCTAATAATTCCATAAAATTATTAAGAAAAAAAATGTTTTAGTGAGAAGGATAACTTGATGCTTTGATAATAAATTTTCAATATTTGCCATCAAATTGGTAAGGTTTAATCTTAAATATCCTCGATTAGTGATATCCAGTTTGTTTCTTTTTTTAATTATAAGGTTGGCAAGCGCCCTGTAACCCCTTTCCACTAGGTATGACGACGGAAAAGCAATTAAAAGCTTTCTCGCGATATTATTGGGGGACGCTGCCCCGTTGTCGCAAGCGCTACGTTTCTTCAATGTCACCGTATGGGTTGATTATCCATTTTAGTATTACCATATTCAAAACTTAGTTGATTATCCATTGTAGTATTACCATATTCAAAAGTTGGTTGATTATCCATTGCAATATTATCATATTCAAAAGTTGGTTGATTATCCATTGGAATATTATCATATTCAAGAGTTGGTCTGTTTGTTACGTTTGCAGGTAAAAACTAAGCAACGAATCATCTGTGTATGTTTATTCCAATAATCGAAAGTCAAAATTAAAGGCACTACCCGCTAAAATGAGATCCCCTATCGTGGACCCCCGTTTACATCTCACGGACCCCCAATTATTTATTTCACTCACATGGACCCCTTGTAGGTCGTCGTCGACCCCTGGTGGTCGATATAGACCACTTTGGTTATCATTGATTAAACTATAAATTAGTACCTGACTAATTTGAACAAAACATTTAACTATCTATTGTGACTGAACTATAATAGTTAGAGACTCCCCCGCCTCGCTGACTTTTTTGTGGGTAATGATGAGCACTATAAAGATGTAGTACATTATATATAGTATGTATCATCAATAGTTTTCGCAGCGCGCGCCAAATAATGACTATTAAAGGCATTTTTTTGATACTTCTAATACTAATAAAATGATTGTAGAGACTTCTAATAATAATAAAAAATAAGGCAATTTTACTCGATGATAATGTAGCTTTCTATAGGTGAAAGAAGTTTTAAAATCAGTTAACACTTTCTATGCCAAGCACCCAGCATATGGGTCGAAAAATAATTCGTTCGTGTGCCCACAACTCGCATCCGAGTCGTCGCTATATGTAGCTAAAGATGACTTCTGTTCAGATGACTTCTGTTGATTGAATTGTTATAGATTTGCAATAAACATTATATGGCATGCCAATTTGTATGTATTCTATGTACTTAGCGGTGAAAGTGTTAAGTAGTTTTTGAGTTTATCCATTACAAACAAACGAAAAATCTAATTTTTTAATTAACAGCCCAGTGTCTGGATTTGTGTCCAGGTAAATGCAATAAGCTCACTTCTTAAACATAATTGGCGTAATGTGAGTGCATTATACATCTCTGCTAAACCTTTCGGCGAATACAGGCGTAATATTATATTTTCTTAATTCCAGAACAAATCGACGCAACTTCAATAAATAACGCCTACTCCACCTCTATAATGGAATGCGCGAGCTGCAGCGACTCTGACGGTGAGTCTGTGACCCTGGGCCCCGACGGAGACTGTCGCGCGGGAGACCACGAGGACTTGTCTGATGCTGAAGACGCTCCGTGCGAGGAGATGCCGCTGTGGTGAGTAAACAAGGTGTAACTTTAAATAACATAAAACCTAAAAAATATATCGTCGCCAGCGTAACCTCCTACTTTTTTAAATTGGTTAAAAAGGGTGTCATTCTTTTTGTACTTATATACAGGGTGTAAAAAGACACATCACAAAGCCGTCAAATACGCATACTGTACATCTAACTAAGTAGCTTTGCGCAAAGATTATTGTTGGGAACCGATTTTTATTTTTAGGTATACAAAAATTGCTATTTTTTATTGCGCGTAATGTAACGCAAACCTAGGCAAACGGACTCAGTGCTGTTGTGTGAGTGTAGCCCCGCCCCTTCGCTTTAGTTCAGTTATTTGATATTCATTGCGTTTTTGTAACTTCAAATGAGTAATTTGTTAAGAAAAATCGAAAATTCAGGTAATGTTTGTTTGGATAAAAGTTTTGTAATAACGCTTTTTTTTTTTTTTTTTTGGTTGGGAAATCATCAAATAACTTCTCCCGCTCTGGGCGGAGCGGGTGGGTGTGTCAGACTCTTACTGACTAAAACCCACCCGTATTCCTTCTTGTTGCCTGTGTTGCGGGGGCCTCGGTGACCCATAAGTACCTTCCCGCGACCCCGGCAGGTTGTAATAACGCTTGGAATTCGTTATCGTAAAAAAGTAAAAAAAAAAATGCGACTTTGACCTTCAATATCTCCAGAACCAGTGGATTCCCAGGTATGTTCTAGTGGAAAAAAAATATCCAAATAATGGGTAAAAGATGTGGCTTTCGGCTTCAGAAAGTGTCTTTATACACCCGATATAAAAGTTTAACTATGGTAGCAACACAAAATCACGAAAAAATAAAATAAGCTGATCCATACATTTATGTTCTCGACAAAATGTATGGATCAGCAATTTCTTGGCTTCCAGTCTAACTGGATACAACTGGATACCAGTGTTTTACATGGAGCGACTGACATGACTGACATGTTACCTCCACCAAACCATAGATATAGAGAATAGACTGAGCTTTCAGCTCCATTTACATGGTACAAGTTACTGGAACGTTTAAGAGCAATAATCGCATCCCATAATCAACAATCAATGAACTTAGCCTATAACAGTCCACTGCTGGACATAGGCCTCTCCCAGGCTGCGCCACAACACCCTGTCCTCCGCATTCCGCATCCAGTCTGTCCCAGCCACCTTTTTAAGTTCATCGGTCCATCTAGCTGGGGGCATCCCATAAAGCACGTTCCATTGTATTGCCATTCAAGAATTGCATGCAAGTGTTTACACGCGTGCGATTTCCATAAAATGGCATACAATAATTGAATGCAAGGTTTGCCGTTCAATAAAATTGCATGTGACGTACACCAAGGCAAGTTTTGTCTCGCCTTAATACAGAGTTGCACGTCCTTGTACAATTGATTCAAGTATTGCCCGTATTTGCGCTGCCAAATATTTCATTAAAATTTTATGGAACGTCTTCTCAAGATTTTTTTTGTTTCATTCGTTCGTACTTGTAGAGTAATGCGATTTTATTGTACGTGCTGTGTACACCTATACCAGTTTTGAACGGCAACTAACTTGCCCGTATCGTGCAACAAACAAAACATCAGTGGACCAATCAGAGTTCTAGAAAGAGACAAGTACTGGCCGCACATTCGCGTTGTCTCTCTTGTACTTTCAGTCTTTTTCCCCTGCACAGCAATACGGAACGCTCAGTCTCACGTTAGTTCTCTTTGTCTATGCACCAACCAGGGGCTGCAGTCTCGACTTAGACAGCGATCGCTTTTCGTCCGAATTTGGTCGAAAAGTCCTAACGGGGTCAAAATTGCTTGACAAGTTTATGATATTTTCGTGCATGTCAAGCAATTTTGACTGTCTAAGAACCCCATTATGATAGCCTGCACCGTGCTCGCGGGGTGGATTATGCTCGCTCCCTCCCACAGAGGACGCCTGAGTGGGAACGTTGTAGGCTGATTGTCTATGCTTATGCTACAAGGAGCGACTGCCTATCTGACCTCCACAACACAGTTACTGGGTAATACGATGTCCCTTGGTGCATCTACCAACCCGTATTGGGCCCGCGTGGTGGATTACGGCCCACTCCCTCTCGCAGAGAGGAGGCGTGTGTCCCAGTAGTGGGAACATTATAGGCTGATTCTCTTCTTATATATAAATGAATCCCTATTTCCCTTGGTTAGGGCATCACGCTAAAACGGCTGAACGGATTTGGGTGAAATTTGGCACATGCGTAGACCATGACCAGAATTAGGACCTAGGATAGTTTTATCCCGATATTCCCACGGGATCGAGACATATGCGGGTAAAACCGTGGGGCGCAGCTAGTAAACAGTAATTATCTCTATTTTACAGGAGAGCAGGTGTCTACACGGCTGAAGAAGCAGTATGCGTCGCTAAAACCGCGCTAAAGTTCCTTCAAACAGCGTATATCAAACAGATGACCCGCCTACGAGTGTTACTCCAGACTGCGAGACTGCTGTATCTTAGAGAGCTGAAGGCTGAGAGAGAACTGTATTGTAAGTATTTCAACCGGGCGATTATATGAGACATCAACCGATGAATTAATTTTTAATAGGTAAATGTTATTATCGAAAATATAATCTATATTTATTAACAACATAATTATAATATTAATTTTTAATAGGTAAATGCTACTATACTGTAAACGAAAATATAATTATTAATAATAAAATTATTATATTAATTTATATTAAAATACAAATAATAATCCTTTTCATAATATCTATAAATATAAAAATGAATCTCTGACTTCCTTGGTCACGGTATCACACTTGAACGGCTGTACCGATTTCGCTAATTGTTTTTTTGTTGTGTTTGTTATTGTCAGGAGAAGATTCTAATGTAAACAAAAAACCTCCACGCGGGCGAAGCCGCGGAAAAGATTAGTTATCTAACAATTATTCATTATAAAACAAGACAATAATGAAATTAAATCAAATCGTTCACAGAACATAAGTGGTACTGTGTATTTTAATGTGTGTAAATAAATAATTAAATAATTTGACCGTGTTTAGGATTCGGTTAAAAAGTACGTCTCTAGATTGCCCCCAGGACCGGGGCCCAGGCTGTCTCCCACGGCCCGCCCATGCTAATGAAACATTTTGGTGACCTGTAATTCAGGTTTTTGCTAAAACCTACTTCAGGCACCAGCTCTCACAAGCGCTGTGATTTTTTATAGTTCAAAACTGTTAAGTGCTACAAAACCACTGTGAGAGAAAATAAATAAACTTATTATTATTATTTCGTTTATTTATTTTTTTACATATAAAATATATTTTTAAATATTTCTTGAAAAAAGGTATAAAAAAAAACATTTAAAAATATAAAAAATAGTGGTCCGCCGGTGTCGGGAGCAGAGTCCAAGCTACCGGTGGTTAGGACTCCAGAGACAGGAACCTCCTCACAATGCGGGCCGTATCGAGGAGTACTGCCTTCTGAATCAGGCCCTTGATCCAGCCGCCTAACGAGAGCCTCGAGAGATGATGGTTGAGGCTTTCAGCCATCAGGCCATTGGCCGTAACGACAATCGGCACAATGACAGCCGAGTCAACATTCCACATGTCAACAACCTCGTGTGCTAAGTCGAGATATTTTATTTGCTTCTCTTTCTCAGCTTTCACGAGGTTTTCGTCATGTGGAATGGTAACATCGACTATCATTGCGCGGCGCGCTAATCGATCTATCACCACTATATCAGGCTTATTGGCGACAATAGTCCTGTCAGTAATGATAGACCGATCCCAGTACAACGTGACATGGTCATTTATTATTATTATTATTAAACACGTCTCAACCCGCAGGTAGCATAAACGCACAATCCCGCAGTGGGCCGCTCACGGTTCGCGAACGTCGTCAACTACGCAAACTGAAGGCGTTCGCTAGCTACCACAAGAAGCACGGCAACGACGCTGTGTTGGCGCGGAAGATGCACCACAAGAGAGCTAAGGTATGAGCTTCATAATCGGGCCCTATCAGAATACCAGCGCTGCGGTATTTATTTTTTAAATACCGCAGCATTATGCTGAGATAGGAGCCTTTTTGGCATCGCACAAGTCGTTCTTATTGTATATTCTTTGTTGTTTTTTGTTTATTCGAAGTTTAGTTTTAAATGCTTCTTTTTTTTTACTTTTGTATTTCTTGTGCGTGTCCCAAATAAAATATTTTTCTTTCTTTCATAATAAAACTAATCTTGTTTGTCGAAATTAGGCTGAGAACCAAAAAAAAAGTTGTAATAAAAAAAAATATGCACAACTAAAATTACATCAAACGCCCGCCTTTGGTCACCTTTCCCTAGTGTTTTAGCTGCAAAGGAAAAGAGGCGACTCTAGCAACCCAGACTATAATTTGACACATGGAGCTTTAAGACGCTCAGCACAGCCGACTTTTCTTTGACTATGCGACTGCGACAGCTTATAGGCGACTAGACGCAACGACAGGCTGCGGTCGGCAATTTTGAAGCACCGTACATCGAGTTGCAGAGTCGCAATGATAGGCTAGGGAGTAAAAATCAACCCCTATTATTTAACACTATTTCTTATTAGAAACTTAGATACTGTATAAGTTGTGTTTCGTGTTATTGTTGTATTTTTTAAAATCTCAACAAGTCGATAAGCGATAGCAACAAGATGAAAAAATTTGGCAATGGGGGTCTTTTTTTTTTTGGATTGGAAATCATTAAATAACTTTTCCCGCTCTGGGCGGAGCGGGAGGGTGTGTCAGACTCTTACTGACTAAAACCCACCCGTATTCCTTCCTGTTGCCTGCTGGGCTCAACAAGTCGATAAGCGTGCAAGATGAAAAAAATTGGCTATGGGGGTCTGAGGTATCAGTTCAATTTTAGAAAAGGGACTCTTGCCCAAAATAGTTTGGGAATCCCTGGTCTTTCTAGACCTCGGATTCCCAAACTATTTTGCTTCTGCAAGGTGCACGCGCACGCCAGGGACAATACTCTTTAAGTCTATCAACAAAGATACGGGCCCGTCCGAAAGTAGTTGATCCGTCAAAACGAGTGACAAATAAAATTTTTCGAACGGGCACATACACATTGCGGATAGGGACAAATGTCAAATCATGTTATCATTCATTCTCAGTTCGGGCTCCGAAGTAATCTTATGTCTGTCCGTGTCGGGCGCGGTCGGCATGGCTACACGCAGGCATGGCGTTGGTAAGTCCTGCCGTGCGCCATCTGGCGGCGGCGGGGCCGTAACAATACATAACGTAACAATATATACTGGCGCGTGCTAGCTAACGTATGGCAAGTGTGTAATTTAATCCAATGTTTTGTGTTTCGTAATGTTAATTACTTTGCATACGATTTGTATAGAATCAAGTTTATATAACTAAACAGACAGACGTGGAGTTTGTTCCACCACTTCTTCTTCCCAGCTAAAGCACTAGGAAGTGGTGACGGGCGGGCGTTTTTGGGGGACTGTCTTATGTAACTTTGACGTTCGAAAAGTGCTGATTTTCAGCCTAGTTTGAATAAATGACTTTTGATTTTGATTTTGAATAATACAATTTTATCATTTGGAACTTTTTATCCCCAGTTGAACGACCCGTGCCCGAACCGGCCCATCCCGCCGCAGGGCCGCTGCACGTTCGCCGAGGGCGGCGTGCGCTGCGCCGCGCACGTGCTGCCCGCGGCGCGCCACTGCCTGCGGCACATCCTGCACGACCGGCAGCAGGTGAGACACAGAAACCAAATAGCGTAGTCATTAAGACCCTGACAACACCTAAACCGCGGTCACTGTCAGATTGCATAGAAAAGAAAGAGAAGCGCGATGACACAACGCTTGTAATTTATTGCAAAATAAGAAGCAATTATGTATTTACTCAAAATTGAGTTGAGTAATCGAAAATAAAAAACAACCAAGTTCTGCATTCAAATAAGACGTTCTTGTTATTAATTAAATACCTAACATTATGTTGATATTTCATACAAATATTTTGGATTGGAACTCAAGGTAAGAGGTTAGTTTGTATCGAGATATTTTCTCAACACGTGTTTTGGTAACAACCAAGTTCTGAGAAATATGTTGAAAATTAACATATATTTTTTCCGCTACCACAAACTACACAGATTTGGCAATTTTTTTCTTAAGACATGCCAATTTTGGTAATTTGCCTCAAGTCAGCGCCTTAATGTTAAGGCGCTGACTTGAGGCAAATACTTACTTAATACTACTTTGCCATATAATCCGCATCTTGGAAAGTATTTTTATTTATTTATAAAGGTACACCAACAGCTTCTGTATACAAAATATCAAATAAAAGTAGATAACAGTCATGAACTTAAACAGTTGCCAATAACAGGTGAACCAGCATTCTCAAATACGGTGATAACCTAAGGTAAGAACGAAATTAAACAAAACTTATAAACATAAAAAATAGGTAACAATTATGTGGTTTCAAACTATATAAACAGAAGTACAATATGACACAAGAAATAAGTTTGCAAGAAATACCTACGTACTAACACAACAAATCTTTAGATTATGTGGGTTGCGTGCTTCGCGTGTATATATACAGGTTGAAATTGAAAACTTGCGACAAACTGAAATGGGACATTGTATACATCATTATTAACAACTTTTACTAAGGGACCAAAGCTGTAATCCCAAAAAAAAAACTGCTTTTCCTACATTTTGATGAGGTATTGCGAACATAAATGTAGGGGACAGCAGTTTTTTTTTTGGGATTGTAGCTTTGGCCCCTTAATAAAAGTTGTTCATAATGATGAGTACAATCTCCCATTTCGATTTGTCGCATGTTTTCAATGTCACCCTGTATATATGTATATATTTATAGTCATCTCAATTATATACCTCTTTTCCTTGAATTTGTATACGTTCATAAATAAACTCACACCTTCCCATGGGGGTAGGCAGAAACTATAGAACGCCACCTGCTACGCTCCTTACATACTCCTTTTGCTTCGTTTACGTTCATACATCAGCAGGCTTAGCATGACACTCTATTTCTTCGAAGAATAGACACGGCTCTTTCCATACAAAGTGACATTTCGTTTCTCCTTTTTTGACATCCCACCGAAAAAATCTTTCTACATAAAAAAGGACCTAGACAAAGATCATTAGAAACGAAAGACAAGATAACAGATTTTATAAGGATTTCTACAGTGAGATGTCAAAAACTGAGAAACGAAATGTCACTTTGTATAGAAAGAGCCGTGTCTATTCTTCGAAGAAATAGAGAGTGTCATGCTAAGCCTGCTGGTCATACACGCACGCCGGTTGCGAGTACTACGCACCTGACCTTATTGAAGAACATCTCCAATGAGGTCACTATGTTTTTCTGGGGCGTCCCTTCCCACTCACATCTGCCTTGTAAATACCTTTTGTTAGTCGCCTTTCATTCATCCTCTCAACATGACCGAACCATCTAAACATGCTCTTTTCAATTTTTGTCACTACATCTTTTTTTAAACCGCACCGCTGCCTTATCACATCATTTTTCAGCCTCTCATTTATAGTCACACCACATATGCTTCGCAAGGAACGCATTTCCACAGCATTTATTCTACTTTCATGCTTATAATGTAGGTTACGCTACACTTGGTGCGGTTGGTCCGTGGATGGGTGACCATCTTTACATAACAAGACCCCTCCGTGCCTCGGAAAGCACGTTAAGCTGTTGGTCCCGGCTGTCATTTGTAGATCTTTGACAGTTGTTACGGGTCGTCAGAAGCCCGAAAGTCTGATAATTAGTCTTACCAAGGGGTATCGTGTTACCCAGTAACTGGGTTGTGGAGGTCAGATAGGCAGTCGCTCCATGTAAAATACTGATATTCAGCTGCATCCGGTTAGGCTGGAAGTCGACCCCAACATAGTTGGGAAAAGGCTAGGCAGATGATGAATCACGAAACAAGTGTAAAGTACAAAAAAAAAAAAAATATGTTTAAGGAGAGAGATAATGTTTTTTTACCATAATTTTAAAAATGGTCAAAGATTGAGCGTGCAGCAACAACTTGGTCGTTAACTCCAAAAGAACATCACATCATATTTTTTTTTATATTGTTTAAATATTGATTACCCATTACATCTGCCGAGTTTCTCTAGCTAATTGAATTCGACCCTGTATAGGTTTAACTTGATTGGAGATCAATGACATTTTATAAACAAAATAATGTTGTTATTTTCCAGGTGTTATTCAACGCTTGTGGTGACATCCGCGGCGTGGCGTCGTGTCGCGAGCCCGTGCCCAAGCTGCCGCTGCCGTCGTCAGCGTGCCGCTACCACACCGACCCGCCGGTCTACACCGTGTTCACTCTGAAGGTAGGTGCCATCGTGCTGCCCGCAGGCACCAGCAGATAGTCTCGCCGTGCCGGCAAATGGGGAAGGCAACTGTCAAAATGGCGCTGTCAAACTTAAAAACTCATTATTTACACAAATAAACCAAATATAGGCACTTTTGAACTGTCAAGGGGTCGCTCAGTGATGAAGCTAGTTGCCCATTCCAAAGCGTAGTAGGTTCCTATGGAGAAGAACGGGCAAGAAACTCCACGGACACTCTTTTAAATTATATTGTTACAAAAATATTGATTACATCATTCATGTTGAAATTATACATGTGAGAACAATGTAGAAAGACGTGCACGTTAAAAGTGAAAAAAAAGATAATAAAAAGATGTCTGTCGTAGCTAGTTCCCAAAACACGCTAACAATACAAAGCGAGAGGTGGTTTTATTTTTGCGAAAATTATTCATTGTTGTATTCCTAAATGCTCCGAAGTTGGAGTCCACCATTTTCCGAAAGACCTTAAAATTAGAAGATTGTGGCTTAACCTATTGACCGCCACGTCAAAAGCAAAGACGTGCCCTAGGCGCCAAGCTACGAATTATTCCTTAAAATCTGTGGCGTGCTGGGCACATTTTGCTCTGTCATCTATACATGACTGGCGATCAAAAGGTTAAGGTGGATCCGCAGTGGTAGCCCGCGAAATTTAAATTGTCTTACGTTTTTTTGCAATATGCAGGTCAGTGTCAGGTTTTATCTTGATCAAAATATGTATTTACGACTCGCGATCGTAACAAAATATGTATTTACAGAATTAAAATATTAATACATCTCTCTAAGTTAGATTTGTTCCATAAGAACTTTTTCTTAAGAGATTTGTTCTTGTGAACAAATCTAACCAAATCTACGTTTTGCCCGTACCAACTGAAGTTTTCCCAAAAAAAAAAAAACTATTTTCATATCAATAACAAAATACCTTCTAAAAACTCACAAACTCATCATGCCTTTACAGAAAGACGGCTCAGACTCTGAATCGGAGCCACCGTCATCGTCCGACGACTCGCACACCGAGGAACTACACGAGCTCGCAGAAGCCTCCACCGACGACCGCGCGGAGGTGCAGGAAGTTGAAGTACAAGAGGCGGAGTTGTCCCTGCCTCCTTACACACCGGACGACATGACGGACGAATGACAGATCGCCGATCTGGTCTACCAGATGTATGATGATTTTGGTGAACAGTAATCCCTGGCTGGAGTCAGGATTTCGCGTCTATGGAGATGGAACGAGTGAATTAGTGATGAATATGGAATGAGTGAATTAGTGATGAATATGGAATTTTGGGCACGTCGCGCTTATGTCATTGTTCGGTGAACCTGAACGCGTTGTCGCGCCGATAGAGAGCGCTTTTCGGACGATTGCTTTTAAATAGCACGCGGGGTTAGAAAGAGACGGCAGGAGTGACAGAGACAACGCTCTACTAAGCCGAACTTTTACTTAAACTCGATGTGCTATCTACGGGACCGTACTGTGAGTGGATTGTCAAGATTTGGTGGTTAAATTTCCGAATTTCGTTCACGGCAGTCAATCTCAGAGGAGACTAGCCATCTATGCGGGAGATATTATAGTGTATAGACACAGGGGCGCTGTCTTTCCTCACTCAATTAGTCCGAAGGGGACAGCAATCCAACTACGACAAGATTTGGTGATTAATATAGTGTTGAAAGTGAATAATGACGAGGAAGTTGGTAATGTTTAAAACAGTGTCTTATGTGATTAGAACAGTTCAATAGATAAAAAGCAGACGTTTTAGTGATAAATATTGACTTTAAACTCTTTGATATGAGTGAAAAGCAGTAAATTTGTGTTAAAGATCATAGAAAATTGTTAAAAGTGAATTGAATCTCTCTTATTAGTTGCATTTAATATATATAGGTCAATATCAAAGTAAGTAGGTATCAAAAAATTACAAGAAAACAATAAAATTTTAATAGTTTTAAAAGTTACTTAACTCTTCATTGACTGAACTACAAGAACTGTGTAATGATGATAATTTGTTTATCTTCTTAGGTGTAAGATTGCTATAATAGACAAAGCAAATTGTTGTTCAAGTTATAATAGTAGAATTTGTGTTATTAGTAGCTAGTTAAATGTAAAATAATATTCAGTAAAAAAAACTAAAATTCGTGCAGAATTTGTATAACCAAATAATGTAGGAAATGTAATAATAGTAAGTTAACCAGGCGCTTGGTACGTCTGGACAGGACCGGCCTGCGCCTGTTCACGGAACCATCACGGGTCACTGCTCCCTAAACAAACACTTCCACACAATAGGCACAACGGACAGCCCTCTGTGCAGGGCTTGCATGGTGGCAGAGGAAACCGTTGCGCATGTGCTCTTTGAATGCACAGGCGTCACCCACATTAGGACAGAAACCCTCGGGGCACCCAGTTCCTACACAGAGGTTCTAAACAGACCAGGAGATGTGATCAACTTCTGGAGGGAGGGAGGTGGGCTGGTTGGAATAACCACCAAACGGCCGCCATGGTCCACGGACAATGGTCCACCTGAAGGACTAAGTGCGGAAACCAAACCCTCTATCATAGAACATGTAGAAAAATTCTAAAAATACTGTATTTGGGGGGTATAGATACAAAACCGCCTCTGTCCATTAAAAACAAAATATGTTTTTTGTCTCTGGTGACACTCCATCACATTATCTATGGTTCTGCAAAATCAGTTACGGTAAAACCGCTTCTATTCCTATGAATGAAGTCCAAAACCACCTCTATCCAGGGTTGAGGTGCAAAATCGCCTCTATCCACTTTTCAATTGAATTTTATGCATAATAATTTAATGTTGTTGTTATTAAATTAATTATGAGCAGTAAAATTATATTTTTTAGGAATCGAGAAGATATTTCCTAAAATTTTAAGATTTATTAAGCCACGGAATGTTTTTTAACTGTTGTGAACATTATGTTTTTTATCAGAAAGTGGATAGAGGCGGATTTGCATCACCCTCATTTATAGGTTGACGGACTAAAAACAGTGATACAGTGATCAAAAGTGAGAAACGGATAGGGTTTAGAAATAGAACCTATGTAATTTATTGATAAATATGATGCATGCGATTTGGTGATGTTCTTCAGAAAGGTCAGGTGCGTACTACTCGCAACTGGCGTGCATGTATGACCAGATTGAACGTAAATGAAGCAAAAGGAGTATGTAAGGAGCGTAGCAGGTGGCGTTCTCTAGTTTCTGCCTACCCCCATGGGAAGGCGTGAGTTTATGTATGTAACTCTAAAATTCGTGATGTAGTTCTAAGACAAAACAACGTGGAACACTTCTAGCTACCCTAATTATGGGTTGACGAACTAAAAACAGTGATATAGTGACCAAAATTGGAAAGGGATTATTATAGAAAATAGAAATAAACCCTTTTTTGATAGATTATGTTATTTCTGTAAGTAGGTTTGTACAAACGTATACGTCAAAAATAAATTATGTTTTTAAAATAAGATCATGAGTTTGGTGTTTCCTATGGTCAGATAGTAATCAGCGAACTCGTCTAGTTTTAGAAACATAATTTAGTAAATTTTATTGATATTATATGAAAAAAGTTCTAGTAGTAGAATTGATATTGTATTATACAAAAAAATAACGTTTAAATAACGTCGGAGTCCCCCGTCAGGAACCAAGTTCCTTACGTGATACGCATACACACTCGTATATAATAGAAAGAACAGAGAGAGAGAGAGAAAGTCTCATGGAAGGGGCTTATATATATAACGCTTTTTTCCTTACGTGACGATTTCTACCAGTCAACTCCTACCGCAAGGCGCGTTAAGGAACTTCGTTCCAGTAATCAGACATCAAACTGTTGTTTATCTATTATTGTCTCTCTTTTAATAAAAAGGTACGACCGACCGCACGTTAATAGTACACCGACACACGAAAACCGCCTTTACTGATACGGTATAAACGCGCTGTCAATGTCAAATAGTTACCGTAGACGTGCAGTTTACTTGAATTTAGAGATTTCTGTGGCATATGAAAGCTGATGTTTGGTAAAGAATGAAAGAAAGTATAGTAACTCAGAATAAGGACTGTGATATGGTCAGGGATTGAAATACTGGTATTTTTGGAAACCGGTGCCATTGACCTCGGTTTGATACCGGTACTATTGATACTGGCCTCGGTGTGATACCGGTACCAGACGTAGTATACTTGTACTATTGGTACTGACTTCGGTGTGATACCGGTACCAGACGTAGTATACCTGTACTATTGGTACTGGCCTCGGTGTAATACCGGTACTAGACGTAGTAGATGTACTATTGGTACCGGTACCATAAGTAATACCCGTACTATTGGTGTTTCTAATCAGTATCGGTGCTGTGCCGGTACCAAACAAATATTTCCGTAAATTAGAACGAGAACCGATATAGTTAATAAAAAGGTTAGTTAATAAGTAGGTAGGTATTAGAAAAAATAACTTCAATGTACAAACACGAGATTTGTGGTACGCGGCGGGTATTGGGGAATTTGGTACCGGTACTTGTTAAGTGGAGTTCCGGTACCCGTCTGGAACCGGTACCCAGCTACCGAAATGGCAACAACCGCAAAGTATCGCTCTGGATGTGGTTATAATTAGACATCGGATTATATGCACTAAAAAAGGGCAAAGTATGCACAATCAAAAAGTTTACGTTTATTTTTCACATTATAAATATTATATTTATTAGCTGTATACCGGAGGCAAACAATCATAAGTCACATTAAGCTAATTATTCAGTGCACATGTTTTAAGTCTCAATTTGAACACTACTCATTTAAGTCACTTGACTACATGATTGTGTGAACTTCTAAGTAAAATTTTATTTGCTGTTTTTATTGGACTTAAAATAGTATACCACTAAGTAGATCTATAAATGTTTGTTTCAAGGACATTACAAAGTGAATGTCGAAAAAAATGGACTTAGGATAGTATACCTCCGGTATACAGAGTTATTATTGTGACATACAATTAAGACGCTGACAACACCTAAACCGCGGTCACTGTCAGATTGCATAGATAAGAAAGAGAAGCGCGATGACACAACGTTTGTAATTTATTGCAAAATATGAAGCAATTATCTATTTACTCAAAATTGAGTTGAGTAATCGAAAATAAAAAACAACCAAGTTCTGCATTCAAATAAGACGTTCTTGTTATTAATGAAATACGTAACGTATGTTTATATTTAATAAAGATATTTTGGATTAGAACTCCAGGAAAGAGGTTAGTTTAACATTAGTTTGTATCGAGATTTTTTTTCAAAACGTGTTTTGGTAACAACCAAGTTCTGGGAAATATGTTCAAAAATAACATATATTTTTTCCGCTACCACAAACTATACAGACTCGGCAATTTATTTTCTGAAGAGAAGCCTATTTTGGTCAGTTGGGTCTTGTCAGCGCCTTCAATATTTTTCTAGATTTTCTAAAGCAATTTAGTGACGTTTGTCAATTAATATTAATTTGTAAGCTGAAAATGACCTCTACGTCAACTGACGTTACTGGACAGAACTTGAAATTTGGCGCCATTTCTGCAGAAACCTCTTCAGACAGAGTTTGGCCGGTACTGTCGATAATAGTCCTTCTTTCGCATAATAAAACACGCCTAACACATTTAACTACTGAAATAAGCACTATCAATGAAACTACTAAAATGTGCAATAACGTTATAAAAATAGCGTTGTATGCATATGCAAACATGCAAATGCATCTAATCCGAAGTCTAGTTATAATGTATAGAAATCGCGAACAATACGGCCAGTGAATCATGGCTGGTCTGAACATAGGCTCTCTTAAACTTTCGCGCATGTTCTCTCACTCACACTCGCCTCAGTCACCATTTGGTTCCTAAAAAATGTTATTGCGCAGCCTTTCTGCGCGAAGTTCGGACCGGCCATGATTCATCAGCCGTACTGTTTCCAATGATGTACTGTTTTAGTCATTATGTAGACATTGCTAGGAATATGACGGTCTCGTTGAGCTTAAATCTGACATCAATCAGACAGAGATGAGACACAATTAATATTATGTAAGTAATGTATGTTTTTTGTGGTGAATATTATTCTACTATGTGTATTATTGCCAACAGTATATCATTCATGTTTTAGTAATATTTATGTACTTATACAAATGTACCAAAACTCAGTAGGTAATTATTTGTGTAATCTAGATACAACGTAACAAGCATTTTGTAGACTGTTGCATAATTTTCACTTGAAAGTGGTTTCAAAGCATTTACAGGTTAGAATGTTTGAAACATTTTATCGTTAAAGATACCTTTCTTGCCTTTTTCAGTGATATTGTATGTACAGCTAGCACATCAAGTTACCAAAAACTGTCAAATTTCTTCCAATTATTTTGAACTTTAAAATGTTAATGATTCAAAATCGTCGGAGTTCAAAATCGAATGAGAAAATTTGAGTTTGTGTTACTTACTGTACAGTCGACCAAACGTCAGTGGTATCAAGACCAGCGTGGCAATTGTGTAACACACATAAAATGACAATTGATCGCAATTGGTGTCTTAATGACAGTTCACCCACGTCCATTGCGTTATTTACATTGTGGAGAAGACGAATTTTTCAAATCTATGAAGCAATTGATTAGCAATATCCTTCAAACTCTCGGATTGTGATTCTGTGAACTGTGTTACGTAATTAAGCTACCTTCTCATTGGCACAGATATAAATTATTGTAGTAACTTTTAAATCTGTTATTACGTCTTCATATAATGCAAGTAAGTTATGCAAAAAAATTATGATAAACTAGAACGTGTACACATCAAGTCAGAAGTAAAGTCTACCCAAAGCATAAAAAACTATATTACTTTCAAACTACTTATGATATTTTCATGTTTTTTTTTTGTATGAACAGATTCATTTTTTATCTGTAATTATGTGTTTTCTTTTTTTCAAATATTCATGTTTTCGTTACTAAAAATAAATATTCCCTATGAAACCGAACAGCCACGCGGCGTGAGCGCGACGCACGCAACCCTTAATCGCCCCGCACAACGCCAGGGACGTAACCATCACCTCTTATAGCAGTATTATTTCAATATTACTTCAGCATGAGAAAGAGATGGAGCTATAAGTCCTGTATAGCCCCATCACTTTCCCACTGTGAAGTAATATTATAATAATACTGCTATATGAGGTGATGGTGACCCCCCAGGCCAACTGAAAGTGCTACCATCGACGTGCGGTCGACTAAACCTGTAAAAATTACTGTAAGAATATTCTCACACCCGTTTCATAAAGGCGGACCACAGACGGGCGCCTTCGATTCTGGTAGAACAATTTCCATGCAGTTTTTATAGAAATTGTTCTACTTAGAGTTGCGACGCGCCTGTCTGCCTTAGGTTTAAGAAAAAGAAAATATGTTCACGCGTGACGTGATTGGTAGCACTGACTTTTGTTCATTTTAATAAAGTTTAAAAGTACTAGTATCTAATAGTTTAGTTTTCATTTGTATATATTTATGTATGTATAATGTAGGTATATATTGTAGTAAATATGTATGTATTATAAGTATTTAACCTATATATGTATTTGTGTACCTATTCTATTTATAATCTATTACGTTATCTTTTAGTATTTTTCATTATTTTTATTTCCTCTCAGAGCACCTGGCATCTTATCTCTTCACCACCCTTGGTTGACTGGTAGAGAATGCCTAAGGCATTAAGTCCGCCTTTGTACCTAATTGTGTGCGAGAAGTTTAAATAAATAAAATGGCGACTTATGAACAGAACTACCAATCACATGGCTGCAAAACTCAGTGCTACTAATCGCGTCACGCGTCAAGTTACAGTGAACGCACAGTATAGGTAATGCATTCTATGTAGATAATACTAGGACATTGTTCTTCTTTTTTAGTAAATGTATGTCTGATACTTATTTTAATGTAGATGCATCATGCAAGTTAAGTCAGGGAAATTAATAATTTATCAAATTGACTATAAACTTAAATTGTCTCTCTATATTGTTAATCCCTTTATTCAAATCACATCTGTCATTCTTTGATAGTCTTATGAAGTGACTATTCGACACCGGCTCCATAGCCAAAAATCTATAATAATACTAGCTGCACCCCGCGGTTTCACCCGCGTAAGTCTCGATCCCGTGGGAATATCGGGATGAAATATACTTTACGACTTATTCTCAGTAAAATGAGGCTACTTTACCCCGTATTTTTGCTCCAAAATTAGAAAAGTGTGACTTACGTAAAATCCGTCTTTGTTATTATAACCTTCGTAATTTTTTTTATTATTTCCACAGCTTTTATAGCAATATTTAAAGTTTAATATTTATATTAAATTAGGCTCTAATATTTCAATGACATAAATAGTTATTTACTTTTAAGTAAATAAAAAATGGAGCAATGTTACCCACCCTGGCGGAAACATTGCTCCTACATTTAACTTGTACTAAAACAGCCACATTTCAGATACAGGGGTAAAGTTAACAGCTTCAGTTGTTAATATGCTCCAAAAATAATAATAAGGAAGCAAGTTTTGTTTCTCGTCTTAATGAAATAGTTCGAACAAAATAAAACTAGATGTTTCAATAAGGAACTTTTTATTCATATCCTATGGTCCCTTTGTCATTTATTTTACTTATGACACCTGGGAAAACCTCCCCTTCGTACGTAAAAGCTACATATTCTCCTTCTGTCTTAATGAGTGGTTTTAGATTTTTCGTTTTAGAACTTTCGGCGATATTGGTGCCGATTCCCTTGTTCACAAACTAAACTAAATTTAAGTTCAGTGCATCTTTTTCTTTCTATTTCATTAAGAAAAGGACAGAAGATACATTTTAGTTTAGTCCTGTCAAATTAATCAGCATCTGTCACTACTCTATACAAGTTTAGACGTGATTAAAAACTTGCCTACTAAAATTACGTCAATTTACGTCAAGCGCTGATTAATTTGACAGGACTAAACTAAAATTTATCTTCTGTCCTTTTCTTAATGAAATAGAAAGAAAAAGATGCACTGAACTTAAATTTAGTTTAGTTTGTGAACAAGGGAATCGGCGCCATTATCCAAGATTGTCTCTTCTAACATCGTGTCCAGCATATCGTTCATTGTACCATAGTTTGAAGAGATATTTCACTCTCGGAATATGTACTGTCACTGTACGAGAATCGTATGACGATGTTCTGAAGTTGAGGCCTGGGCTTCAACTACTAAACATGGTTCCTCGTTTTCTTTGTCGTCCTGTGGAGGTATCCATCAGCTCAGTGACACTTCTTCCCGGAATTATGTTGAGTTTTGTACGTCCTCTTTTCGGGTTAACGCTTCCAGTCCATTCCACTCTCTTCGCTTGAAGTGTTTCCAGAAACGAATCTGCCGCAGTCTTATCAACAGGTTTAGGCAATCTCTCCAACAAGGCATTTGCATCGATCGGATAAATCCAATATTTCCTGAAACCGGATTTCAAGTTCTCTTTTTTATTTTCTTCTAAATCATCAACAAGTCTTTTTAGTAAGACTGGGAAACTGCTATTTTGAACAGTTTTTTCCCCGTATGCCTTGTTCGCAATTTTTCCATGCCGTTAGAATTTTCCGCAAGTGAGAGAAACCAGTCATTGAATATATTCATGTCGAACCAACCGGAAGGGCTAAAATTGTAGCGGGTATTTTTTGGCCCACTTTCTGTCCAAGTATTCCACAGCTGTTTAGATTTGTACACGACGTATGGCGGGAGTAATTCTCCTTTAGCACTGCCAGCAAACATTATCGATGTAGAACTTTTGGAAGTATCTCTTATAACTTCGGGATATTTGCTGTCTCTCTTCGTCAGAATCTTTTTTTGTCCAGGGCCATCACACAAATTCGTTTCGTCATAATTCCCTAATATGTTCTCTGGCGGAACATCTTACCACCTCAGACAAGTTTTGGATATCATCTGTGAGAGTGTCCCGATCAATGCCAGCTCTACTGCGCTTTACATTAGCAGCAAGCCGCTGTGATAATTCGGCATTCCTTTTCAAAAAACTCGACACCCATTCCGATCCTGGGCAATTGTTTTTAAACTTGGAAACTCTTCTCCCAATTCTCTCCAGATAAGATTTTATAACTATGCGCAAATCGAAACTTGTTAGAGGAAAACCATGCTCGCTTAATTTTTGTATGCATGATACGAATATTTTTTCTTCAACTGTGAAGGCAGTAGGTGCTCCAGGTGGCCTTGATGTTTCGTTGCGTCGTTCGTAAAAGTCTCAGTTGATTTATTAGAGTCCTTGGAATCCCATATATTTCACTGGCCTTTCTTTGAGTAAATTCTTTGTTTTCTACTGCTGCTAGATAATCTCGAAGTCTCTTCTGAATATTTTTTTTAATTTCTTGTAGGTAGGTACTTTTTTAATATATTTACGTGGCATATTTCCTATAAAAAAACTATTTGAATTCACTATGAGTTAGGTAGCAGTTAAAATATTAAGAATTCAAAAACATATTTTGTAAATTTGCTCCAGGAGCAAAATATCCCTAAACATGGCGCAAAGTAGGATCGTGAAAGTAAAAGAGGTTAGAATCCCGAATATATCTACATATCAAATAAATATTACCTGTTATCGTTAGCCAATTATATACCCAACTACACCCTTCTTACCTCAAATATCCAAGTAGGTTCGTCGATGGAGGTGGATTTTGCAGACTATTATTTTTTTAACAAAACACTGACTACAATACAATGGCTGTTAGCAATGAAAAAAAATGACGGATACCGGAAGTGCATATTTAGTGCTGCCAATCTTAGAAAACATTTACCGGATAGGTTCAAAAATATTTCAATTTCGCTGTAGATTTAGAGATTTGATCGAAATAATTTTTATTAAAATTTGGAACTTCACGGGGCAAAGTAGCCTCATTTTACGATACCTATATCAAATAAACATTAAAAAAATCATAAAAATCAGTCGAGCCGTTTTGAAGGAGTGCGACCAAACACCCGTGACACGAGATTTTTATAGATGAAGAGGTATTTTTTTTTTGTAAATTTTCGGGTAATCTGCCAGTCGGATTTGAAATTTTTCTTTTGCATTTGGTAGCCCAATTCTCGAGGAAGGTTATATAACATCACGCTATGACCCTTAGGAGCCGAGCAAAATCAAAAAACGTCAGAGAGAACGCGAAGCGAAAATAAAGTGAGTCAATTTGATAAATCATTAATTAATCTGCCTGACTGTATATAAAACAGTATTTCTTTGTTATCCTCGATCTAGTCTAGAAAAATATTAAATGTATTCCTACATTATAATAATTTGTTGATCTGAATGTTCCAAATAAATACCAAATAAAAAGCATTCCCAGTACCTATTTGATCAGTTTTATTAATTTAGTTTAATTGGTATAAATATACAGGGTGACATTGAAAACATGCGACAAATCGAAATGGGAGATTGTACTCATCATTATGAACAACTTTTACTAAGGGACCAAAGCTACAATCCCAAAAAAAAAACTGCTGTCCCCTACATTTATGTTCGCAATACCTCATCAAAATGTAGGAAAAGCAGATTTTTTTTTTTGGGATTACAGCTTTGGTCCCTTAGTAAAAGTTGTTAATAATGATGTATACAATGTCCCATTTCAGTTTGTCGCAAGTTTTCAATTTCAACCTGTATTTAGGTCTCTGTGTATTTGGCGCTTCTTGAGCTTCTTATCTGCCTTATTGGTCTAGTGGCTGCAAGCGCTACTGCTGAGCATGAGGTCCTGGGTTCGATTCCCGGGTCGGGCAAAGTGTTATTGGGTTTTTCTATATGGAATTTCTCAGCAGCAGCCCGGAGTCTGGATTTGTGCCCGGTTGATGGCAATAGGCCCCTATTACATGGCACTTAAACAAACCTGGCGAAATGCGGGTGTTACTACAGGTACACCTCTGCCCAACCCTTCGGGGAAACAAGGCGTGATGTTATGTTTGTGTTTATCAGCTTGGAGTCAATATTCTTCGAAAATTTTATAATTTTTCAATAGTAGAGCGCCAAGACGACCTGTGTAAAGCGAGCTCTCCCAACCTTTAGGATCAGAAAGCCCTCCTACACGTACCTTAACCCTTTAAGCGCCGACACCGTAATATCACGGGCTCTGAAAACAATGCCCCAATCGCCACACACGTAATATTACGTTATTTTATTGAAAAAGTTCTTAATTAAGATTTACAAATTTACAGATTAACAAACTCCACAAAAACTGTTGTCAATTTTAAGATTTGGGGTGTATCTTTATTGATAAGTATATTTTTTAATGTTTCGAATGATAAATACCTACTGTGAATTTTGAGGTTCAAATACAGTGTGATCACTGCGTGCCTTACCTGTATCGTCAATCACGTAATTTTACGGGTACTAGAGATGGGAGAATTCGGAAAATAATTAATAGGTTGCCTAAGAATAAACAAGGCACTATTGAAATTACTATCACCATTTGCAATGAAAGTGGATACTTTCATTACAAAATAACCATAGTGTTACTCTAGTCCAAGTATCTGTATACAATAAAGTGGATTAAAGTTTGAAATTATTTGATTTTTACTATAAAAATATAGAAATCTCGACATCGCAGAACCTCACTAGTTCAGACAGTCACCGGTCGCCGTCACCGTAATATTTTATATATTAATTATTGATATAAAATTTAGTTTTTAAATCCACATACAGGTTTATGTGGATATATAAACCGAACTCCCGCGTGCATTTTGACAGTGAACGTTGAGAACTGAATATCATCATCATTTTTTAGTGTAGGTAAGTAACTAATGAAACGTCACATACATTTGAAGGCAGTTCAATCAACTCGGCCTATAGCAGTCCACTGCTGGACATAGGCCTCTCCCAGGCTGCGCCACAACACCCTGTCCTCCACCTTCTGCATCCAGTCTGCACCAGCCACCTTTTTAAGGTCGTCGGTCAAATTAAAGGTCGCTTAGCGCGCCATGGAGCGGGTTATGCTCGGAGTTTCTTTAAAGGATAAGATCAGAAATGAAGTTATCCGGAAGAGAACCGGAGTTACCGACATAGCCTGCAGAGTCAGCAAGCTGAAGTGGCAGTGGGATGGCCATGTGTGTCGAAGGACCGATGGCCGTTGGAGCAGACGAAGACAGTTACAAGCTACAAAATAACGTGCAAGTAAGTCTTTAGAGCTCTTATTTAGAGTGTTAGGACCTATTGAAGTGTTTTTATATTAGCTTGACATGTAAATTCAATGATATTTATTTCCGTAAATTGGTTCCAAAAACACTTTTACACGTCAAAAAGAAATAATGTTTTTAATACTATAGATGAGATCGGTGTTTCTCTACAACAAAACTCAGACAGTCACAATCGCTATTGTATTGTTGCAAGGTTAAATAAAACTTATCATAGTCATGTAAAAATAAAATGTATTATCAACAGAAAATCAGCTGAGCTCACAAATATCAATTATAAACAAAAATAACAAATATAGAGAAGTAATAACACAATCTAAATGAATTTCACTGTCAAGGAATGTTTTAAGTAACAATAAATATAATGATATAAAATTAGGGATAATTTTTTTTTGGAGTGTATTTTGCTGCATAGTTTTTAATACTGCAAGTCTTCGAAAACGTTATAAAATCAGCAAATTTGACTAATGTCGATTAATAAACTGGATTATTTATTGAGAAATAATAATATTTATTTATTTTCACCCACAAGTAACAAAATAAATACAGATAATATATTATTGTAAAAAGTTTGACGACAGGAGGACTAAGTATAACATGTGCACGATCTAAGGAGATCTCGAATACATAATTGAGAGCTAAATATGTAGGATTGTATTCCTAATATTTATCATTTAAACTTGCAATACTAAAATGCAAGCAACTATATTTTTGCTTTTTAACCCATAGTTTTCTAAAATTGTGATCTATTTTCTTTGAGCAATGCTTTTTGGCCAATAATTTGTAGAATTACCTTCTTTTTTGTGCGTTCGTAAAAACTAGGGTTGCCAGCAAAGAATATTTGAAGTTACAAAAATCTTTATTTCATCACTAATACAACAGGAATTTAAAAAAATGGTTTAATCTTAAATATTTTTTAATCAGTCGTTTAGGGTTGTGTTCGGAAAATTACGTATTTTAATTTCAATCTTTTAAATTCACATTTTTTTTTTCAGGAATGGGTATATATTTCAAAAACTGTTCCTAAGCATTTGATGAGACATTCTAATACCTTTTTTTAAGAACATCCATACTAAATATCTATAAATGAAGAATAGAAAATATCTTATGAAGGGTACAAAATTTTAATAATTGGTTTTGCCGTCGAATTGGAAGAAATCAGATACCATAATATGGAAGAATATTACAATAAATTTCACGTTAACGATTTAAATGTAGTTATGTAAATAAGGGAAATTATTTGGTAAGCATAACATTCCATTCAACTGACAAAGAATGACAGATTTGAATGTATGGTCAATTTAAATTGGTAGGTAGTAAATTTGTTCAACAATTAATTTCCCTGATTGTACCTAATTAGAAATAACAATATATTTATCTATCTAAAAATTACAACGCACAGCAAAACTAAAATTAATTTTACAGAAACTACACATTTAAGAATGAAATTCTTCATAGTTACTGTCTAATAAATGTCAACATAAATCGTTCTGGGCAGTTTGTTGCGTCACTTCTTCTTCCCATCTAAAGAAGTGGTGGTGGATTTTGGGGGACTGTCGACGTTCGAAAAGTGCTGACTTTTGATTATTATTACTGCTACTGGACCGATTTTGACAAAAGAGGTTTCTATCTTTTCGTTATTTTTTAAGGAAAATTACTGTTTCAGTTGAAAGGGTGCCGTCTAAAAGTTGGCAACGTTGTTTAAATATTTGACTGTTTCAATTAATTTATTTATCAATTTTATTTAGAGCAGTGGTGGCCCATTGGTAACGGCCGTGACTTGTAGGTCGTAGGTTCGAACCCGGACAGGCTTTACTTTGTGTAAATTATTTCATCACCACTGCTCTCAAAACGGTGAAGGAAAACATCGTGAGGAAACCGGCATGTACTAGAACCAAAAATTCGAAGACTTGTGACATCTACCAACCCGACTTGGGCCCGCGTGGTGGATTACGGCCCACTGCCTCTCACAGAGAGGAGGCCTGTGTCCCAGCAGTGGGAACATTATAGGCTGATTATGTAATTAATTTATCAATATCACTAAATTAAATAAATGAATGATGATGGCTCTGAAGTGGGCTTGTGGGTATATGATAATAGCCGCGCGTTTCTTTAGAAGGTTAGCTACGCTTGCCGCAGTCCGTTTGTGGATGGGTGACCAATACCCATCCATTACATGGTGACCAATTACCGAGACGTCGCATGATTTTTCATCATATTTCAGACAATTTACACAAAACCTTAATGAATTATACACCTAAACCTTCCTCGTGAATCACTCCGTCCATTGGTGTAAACCGTATGAAAATCCGTTCGGCGGTTTTAGAGTTTATCGCGTGCAGACAGACAGACGGACGCGGCGGGGACTTTGTTTTATAACATGTAGTGGTCTTTTCGTGCTTATCTGTGTGACCGTTATTCTTCTCCATCACGGATTTAGATGCGGTTTTCATCATCAATTAGAGAATTTATTCCGGAACGTTTATGTGTATAAAAAGTTAATATTAAAGTTACATATAATTAAGAAATCTTGACGTTTTGGTCAAGTCGCAAAATCCGTGCTAAGGTGCGCGGGGCGGGTCGGATATAATTTATATTTGAGAGCACTACAGAGCTCATAATCAGCCTATAACGTTCCCAGAAGGGCTGGCCACGCGGGGCGAGTGCGGGTTGGTAGACGTCACATGTCTTTGAAAATTGTTAGTTGTTGTTACGGCATGTTCTAGGACATGCCGTTTTCCTTCACCGTGGTGATGAAATAATTTATACAAAGTAAAGCGCCTGCTTGGGTTCGAACTACAACTCGTAAGTCGCGGCCATTACCACTGGGCCACCACTGCTCTCACTACATATTTCATAATTTAATTCAGTATCTAATATTGATAAATCAATCAAAACAGCGAAATAAACAGCTACTTGCGAAGGTGTCAACTTTCAAAATGCCTGCTCTTAAAATTCTTTATAAATGATAATATTTACATAATTTTCCACACACAACGCCATGAAAGCCTCATTCCATTTATCGCTGGGTCATTACATCATTTTTTTTTCTTCATCTGCTTAGCTTTTTTCTTTTCTTCACGTTTGATTTCTTTTTCTTTTATAGATTTGTAAAGTTTGTAGCCGAAGAATACTGGAATAGTGAAAAAAGCACATCATTAGTTATTTTGACAAGATTTCGAATATTTGGGTGTAAAAATGCAGTGTCTGGTTTTAGACAGTTTATATAGAATGGTATTCTTTATTTGTAAACTTAAAAATGGCGGTTTGAAATATTTTCTTTACAAATGATATCAAACCACAATTTTTATTCCTCGAATAAAAGTTATCTGAAGATGAAAATCGGCCCTTAGAGGAGGACCAAGGAAGAACAAGGAGAGAGAAGGACACAACATACTACATTAGAACGATACAAATGGCGGTCTTATAAAAATGCAGAAATTGCAATATCTTAAAAACCATTTGAACACATAAGTTTCTCTTCGTGTAAAATTAAAATCAGGTTAAGAATAGTTGTATCAGAAACTTTCTTTGAAAATAAAAATAAAGTAAGAACTTTTGCTTAACTAAAAATGTAATTGAGTAAGTAACACACTTCCAATACTTTTCATTTTGACTGTTAAATAATAGTGCAAAATAGACTGCACGAGTGGCGTTACTGGAGTCCGTAATACGTTAGCGCTACCTCACTCTTTATCTCGCTCGCACACGTCTACAAGCGACACAAGGCGGCAGGTAGAAGGCTCCAAGGCGCCGATAGTTTAATTACGTAATTTCTTTTTACGGTGAAAATTATGGTCATTAAAAAAAATAAAAAAACACAGTATCTGCTTTATGTTTAGTTCAGTTATTATGCAGTTTCAAAATCTAATTTGCAGTATTTTTTTTAATACTAGCGTTTTATTGTTCGGTTTTGAGGTAACTTTGTAATTTTTTCCTGTCAAAACAAAAGTATGGTTCGTCAAACATAGTCATAATCATAATCATTACAATCAGCCTATAATATTCCCACTGCTGAGACACAGGCCTCCTCTCGGTAAGAGGGAGTTGCCGTAGTCCACCAGGCGGGCCCAGTGCGGGTTGGTAGATGACACATGTCTTGGAATTGTTGGTTGTAGGACATGCCGGTTTCCTCACGATGTTTTCCTTCACCGTTTTGAGAGCAGTGGTGATTAAATAATTTATTTATTATTTTTTAAAACGCCTGTCAGGGTCCGAACGACTCTTAAATCGAGGCCGTTACCAATGTGCTACCATTGCTCCATCAAACATACATACATAGTGGTGCCGATTCCCTTGTTCACAAACTAAACTAAATTTAAGTTCAATGCATATTTGTCTTTCTTTTTCATTAAGAAAAGGACAGAAGATAAATTTTAGTTTAGTCCTGTCAAATTAATCAGCGCTTGACGTAAATTGACGTAATTTTAGTAGACAAGTTTTTGATCACGTCTAAACTTGTATTGAGTAGTGACAGGCGCTGATTAATTTGACAGGACTAAACTAAAATTTATCTTCTGTTCTCTTCTGAATGAAATACAAAAAAAATGATGGACTGAACTTAAATTTAGTTTAATTTGTGAACAAAGGAATCGGTACCATTACTTAATTAAGCCGCGCGACACCGATTTGAAGTCAAACAATAGAAAATCAACTGTGTCTCATTAGCTGTCCTTGACCAATTAAGGATTCGTTTGCATAAAAAGGCATAGAATCCAACTAATATATTGACACGGGCACACACACAAGTGTACGCACGGTTAGCTGCGGGAATAGTAGTCAAGTGAACTAATTTTGATACTTTCCGAGTTTTTTTCTTTTTTTTTTGTAATACGTAGGTAACTTACCAACGAAATAATAATTTATAATTTTACTAAATAATTCTTAGATACAATATTAATCGTTAGATATTTATCATCAGAATATTATTAGATCGATATAACGGCGGACCATTCTAAGCAATTTGAGGTGTTGTAGACTTGTTAATGTACGTCCGGCGCATCCGGACAGTCAGCCCCTTACCTTGTTGACTGACATTTGTACCACGACATGTATCACATACAGTAGGTAAGTGATTCGTGAGAAGAATTGCCACTGCGATGATTAAATTTTCTAAAAGACAGATTTTTTTTAAACTTACGATGCCAAACAACTAACCTGTCAAAACATTGCCAACGACAGACAGTTGTCTCTTTAAACAAGCCTAAAGCACAGAAACGTTAAAAATATACAAATAAAAAATATTCTTAATGTTACCCAGCTACTCGTAAATTTTTTCTAACATTATCATAATGGTAATATCAAGATTATAGAAAATATTGTGGTTCCGCGCCCCACTTAATGTTGAAATACGATAATATAAATAATTAAGATATCCCAGACCGATATCTGTTAAAAGGTAGCGATAAAATAAAGTTAATTGTTATTAATATAAATTAAATGCGATCAAATGACCAATCCGAATATTTATTACTGAGACTACAATTCCCGTATTTTTAAGAACGTTCGCAGGCAAATCTCAATATCAATCTGTCAAAAATACCTCAATTTCTATACATTTTTAACAAGTTTTGGCATTGATTTTCGCCGAAATTATATCTGGTATTCGACCAATTAAAACTTTACGATGAACCCAAACTAGCACTTATTAACGTTCGTTTAACTCTTGGTGACTATATTTAAATTCGTTAGGCACGCTGGGCAGTCAGCCTCTGTACCAACCTAACCGTTTGGGTAATGTTTTGAGTTTTGACCCAGACACCACACTAAAAAAGACGAGACCACTGTCTTAAGCTTTCGTAAATACATACCTAACAAAAATATGACGAGCAAAACCACAGCTGCGACCATATAAAGTTTAGTCATCACGGCACTTCTTATGGCGTCTTCTACCCCAGCCAGCATGGCATTATCTTTCAGCCTCGTACTCAGCTTACTAGCCAAACCTTCTTTAATTTTCGACGCGAACTCAGCCTTGTCTTCCGGACTCATATCCTTAAACTGTGCCAAGACTCCTCTTAATTTATCTCTGATTACTTCAGATTCTTCATCGCCAGGTTCACTCGCGACCATTTTTTGTAGCGTATTTATAAGGTCCATATTTTGGATCGATTCTGTTAATTTTTCTCCGATTACTTTGCTGAGTTGGAGTCTATCCGGGACGTCTTGTTCTTGTTGATCCGCCATTTTCTGTTGCGCGGGAAAAAAGTTACGGTGACTTTAATTTCGATTTCCGAACTCTTGAGTGAGCAATATAATTTCTTATTTTAAATATGACTTGCACCGTGTACGAACAGTAGATGCGTTACGGGAGGCGCCACAATGTTGCGCTCATGCTAATGTCAGCCAAAAATAATGTGCGTAATTTATTTTGAGAATGTTGGCGCATCGGTCTGGTGATAACAAGCGAGAGTTTTGAATTTAATTCTAGGAGGATATAGGTTTTGGGGATCCTTTTTAGAACAGTCAAGAACTGCTAAAAGTGCTACCGATGAGTACCGATCTATTGTTTCTTTTTTCAAAGGTTGGTATTTCAAAATCAAATATTTGTTATTCGGATTTGCAGTGATGGTGAGTTGTGAGTTTTGAGATTCTAATATGCATTTTTAGGACTATATTTTTGTGTATTATTGGAGATAAGAGGGGGAGATGGTCGTTGACCGATGGAGTAGTGTAAAGTTGAATGGTGGGCAAGGTTAGGCCATAGAAACCAAGGATGTCTGAAAGCGTGTTAGGCAAACGATTTCAAAGTCGCGGGAAACACCTGGATGAGGAATCAGAGATGCACGAAACTGGGAAATATGGCAGAAAGGAAACTCCGCAGTGGGCGATTCTAGGCTGAAAGCACGATGATGAAGAGGGAAGTTTTTTATAGATTATTAGAAAAGAGCCTTTCGAATGCGAGTACCATTTTGTAATTATTTCCACAAAGTTCCCGCATAACTTCTTGCCCGCATGATCCAACAAATACTAACGCTATTTTGCAACTAACCTAGATTCAATACTTATCATTTATCGTCCACTCGCATCCCGCGCGATATTAATACTATCGACGACATGGAATCGCTTTTATTCAAAACGAGTCTGGCAGAGAAGTATTGATCGATGATAATTATTGTTTTGGGCTTTGTTTGCATCTTTGAGTAAAGCTAGGGTCTCCTAAGACTGCGGTAGCCACCACATGGCGCCGCAATTTACCGTAGAATAAAATCACTGAAACGTTATTCATGAAAGTGAGTTGGTGTTCCTAGAGAGCGTTTTTTGACGTTACGGTCCTTTCATGACGGCCGTCACTGCGGCCGTTACCACTGTCGTAGGAAGCCAAAGATTTATTGAACAAATTAAAAATAGGACTAGCCTTTAAAAAACACATAACCAAATTCACTTGGTGCAAAAAAGGATCAACTAAGTATAGAAATATTACATATCAGGGAAGTTCCCCGATATATAATATTCTGGGAGAACAACTGAAGTTAGTTTGATATCAAAATTAATGTTTTGTTATGATAATTATGTGTTGACATCTATCGTTGATATAAATATTTAATAATACCACCAGACCGAAAGCGCATTTAAAAAATGGGACTGATAAACACGTATTTCAGAAAACTGAATCAGCCAAATAAAAACATAGTCATTCGACTCACCAGCTTGTTTGACACCTAGCGATAAACTGACTAAGTATATCTGAAGACAAAGACTTATCGCTAGTACATATAACGTGTTTACATATAATTGGAAAATTATTTATCTCTTCATTGATAATGTTGTTTCTGAATTTCAAAACTGGCTTAGAATGGAATCGGTGTATTTCTTACATATTTTTGTGTTTTATGGGCTGGCTTATCCGGAAAAGACCCGGCGTTACCGACATAGCTTGCAGAGTAAGCAAACTGAAATAGCAGTGGGCTGGTCATGTTTGTTGAACGACCGATGGCCGTTTGAGCAGACGAGTCCTGGAGTGGATAAAGCGTAGCGTGGCAAGCGTAGTGTGGGACGCCCCCCAGTTAGATGGACCGACGACCTTAAAAAGGTGGCTGGGATGAGACAGACTGGATAAGGAAGGTGGAGGACAGAGTGTTGTGGCGCAGCCTGGGAGAGGCCTATGTCCAGCAGTGGACTGGTATAGGCTGAGTTGATTTATGGACTGGCTAGATTAAGGACGTTTCGAATAACGCCGAGTCTAGGTACACATTTTGATCAAAATTGTTTTTTCTTTATAAATTTTATAAAAATTATGATCATTTTCTTTTCGTTCACATTTGATTGAGGTGGAATTTTGTTACCGAACCAGTGGGTATCTAATTGTTTTTTTTATGGTCAAAACCATCACAAACCGAGTTATAAACACGGTTAACCGATTAAAAACAAGACTTTTACTGATATTAAACGCAAACTGTTGTAGGTTATCGGGTATCAATAACAAATTAACCTGTGTGCTGTAAATAGCTGTTGATAAGGAATGAGTAGCACCTATATTATTAATGTTAAACTCCGAATATTATTCAACTGCTTTATAAATTATACTCAAGTCAAGTTTGGGAATAAATCTCAATCAAGCATCATTCCAGAGTGCTCCAGAATTGGTTCGATTCGCGGAATGCGCGGAGGAGCAGTGGTAGCTCAGTGGTTCGAACCCCATTAGGCACTTTGTGTAATTAATTTCATCATCAGTACTGAGAGTAAACGGTGAAGAATAATATAAAAACCAGCATGTCCTAGAACCGAAAATTCGAAGATACGAGTATGTGAATGTGACATCCACCAACTACATCGAAGTAGGTCTACCATGACAAACCATCAGCCTGGACAAAAACAGCCAGGAACGCGAACTGAAGCACCGAATACAACTGGGCTGGCGGGGCTTTTGGCAAGGGCAACATACCACTGAACCTGAAGCGACGCACTTTTGAACAGTATGTCCACCCCGTCATGGTGTATGGGGCTGAAAAATAGTCTCTCACTTAGCAGGCAAACACCAAACTCAACGAAAAGGTAATATTGGGGATTTCAGTTCGTTATCATAACAGAAATACAGAGATCCTAAGAAGAAGGAAGCTAACCAGCATAGCCTTGGCAGTAGCGCGGAAGAAGTGGAAATGAGCAAGCCACACATGCTGCAGACCGAGTGATAGATGGGGTAAGGTGTTGGAGAGGAGACCCAGAACTGAGAATATGAGCGTAGGCATACCACCAGCCAGGTGGATCGACGACCCGATTAAAGTAGCAGGTAAGTGTTGGATATGGGAAAGGCCCAAGACCAGGTAGTGGTGTGGCGTGCCATGAATGTGCCCTCGACCCGCGTCCCGCTCGCTCCCTACAGAATCGAGACAGTCAGCATAGCAGGACGTGCGAACAGCGCGATCTATCGAATAGCCCTAGAAACTAGCTCGTTTCAATTTTTTGTTACATTTTCATATTGTCCTAAAAATCCGGATTCGATTTACAAATCCGGATTTGGAAGTCTAGTAAAAATGTGCAGATATTCGGATTCTTCGGATAACGGATAATGCGGATTGCATGGCAATCGCCCTCCCTATCCAGCCGAAGGCCGTGATAGGGCTATTTTCTTCTTAGCGTATCGATATGTGAAACATCACCTAATTTGCGCGTGTCAAAAAAAACCCACAACACACATGGCAATATCACATATAATCTAACCCGAAATCACTATCTCACTTACGTAACAGTCTCTTTGGATATTACGATAAACATTGTATTACTATCTATATTTTACAAGTTTGTATGTTCGAGCTAGCAAACAATATTGATAAATGTGTGACCTACATGTCAAAGCGAGAAATTTTTTATTTTATTACAGTTTTAGCGTTTCTTTTAGACTATTCTCAAAAATCGAAAGCCTGAGTCATTGTAAAGCTACGTTTAGTGGTGGCCGCCACATAGCGTCTGCAGCGAATGACGTCACTGAAACGTTAAAGTTGGTGTGTTTTCCTAGAGAGCGTTTTCTGACACCGTAGAGTCAAACCCCGCAGTCATCATTTTCATGACAGCCGCCACTGCGGCCATTAAGTGGCGTTCATTGTGCTTCACGTCGAACGTTATCCTTTTTTTTTTTGGGTGGGAAATTCTCAATTAATTCTCCAGCTCTTGCTCCGCTCTCTCCCTTCCGCTGCCTGCGTTGCGGCTCTGGGCGGAGCAGGAGGGTGTGTCAGACACTTACTGACTAAAATCCACCCGTGTTCCTTCCGCTGCCTGCGTTGCGGCTCTGGGCGAAGCGGGAGGGTGTGTCGGACACTTACTGACTAAAACCCACCCGTGTTCCTTCCGCTGCCTGCGTTGCGGCTCTGGGCGAAGCGGGAGGGTGTGTCAGACACTTACTGGCTAAAACCCACCCGTGTTCCTTCCGTTGCCTGCGTTGCCGCTCTGGGCGGAGCGGGAGGGTGTGTCAGACTCTTACTGACTAAAACCCACCCGTGTTCCTTCCGTTGCCTGCGTTGCCGCTCTGGGCGGAGCGGGAGGGTGTGTCAGACTCTTACTGACTAAAACCCACCCGTGTTCCTTCCGTTGCCTGCGTTGCCGCTCTGGGCGGAGCGGGAGGGTGTGTCAGACTTTTACTGACTAAAACCCACCCGTGTTCCTTCCGTTGCCTGCGTTGCCGCTCTGGGCGGAGCGGGAGGGTGTGTCAGACTTTTACTGACTAAAACACACCCGTGTTCCTTCCGTTGCCTGTGTGTTGCAAGAGGCCACGGTATCCCGTTCGGACTATCCCGCGACCCCTGCAGGAAATAACGTCATCCTAACATTACGATCAACTGTCTAGCCTTTCCCTAATTATGTCGGGGTCTGCTTCCAGTCTTATCGGATGCATTACTATACTAGTATTTTTCACGGAGAGACTAAATTCGAACTTTTAATTTACCGGAGAAATCTGACATGTGCTAGCTGTAACTTTGTGTAATAAAATGGTCATATTTATCCTGACGACTATTACGATATTTATCCTGATGATTTCCGATCATCATTGATCGACTGTAAGTTATCCCCATTCTCCACAACCTAATTACTGGGTAATACGACCTCAAATCACTTTATCCCTAATGAATACATTCACCTCTTTATACATTTTAACTATTATTAATATTTCAACTTTGTTATCATAATTGTTAACTTGATTGTGTATGCTGTGGTCTCTTTTATGGAGTACACCTTAATACCTTATGTTACCCATTATATTATATAAATGTCATGTATTGTGTGTATCTTGTTGGAGATCCTAAATCTTAACTATCCTAACTTATAATCCTATCCTATCCTAAATATTATAAATGCGAAACTGAGTTTGTTGATTTGTAACGCTTTCACGCTAAAACTGTTGCACGAATTTGGATGAAATTTAGCACTTGGGTAGACCATGACCCGGAGACCGACATGTGCTACTTATCATCCTGGAACGCAGACGAAGTCGCGGGCAACAGCTAGTAATATTATAAATGCAAAAGTGAGTTTGATTGTTACGCTAAAACGGCTGAACGGATTTGGATAGACCATGACCTGGGTTAGTACATACATAAATAAACTCACGCCTTCTTCCCATGGGGCAAGGCAGAAACTATAGAACGCCACCTGCTACGCTCCTTACATACTCCTTTTGCTTCGTGTACGTTAATTTATTTATTTATTTAATAAAAGGTAGCATCACAGCTGACAGAAGTATCATCTTATTGATAATCTAAACATTACACCAATTACGAAGTACACAAGAAAATAAGAAATACAGAGAGTGACAAAATTATTAGTATTTAAAGTGTGTGCGTGCGTGTATCTGTGCGGTGTAGGTGCTGTAAACTTGTGTGATGATGTGTGTATGTCTAAGTAAGTATGACTAAACTGGCATTACTGAGTTAGCATAGTATCCGGCGATTGATGGAGGATTTGGATAATATCATTTTTAAATCTGTTCCGCGTGGTATTGAAGGGGTCCAATGTTGGGAATTTATCGTTAAATAATGCAGGTAGACTCAAGAATGGTGACATCTTAAGGTAATTAGTGGAGGCCGATGGTACTGATAACAGAGTGGTATGTCTGGTACTTCTGAGTCATACACGCACGCCGGTTGCGAGTACTACGCACCTGACCTTTTTGAAGAACATCACCAATGAGTTCACTATATGTCTTACTGGGGCGTCCCCTACCGGCGTTTCCACTCACATCTGCCTTGTAAATTTGTTAGTCGCCTTTCATTCATCCTCTTAACATGACCAAACAATCTAAGCATACTCTTTTCAATTTTTGTCACTACATCTTCTTTTAAACCGCGCCGTTGCCTTATCACGTTATTTTTCAGCCCATCATTTATAGTCACACCACTCATGCTTCTCAAGGCATTTCCACAGCATTTACTTTCATGCTTCTTTTGCCACACCCAACATTCGCTTCCATACATAAGCGTAGACACCAGCACACCATTATGAACAGCCAGTCGAGCTAGGTTAGGACATAAGATACTTTTTATCCCAGTAGTACATACGTTCCAGTGGGATAGTTTCAGACATAAAGGCGGGCAAAGCTGCTGACAAACGCTAATAAATAAATAAATACTGACCCTATTAACCATAGCCACTATATCTTCCTTGTCTAGCGAAACTAGAACACTAGAACAAGGAAGATATAGTTTAGGCGACCAGGTCCTCTTAAAGCATCAATGTGATGAAGTTATACAGGGGGTATAGCTCCATCTCTTTCCCACTGTGTAGCAATATTAAAATAATACTGCTATATGAGGCGGTGGTTGCCCCTTGATGTGATTTTCTTCTCGCTTATCAGCACAAAGTAAGGACTGGCTAATATGGACTGGCTAGCCAGTCAGAAGATGCAAGCGGGGCTAACCAGCCAGCACATAAAGTTACCACAAACTGTCAAATTTCTCCAAATGAATTTAAAGGCCTGCGCAGACGAGGGACTTTTGTCCGCGGCCAATTTGTCCGCGACGATAAAACGTATGGAAATCCTGACAGTCTATTCGTCCTACGTGTGCGTTATTGCATAGATTTCCATGCGTTTTATCGTCGCGGACAAAAGTCCCCCGCGTCTGCGCAAACCTTAAACCTTAAAATGTTGATAGATAAGGTCAAAATTGAATGAGAAAATTTGACAGTTTGTGGTAATTTTATGTGCAGTATGGTATGGCCACTCGTGGAGGCTATTACAATGCAACCACTCTAGTTAAGGCACCATCGGGGGAGAGTATCGCTATTATAGTCACGCCACGGCGCCGTGGCATCAAATTCTATAGAAACTGTATGGAGCAATCTCCACACGGCGATATCATCGCGGCGAGAATTTGTTGGTACGGCGAGACTGTATCGCCGCGATTCTCTCGCCCGTGCAGATGGCGCTCAAGCATGCCTTAAAAGAAGTTTAAAGCAATTTCATTTGTTGAAGTTTTAAATAATGCTCGAGTCTTGAGTGAGGTTCTACAGCGTGTATTAGAAAAGTGTAGTCTTATTTTAGTGTGTGTTACAGACCATGGACCATAATCGTAATCACGAAAGAAATATCAACTGTCCCACACCAAACTTCAATACCTGCTCGACCCCCAAATTAATGGGACGGCTGGTTATTTTTTTTTCTTCTGCTTGCGGGCCTCATAGACGAGGTCGATCGTATCAAGACAATATTTTATATGTCGGTCCAAAACTTAACCACTTCTATGGCGTTTTAAAGCGTATACGCACGAACTAACAAGAACATGGTTGTCACCATGTTCGAATATTCAAAAACCATGAACATCGAATATTTTGTTCGCATGTGCGCCATAAGTGAACATCAAACACTGTGTTCGTCAAAAATGTTCGTGTCGATCCAATTTCGTTGTTCTGTGTGGACGGTGTTCGTGTTCGCTTTGCTAATTTACGCCCACACCTACGAAGCAAATATTCCGGTGTTCCGTGTTCACCATGTTTTGTTTATTCGTGCGTACAATCCTTTTGCCAAGGCGAAAAAGCAAGACGAATTAATACGAGATTTTTAACATTTGATTAAAAGAAATTGGTTCCACAGCTTCCACATTAAATTGATTTGTAATGTAAGTTATTTTTAATTAAAACTGTTATTAGTAGGAGGCGATAAACTAAGGTCTTGGAGTATTAGATGAATATTAATTAAGTATTTATTCTTTTAAATTTAGCGTTTTTTGTATGAACATAAAACCGGATTATTCCAGCAACGGCGCCATTTTTTACGAAATTATCCTTTAACCAAAAATGAGGGGTAGTAACTAAATTAAATATTCAGACAGGTCCCTAAAATTGGGCAGAGCACCGCCGTGTCCTCGTGGAGGCGATCGGCGGCAGAGATCTCTCGCGTCCGGCCCTGGTTCAGGCCATGGTACGGAGCGAGAGGGCATGGGCAGCCGTCACCTCCTTCTGCGAAGCAGTAATGCTCTCGAAGGAGGAGGCGGGACGGTTGAGGGAAAGGCAAATTTCGCGCCCTCTCGCCCCTAGCTGCCGTAGGAGACGCCCTGGGCGTCGGGAATCCTTCTAAGAATTTCCGGCCACCGTAGGCGCGGGCTTGCGGACGGTGAGCATTGGGTAGCTCACCGTCCGGTAAGGACCAGGCCCGGGTCGAAGGCGCGTTGTATTCCACGCGCGCCTCAAAGAGATGTCGTCAGCACAAAGGTAGGGGTCCACTAGGGCCGATGCCTGCCGGGGTCGCGGGAAGGTACTTATGGATCACCGAGGCCCCCGCAACACAGGCAACAGAAAGGAATACGGGTGGGTTTTAGTCAGTAAGAGTCTGACACACCCTCCCGCTCCGGCCAGAGCGGGAGAAGTTATTTGATGATTTTCCACCCAAAAAAAAAAAGATTTCTAAAATTAAGTAGACCCGAAGTAATTATTAATTCACTGGAAGTAATCTGACATGTGTTAGCTGTCACTGTCAAATGATCATATTTATTGTAGGTGACCGTTTAGTCTAGTATACAATAAATACTATAAATATGACCATTTTATTACACAAAGTGGTAGCTAGCACATGCCTGATTACTCAGTGAATTAATAATTCGGACTGCCTCGTTGGTCCTGTGGTCGCAAGCGCTACTGCTGAGCTTGAGGTTCTGGGTTCGATTCCCCAGTCGGGCAAAGTGTTATTAGGTTTTTCTATCTGGAATTTCTCAGTTGCAGTCCGGAGTTTGGATTGTGCCCGGTTGATGGCAATAGGCTCGCCCCCTATTACATGGGACTTGAACATAACTGGCGAAATCTGGGTGTACTACAGGTACACCTCTGCCCAACCCTTCGGGGAAAATAAGGTGTGATGTTATGTATGTTATGTTTAATAATTCGACTTTAGATTCTCGCGTTTATTGCAATCGATCCTGCCGGCTACAACATATGTTATCGCCCTATTTATCACAACCAATTTTAATGTTTATGTAGTCCAAAACCATTCGTGGCAACATATTGACCTCTTATCAAGATAAAACTTTATCTAAAACCAACACGTTACTTTCACTAAAATACTAAAATTCGCCTACGTTCCCTTTCACACACACACGCACACACACACACACACACTAAAGGAATCCGGCAGATTGTCACCTTGGTTTACTCATTTACTGCCAGGTCTCCTGAACGTGCCAAAAAGGTGGCTAAATCACAAACACCATTTTGAAAAATCATAGTCAAAAAATCACAAAAAACTTACTGATCAACGCGAAAACCAGCAAAATAAAAAGAATTGCCAATATCGTTCCCCCAGCATAACCGCCGAACACTTTTGGCACATCCCCAGTCAACATAGCCTTCAAATTTTCCTTCACATCATCAGCTAATTCCACCGTATCCAGTAATTCCATCAGGATCTTTCTAGAAGGTGGCTTTCCAGGTTCTGAACTGGCTGCTATCAACTCCTGGAGTTTGTCCAGAGTTCCTTTATCGAGGGTGTCCATCTTGAGCGAATATGTTCGTCAAATTAAACTTTTAAACGATACGATTCTGAGCTCATTATCTATAATGAAACGTGGATTCCACGTTGTAGGCAAGGAGCGGTGTAGACTGTAAGATATCGGCGATTTGATAAGCTTTAAGATACGGTCGGGTGGAACAGATAATTATTATTTCAGTAGAAATGTACAAGATTTTTGCTTCTGTAAATTTTATTTTGGTTTTTAATTATTTCTAGCTATGCATTAATAGAACGTGCACACTGACAGTCGGGTTGGTCCACAAATTCAAGGTCGGTCAGCGCGCCATGGAGCGGGCTATGCTCGGAGTTTTTTTGAAGGCTAATATTATGTCGGTCGATAAGGTTAAGCTACGCTTGCCGCAGTTGGTCCGTGGATGGGTGGACCATCTTTACATACCAAGACCCCTCCGTGCCTCGGAAAGCACGTTAAGCCGTTGGTCCCGGCTGTCATTTGTAGATCTTTGACAGTTGTAACGGATCGTCAGAAGCCCGAAAGTCTGACAAACAGTCTTACCAAGGGGTATCGTGTTACCAAGTAAATGGGTTGTGGAGGTCAGATAGGCAGTCGCTCTATCGTCAGATGATGATGATGATGATGATGATGATGATGATGATGATGATGATGATGATGATGGTGATGATCACAACTATATGATTTTTTTCACATCATTAGTAAGTCACCCCCATACCGAGAATAAATTAAACGCCCCTTGAAGTAGCTACAGTAAATATCGCCACTCGTGGAGGACGAGTGGCGATACTTACTGTGGCTGGTAGCAGTTGGATGACAGTAGCCGAGTATCGAGATGAAAGGCGATGGCGTGAGAATTGAGCCTATGTTCAGCAGTGCACTGCTGTAGGCTGATAATGACTCTTGAGAGGAAATTATAATACACCAAATCTCCAATCGCTCTCGCCACCGCTTTTGTCTTAAATCGTATTATAATGAAGCATTGATTACACAAGTGTTCTACTATTATCAATCTTAACGTCCGTTTACATAAACCAGATAGAAAGCATTAGAGAATTCAGAGAGATCGTTTTTCAGACACCGGAAGTGTAGTTCCGGATGTATGCGCTCAGATCCGTTTACATAGATTGGCTTCCGGAGCGCATAAAAGCGGATGCGTTCGGAGCCGCATTCTTGGAGGCGGATTCATATCCTCAGCATCGACAGCATTCCTTTCCTGGGCATCGCAGTCAAGTTTTCGTTTTTACCAGACTTCCCCAAACGAAGATACACGCAAACGGAGTTGGTCGGCTGCTCGAGCGCAAATTTTCATGCAATCGGAAGCGGACGGTTGCTTTTTAAGTTCCACACGGTTGGGACGGCTATCGAGCTTCCTCTTAACACAAAATATGTAAAAAATATATCTTATTTGAATGTACCCAAACTCTATTTAAATACGATCAAAATTATCGCCCAGCCGGTTTATGTAAACGGCCACTTACTGGACCGGCAGAGATGTGGTAATTAAATATACATACTAACGTCTTAATTAAAACACCTAAGAACAGAAATAACTTGAAAATACATGTATTTTTATCTGTTCATAGTGTTTGATATCAAGGAGACGGGTCCTAAAATTAAGAGACACACCTTTTTTCCTAGTTTATGTGTCCAGCCACTCTACAATCCTCACTGGACACGGCAGCTTCGAGAGGTTCCTGTGTCGGATAAGGCGGGAGGAAACCACCGGGTCACCGAGGTCCCCGCAACACAGGCAACGCAAGGAATACGGGTGGGTTTTAGTCAGTAAGAGTCTGACACACCCTCCCGCTCCGCCCAGAGCGGGAGGGTTGTTGTATTTGATGATATCCCACCAAAAAAAAAAAGCCACTTCACAAGCGTAGCGCTACAAAACTTTATCGTCCTGTCAGATTTGACTATGTTTACGCAAGTTATGCGAGAACGGGCGAGCGGGCGAGCCCTGTAGGATCTACCATACATAATCAGCCTATAATGTTTCCACTGCTGGGACACAGGCCTCCTCTCTGTGAGAGGGAGTGGGCCGTAATCCACCACGCGGGCCCAGTGCTGGTTGGTAGATGACACATGTCTGCGAATTTTTGGTTCTAGGACATGCCGGTTTCCTCACGATGTTTTCCTTCATCGTTTTTGAGAGTATCAGTGATGAAATAATTTACACAAAGTGAATCGCCTGTCTGGGTTCGAACCTACGATCAGCACGTAAGTCGCGGCCGCCACTAGGCCACCACTATGTAGTAACTAGTAATGTTAATTTTTACGAGTCTCCAGGGTTACTCGTAAAAATTAACACACAATTATTTCTCCATAGGAAACGACCAATTGGAACCGTGAAAACTTCAGAAATGTCCATGTAGGTTTATGTCCATATAGGATTTTGTCTCGGTTACGAGGGTAGAATTTTGTCCAGCTCGCATAATAGCACGGCAAGAAACTTTTGGGGTAATCGCCTTCTCCCCGAAATCTATGTGCTTGAGCAATTTTTTTATGCTATGGATCCAGGTGGTCCAAGTGGTAACCTCAATCCGCCTAGCGTTTTCCCAACTATGTTGGAGTCAGCTTCCAGTTTCACCGAATCCAGCTGAATACCAGTATTTTACATGGAGCGACGGCCTATCTGACCTCCACAACCCACTTACAAGATAAGACGGTAGTCAGAAGATTTGGGCTTCTGACTATCCATAACGAATGTCAAAGATCTACGAATGACAGCTGGGACCAACAACTTGAAATGCTTTCCGAGGCGCTGAGGGGTCTCAAATGGATGGCCCATCCATGAACCGACCGCGGCTAGCGTAGCTTAACCATCGATCGATTCGTGCGGCTGTTATTATGTAGCCACGAGCCTTTAACATACGGTTAGTGGTTACCTGATCACCATAATCCCATTATGGATCTACGTTCTACAAAACCAGAGGCAGCGCAACTGAAATTTCAGGACTTTCTGATTCCTTAACATAACATCACTTCCTGCATTGAAGTCCTACATTTCGCCAGTTATGTTTAAGATTCATGTAATAGGAGCTTTACTTTGTGTTAATTATTTCATCACCACTGCTCTCAAAACAGTGAAGGAAAACATCATGAGGACCAGCATGATTGTCCTAGAACCAAAAATTCCAAGACATGTGACATCTACCAACCCACACTGGGCCCGCGTGGTGGATTACGGCCCACTCCCTCTCACAGAGAGGAGGCCTGTGTCCCAGCAGTGGAAACATTTTAGGCTGATTATGTATGTATGGGGCCTATTGCCATCAACTGGGCGCAAATCCAGACTCCGGGCTGCTACTGAAAAGTTACAGCATGGAAAACCCAATAATACTTGCCCGACCCGGGAATCAAACCCAGGACTTGTGGAGGTCAAACTCTCACTCACCTCCGCCTCCACTAAGGTGGCCTTTGTTACATCCGTAGTTAGGTGAGAACCCAGATAGGCACACAGTTTACTTAGGACACTTTATTTCAACGTACCTTCTCTTAAAATGATGAAGAAAATGTCCTAGAACCATAACTTAAAGAGACATGACCACCACCAATTGACTCTCATAGAAAGGACCCTTGAGTCTACTGGTGAAAAATATATTTCCATCACATTTCCACTAGCATGGCTCCTGGCCCAGGGCCAGGGATGTTGTGATGGCTCAGTGGTTGCCTCTCATGCATCAGGTTGTGGGTTAAAATCCAAGCAGTCACATTGGTACTTGACCAATGTGACTTTTCAATCCATATTGACGGTTAAAAGGTAAGGGTTTAAAGTGTAAAGGTTTAAAGGCGTAAGCGACATTTTGGTCGAAAATGAGTTGAACGAATGCCACCCTACTTAAAAATAGAGATTAAGTAGGATGGCATTCATAACTCATTTTCGACCAAAATGTCGCTTACGCCTTATTACCTTTTAACCGTCGATATGTACTTTCTGAGCATTACGGACATTGGTTTTAAGAAAACCATAGTGGGGCAACCTGGACCAACACATTCTAAGCAAGCATGGTGATCAATGCTTGTGCCATCTCTGTATCAGAACAGGCCTTTACCCTGTAGTAGGATATTAATAGGTTAGAATTATTTATGTATTCGGGGTCCTGGATCTACAGCGATCTGGTGGACTCATTTAATGCTATGGCAGCCATTTCAGGGGGGCATCCACGGCCTCTTATAGCAGCATTATTTTAATATTGCTTTACAGTGGGAAAGAGATGGAGCTATACCCCCTGTATAGCTTCATCTCATTCTCACACTGATGTAATATTAAAACAATACTGCTATAAGAGGCCTTGGTTGCCCCCTGAACTATTTTGTGATACCGTAAAACAGGGTGAATAGGGATCCAGGCATGAATCGGGACGAAACTTTAAAATGGATTTTAAAGTTTTATTCCGATTCACTTTAAAAAAATTTAGTTGTTGCCAAAAAGGACTCTGATGTGTTTACTGTATAATAATTAACGAATAACGTTTCGTGTTGGCAGAAAACTGTATTATTTCAACATTAAAATCTTATTTTAAAGTTTCATCCCGATTCACCCATGCATCCCTATTCACCCCGTTTTACGGTACCTCAATGTCAGTGACTATTACTATGTTATGACTTTTATTTTATTTATGATTCTAAGACTAAAGCACAATACATTAAAATGCCTGAGCTTATTCTTGAAAATTAGGTCAAATATTTCACCTGCTGAGCACTTGATGTAAATGGGAACTTCCTTTCAACTGTCTTCTAAACATGATACCTAATTGTAGTGACATTTTGTTGCTTTTATGAACTTTTGAACTATATTTCTCAACCACTAATATGTCCACTATGACAATTTTTTCAGCTGGCTAATTGGGATACGCTCAATAAATTCTTGACTCACACAAGTCACTAACCACCCATTCAAGAGTTGATCAAATACATCAAAAGGAATAGCTGGAATCAGCCATATTGCAGCATTACTTTTTAAATGTTAGTACATTATTTATTTATTTATATATATATATATATAGGTATTGATTTTTACAAGAAACTCAAACAGATAACTTTAATTACCTACTCAGATGTGATGTGTGATAACTTTAAACAATATACTTTTAGTTTGAAGAAGAAGACCGTTTATTAATTACCGCAATATTAAAACCTAATTTTACGTCCCACATATAAGCAAAATAAAATAGAATAGGGCGCGATAAATTCCGCGAAAATTGTGCAAAAATATTTTAAACAATTTAACATCGTAGCGAAGAGAAACTTATGTTTTTCTAAGTGTAGAGATGTTAAATAATAGAAAAACAATTAAAGAATCGTCTTACCTGATAAACTGATGACAATAATCCCAGGAATGATAAAAACACTGTTGGAAAATGCGTGTTCCAAAGGGCCCTCAGACCCGCCACTTAGATCCACCATTGTTGTTTAATACTGAGATATTACCTCCTAATACTGCAATAAAACGGTCAATTCACTTATTCAGATCATAAAATATACCATATTTATTAAAAGAAAAACTGTTTTCCCAAGAAATTCATCAAAATCTTTGATCCGCAAAATATGAAATGCAAACGACAACAAGACAAAAAGTTTTAATGTTTTTCCATTGATTATTTGATTCGAACACTAGTCTTTTGAGTATCGAAATTCAAGTCAGGATTAGTCCATGCAATAAGACGGTGTGCTATGATTAACGAATGTCAACTGAAATCTGCTATTTTTATTGCGGCTTTTTTACGAGTTTTTTCTTTCTATTGCTAAGCACACTACTAGAACTCGATCAATAATTGCAAACAAATGAATTCACGCATGGTACCCTCTGTGACAGTACCAGTAGGTTTTAAGAGTAACACTGTGGTTTGAAAGCATGAGTTTGATGTAGGTACAGTTAGCACCATACACTTTTAATTCAAAATTAATCATCACTGGGGCTAGAACTCTGGCCACGATAAGTCTGCGTTGGAATATATGGGCAGCTCCAAAAAGTTTTATATGCTCTACCTTTATATCTTTCACATTCGTGGTATACTGCGTTCACTATAACTTGACCCGTGAAGATGATCGTGTTAAATTACAACATATTGGAGCAAAACAACAAACTTTATGGTTATACGGTAATCACTCACTGTGAAACTACTTTAAATAGACAGTAAATTCATAACAGGTAAGTTATTATTATTATTATTATTTGTAAATTCCAGGTGGAATAAGTAAAGAATTAAAAGCTGAAAATAGATTCAGATTCTGATAAATGAATAAGTGTTCGGTATGGTTTCATTTATATATAATAAACTAAAAAAAATATGTTTAACATTAAAAAATGACTATAATTATTTTTATACAAAGACAGCCTTGAGTAGTGTCAAAGATCACCTTAAACATCCGCAGTGGCTTCTCCTGTATTCAGGCTAGAGGTAGATATTAATAATGTGTTGGTAAACTTTATCCTCAGTAGATTTTATAAAAAAGTTACTAGGATCATGAGTTTCGGTGGGTAGACCATATTATTACGCTCTACCTCCACACGATGACAAAACTGTATCAAATCCACACTGTATCGTCCTGCCGGGGTCGCGGGAAGGTATCAATCAAAAAAAAAAAAGTGACTATTCTTTACCAGGAAAGAATCGGAATATAAACAAAATAATCTATCAAAAACAAAACAAAAACAACTGTTATCAAATTCTGTTTTCGTAGTATAGACGGTGTTTCCATCTATATATTTTCTAATTACACCATTTTTAGGGTTCTGTAGTAAACAAGGAACCCTTATAGTTTCGCCACGTCTGTCTGTCCGTCCCCGTTGTAGCTCAGAGACGCTTAGTACTAAAAAGCTGTAATTTGGCATATTGTTATTTCGTTTATTGATCTTTTGAAATTTGCTCGAGAAAGTTTTGATTTTCTAATATGCAACCGGTCACGCCGACAAAGTGCTAAATTAAAATCTTGAAAAAAAAATTTTTTAGTGTACATCCCTTGCACGTAATGTGGGGATGATATTTTTTTCTCATCTACCCCATGGCGTGGGGTATCGTTGGATAGGCAGTTCAGTAATATTGGGTCTGTAAATACTATTTTTCGATTCAAGGATCCGCTTGCGTAATATTAAACATTAAAGTGCTAATTTTTGTTAGATCAAGTGTCCCCCCCCCCCCCCCCCCCGTCATCTAAATGGTTGGTTATGGAGATGTGAAAAAATGAATGGCAGTAGAACGTATAATACACTAGCACAGCTAAGTGGGCTTTACAAGTTAACAAGTAATAGTCGACCAACTTAAATTTGCAGTTGGAGAACTGATTGTGGCATATATCGATGTATGGGAGAAGATTTTATTCAACTACAATGATGTTTGTTTTTGGGATAAATTCATACCTACTTCCCAACTACGGAACCCTTCATTGTGCGTGGTCCGACACGCACTTGGCCGGTTTTTTTTTTACTTTTGCATAATAAGCGTGGCCAGACTCTAATATTGTATTGTTTTGTTTGTAATATAATTAAATTATACTTTTTCCCCTGGGGGAAAAAAGTATAATTTAATTGCTGCTCTGATAATTTTCTGTAATACTTCGTCCCAAATTTTTGAACGCTGATAATTATGTTTGTATTTAGGTTCTATTATAATAAACAAAAATGTAAGAGAATCTTAGGTGGCGATCTGTGGTCTCTTATACGTTATCGTGCCATATGGGAAAAAGGGTTGGTATGTATGTGTGTGTAAATAAAACAAAAAAACTATTATAAATATAAATTTATTATTGAAAGTACACAATTATGTATATCTTTTGGCCTTAAAGTAACATTAGTGTACACAATACTAAAACAAATAATAACACTAATGACACATATTCAATACAACAGTTCTATGACCACTATCATACACGTTTAAAAATAAAACATTATTTATTTATAATAATCAGGAGTAAAAATAGTTAATTTTATAATAGGTATGTTCTTTCTTGGAATGTTGCCCTATGTGCTGCAATGTCATCCGTATAACTACGATTTTTTAAATTGTAACAGGCAACTTAGTTTTTATTTTTGGAATGTGAGGTATTGAACATAGCGCTTATTTTACCAATAAATGGAGATTCCGCTATTTATCGGGCAAAATATTTTAAACTGGGATTTTTTCTTAAAAGAAAATTACAATTATGCCATTTGCCCGACCTGGTTCGTGTTTTTTATGGTGTCCCATCCCGCACTAGCCCAGGCTTTTATTTGCCAAAGTTGCCAGCTTCAACTTAATATTAAATGACGTTAATTTACATTAAAGGTTAGTTTATTTACACACCCTGTTAGACGATTCTATTCATTTTCGATTCAGTCGAATAATAGACAATTTTCTTTAAATACAATTTGAAGAACCTCAACTTGAAAAGAATTATCACAGAATATTATGAGGCGATCTTCAAATTTCGGTAATCGGTTTGTAAAAAATTTGGTCCTACCTAAAACATTTTTAGTCATAATCTCTACCAAAATACATTTTTAGTCCTAAAAAATCTATTGGAGAAATGTTTTTTTTTTTTATAAGTTTTATTAAAATTGTAAAAACTTTTATAAAGGCACTTTTGGAATGACATTGAGCGTTTTCGCGCGTACTCTAAAATATATCACCGAAAAAATTTAGATTTTTTTCATTAGATTATCTATGTTTTGTCATATTACTGGTTATAATTTCGAGATTCAAGATTTCGTTAGGAAGTGATGAGAGAAAGATGAGAGATATTTCTAATCTATTATCACGAACGCATCAAAAATATTTGTAACCAATAACATGGCAACACATGTGTACAATAAAAAACGTTTATTTGAGTTCAAACAGCACTTAAAACTATATTTCATTAATCCACAAATACAGTTCCTTCCAAAAATGTATAAATTTATTGCATTTGTCTATACTAAGCTGTATGAGCTAAAATAAGGGTTTCATTTACCTACATTTTTAACTATTCAATTTTAATTTCACGAAAAATGTTGTATTTTAATTTTTCTTCAGGGGATCGAGGTTATCTATTGAAAAATCATCGTTTCCAAAGGAGATCCCTCGGCTGAATCCATCCTGTAAATAAAATAAATTAAAATAATTAACAGGACAAAATAATTATAAACAGTCTTAACAGCCAAAAACATGTCTCTAGCGGTTTACTCTAATTTAATTATTGGAAACAATTTTCAAAATGCTTCTTGTTGAAGTAAAACTTCTTAGCCCGGGGGTGATTATATAATTGGACGAGAATTTACAGTGAAATTTCAAGAATGCGTCATATTTAGGCACATTTCTTTACATGAGAGAGAAGAAACATATAACTCTCTCTGTCTCTCACACTAAATATTTCATAATCTTTATTTTTACAGAAGTTTCACTTCTATCACGTGTAAGGTGCTGCACGCGCTTACTTTGTTTTGACGTTCTCTGCATGCCGACATGTTTTTGTTGTTGACTGTTCTTTGCTGCATGTATTTTTTCCGATAATGTAAACTACATTCGCATAAAATAGCTTATATTTTCCAACCCAAGAGATTTTATAGTTTTCACCATCGGAATTTAATGAGACCAAATAGGGACACTTTACAAATGCCTGAATGCCTTCGATTTGAACAAATGACACCCTTTTCCCTTCTATAAAATGCCCAGAATGATGTTTAACCTTTTGACCGCCACAGTCAGGTACAGATGACGGAGCAAAATGTGCCCAGCACGCCACGGTCACGATCACATGACAGATTTTAAGGAATAATATGTAGCTTGGCGCCGAGGGCACGTCTTTGCTTTTTTGACGTGGCGGGCAATAGGTTAAGCGTAGGGACACGTGGATCTATGAAACACGGGGCACAATGTAACAATCAAAATAAAATCTTGAGGTTTTCAAATTTCCGCGCTCTTTTTACTCGACCAATCAGGTTATTCTTCTTCAAACACTAACCGTCTTATTACAAAGCAAGGATTATCTTCAGACCCAGGTTTAAACTATTGAGCCATTTTTGAATTTCGAACTTTATTCCGTCTACGTTAAAGTTCTTAATGCAAAACTGTCAAATTAGTACCGGACTAAGTAGTCAGTTTTGTATAAAGAACTGTATTTCAACCATAGTAACGTACTTATTATAAAAACTGGCTCGATGGATTAAACCATGTCTAAAAGTAATTCTTGTTTTGTAATAACGCCGATAATGTTAGTTGCATTGAGGACTAGTGTAGCGAGTTTTGGAAGCGAAAAATTGTTTTTTTTATAGTCCAAAGTTTAAATTAGCAGTAAAAAAAAAGTAGCTTAAGTGAAGACCTATTGACACCAGGGTTTGTGATATTTTTTTTTAGTCGTAAATTGCTGATTTAAAAAAATTGGGTTAGGGTTAATTTTTGATCGTTTCTATGACTGATTTTAACTTTTATTTACATAACCAAATTACAAGATAATTATTAACATTAACTAAATTAAATTAAAACCGAGTTAAACCTAAAAAAGGCCCTCGAGGCATTGTACCGAGGATGCTGGCGGCATTTCCTCGCTGAATTGCAATGCTGGTGCGTTGCGCGAGAAAGCCGCCAGCTTTTCGGTCACCAGTTACATCAACTGTTGACTGATTTTTAGATGATTAGGTAAAGTATATCGAAATAGAAAAATACGTTGGATTTATTAATATCGTTTTTTTATATAAATGAAAATTCTTTTTTCGTTTCATTGTACCCCACATGTCCCTACCTACACAAAATTAGTTTTTATAATGAAAGCGAACAGAACACGTATGTAACAGGCACCTAATGTATTATTCGGCAGTTATGTGTACCTTTACCCCTTAAATTTCACCGTGAAAACTAGGTCTACACCACTTTCACGGTGAGATTTTTACACAATAGCCCGCAGATATTTAATACAGAGTGCCTTACGTATTTTAACGTAAATAATTAATATGAATCAACTAACTTGTAAAGTTGTCATGCACACCCACAACTGGTAAAGTTGTCATGGTATTTTAATACCAAAGTACAGTCAGGGAAATTAATTGATATGCAAATCAACACCATCCGTCAGTTTGCCGTGATAAAGCCATTTCTCACTACTGTCAAAGAATGACAGTTTTGATTTGAATATTCGGATAATTTAAGTTGATAGTGAATTATTAACCTTTTGACGGCCACAGTCATGTATAGATGACAGACCAAAATGTGCCCAGCACGTCACGGTCACGACTAAATGACAGATTTTAAGGAATAATTCGTATCTTGTCGCCAAAGGCACGTTTTTGCATTTTTGACGTGGCGGTCAAAGGGTTAATTAATTTTCTCGACTTCCATTAATTCTATTACTTGTAGTTGTAGTCTGTCGAAATAAGCTTGGCACTGTGTAAATAATATCATTGTTTCACATCACATAAAACAAAGACAAAACATTTATTTTCAACAAACATATCAACCCTGGACGTTCACAATCTTTTTTTTTAATTATATGTTTGAACTTACCGATCCCCGAGCTGTCAAAATGAATAAAATACTTTTAAAATCTTTTTTTTTAATACCAAATTTTGTAACGAATAATAATAGTAACTATTTTAAGTATTAATACAAAGTATTTATAAAAATAAGGTGTCCTATCTGGTAAAAAATAATATAATATTAAAAAAAAAATCATACCAAAAAAAAGGAAGTGCTAGTTTAAGCAATCTGTGAAATAACTTCGTCATTCCCAATATTTTTGTTGCTGAGTAGGTATACATTGGTTGATTTGAACACGGTTACTTGTTCGGTCTTATCTTTATTTTGTAATTATTTACTGAAATCGTATTTGCTGTTGTGGTAACACTTTTTGTTTACAAGGAAGGACACCAAACCTACCACAGACCAAAAAAAATCACCAGATACGCACCTTCATTTCAGTAATAGTTTTGTCTAGGAACCCATTGAAATTGCTGTCCAATTCCACGACCGGCTTCTCACTGAGGTTGCCAAATCCATTGAAGGTAGGATTATATCCGTTAGCAAAAATGTTGCCACTCTTCTGTGTGTCAAACGGGTCGAATCCACTAAGGCCGTTCGTGAACGAAGTTGTGTTAAAAACTGACGTTTGCAGGTTAAAGTCGCTTATATCGTAGTTCGGCCCGTTTGGGTTCATTCCATTTGGGAATGGCCCGTTCGGGTATGGCCCGTTTGGGTTCGGTCCGTTTGGGGTCGGTTTGTTTGTCGCAGCGAATGGCTGGGATTGAGGGTGAGAAATGGGGGCGGGTTGCTGGCTAGGTACGGAAAAGGGGGTGGAACCGAATAGGTCGCTCCCGTTTATGGCTGGCTGTTGTGGAATATGACGCTTCGACGCTTTTGGTGGGGGCGCCACTGGAATGAAAATTAAAAGGTTAGTGTTTAGGCAATGTATTATTTAGTGTTTTTAAAAGACTTTGAACCCTGGTTTCTAAAAGCGTTACATGGCCGCTCACAACGCAAACGCGTAACACTTTTGGCATCGACAGCCTACCGTACTGTGCGAGCGAAACACAAGCAAGCATCGGACGTATACGACCGACTGAGACAAACAAAACGCTGTTGCCCGCCCCTTGCTCCACTAGGCCGCGCATGAGCGCTGCTGTTTTATTCGTAAGATTGACTACTGCGAAGTTGTTTGTAGCATACTTCAGAGCGGCAAAGTTATTTGACGCGAACTGTAACTAGTATTTTGAATCAACGACATTTCGAATGGTATCACTTAAGGCGCTGACAAGACCCAATTGACCAAAATAGGCTTCTCTTAGGATAAAAAATTGCCAAATCTGTATAGCTTGTGGTAGCGGAAAAAATATATGTTAATTTTGAACATATTTCCCAGAACTTGGTTGTTACCGAAACACGTTTTGAAAATAAAATCTCGATACAAACTAACGTTAAACTAACCTCTTACTTTGAGTTTTAATCTAAAATATTTGCATTAAATATCAACATACGTTACGTATTTAATTAATAACAAGAACGTCTTATTTAAATGCAGAACTTGGTTGTTTTTTATTTTGGATTACTCTACTCAATTTTGAGTAAATAGAGAATCGCTTCACATTTTGCAAGAAATTACAAGCGTTGTGTCATCGCGCTTCTCTTTCTTTTCTATGCAATCTGACAATGACCGCGGTTTAGGTGTTGTCAGCGTCTTAAAATAGAATATTGTTTATTGCTGTAGGTGGCTATCAAATAAAGTTGGTAAAAATATTCATTCTGGGAGCGCCTAGACAAATTTTTGGGACCGAGTTAACAGGGTCAAGTTGTCCGAGCCGAGCTCTCATGAAGATGACAGGGTAGAGTAGTCGGGGTCCAGTTCTCCTGGGTCCAGTTGACTGGGTCTTTTCGGGGTCGGATTATCTCAGGGCCAAGTTATCATAATACCGCTTATTAAAGGGGTACTGTTTTAAATATTACAATAAAATACCTCCCCACATATTCCAACTGAATAAAACGAAATTTTAATCTCATATAAAAGCCAAGAATATTATAAGTTGCGGGATTACATCACTGACAAGAGGTATGGCTCGACGCTGGTCCGAGAACTTTCTTGCCCGTTCTTCTCCATAGGAACCCACTACGCTTTGGAATGGGCAACTAGCTTTGGAATGGGCAACTAGCTTCATCTTTTTGACTGATCGAACCCTTGACAATTCAAAAGTGCCTTTAATTGGTTTATTTTAAATAAATGCGAGTTTGAGTTCGAGTTTGAGTTTGAAAAGGCTGAGTAAACTATAATACTTACAAAGCGGCGGTGGGGTAGTGAGTGAGCTGTCGTGTGACGGCGCTGAGAATCGAGACATTGGCTCCGACTCGAACGCACGCGGGTCGAAGTCTGTAACAAGTGGTACGAAAACGTTTACTTAAATATAGCAACACTGCCGGCATCGAGATGGGAAACTCTGTGGTAGAATGTGAGAAAAAGATTGTCAGTGCAAAAAAATATAGTGTTGCAACTTATTAAGAAATTCTTAGAAAGTTTTGATAAAGCTTGCAGGTAAGGTTGTAATTAAAATTATTTAAATTCCTGGCTCTAATAATTATTATTTTATTATATTATATTAGAGTAACTTACCGCTGTCTGAATCAGAGTGGAGCAGCAGACCTTCAAGCTTGGTGCCTACAGAGGGGTGCTTGTTTGACGACAAATCACCCAGGAGTTTGCTGGAAAACACAAAATATTAATTGATTTTAAACGTCTTTCAATCGCGAAATAGAGTAAATCTGTAAAATATACAGTTTGCGGTATCATTTTTCTTTTCAATTTTATTCTAGACTTGTAGGGACAACAGGTGCAGGGCCAGATTTATAGGTGTGGAGGACCCGAAAAAATTTTGGAACAGACTAAAACAAATCTCATTTTTCAATAGTTTATGCTAAAAAAATACAAAAGAAAAAAAAAATAAATGTTAGGCGAATGGAACTTTGCAAACTTTATAGTTTTCATTTTCAAAAAGGGTTCCTTTTGAATGTGAAATTTGTTTTTATAAAAATAAAAATAAATTGGAGGCCCCAATGTTGTGGAGGCCCGGGGCCAGAGCCCTTTTTGCCCCGCCTTAAATCCAGCCATGATCAGGTGGAATGACAGCCCACTTCAAGCTCACTTCACCTAAGTTTACGCGGTGAGATTTTTTATATAGATCGGCTGTTATTAAGACGCTGATATCTTACCCAGTTCCGAAGTTGTGCTTTCCGTTGTGCTGTGGCGGCGGCGTCGACAGCAACAGGTTGTTGTCGCTACTGGAGTTGAACGTGTCCGTCGAGTTGTAAGACAACGCGTCTGTGCCTGCGGAGAATAGAAGAATACTTATTAGTTAAATAAATGTTTAAAAAATCAATCAATCTCCCTACCCTTTCCCAGTTCCAGCTTCAAGTTGAATACTGGTATTTTACATGGATCGACTGCCTATCTGACCTCCACAACTCAATTACTGGGTAACATGATACCCCTTGGTAAGACTGGTTGTCAGACTTTTGGGCTGGACTGTAAGCCGACCTCCAACGTAGTTGGGAATAGGTTAAGCAGATGACGATGATGATACAATTTATTTTTTGTTTTTAAGGGGACTACAGGACCTAAACGCAACTTTTATAAGTTTTATAATGCCTTAAAGTATATGATCCACTGCAGTAAACAAAATAAGAAAAAAATATGATATTCTTAAGGATATATGCTGGGTAGATAGTGTGTTGAAAACATAATATAACTAATATGATACAATAGAAAAAAAATCACGAAGATACCTCTAAAAAATTCTTTAAACGATTAAAAATCATACTAATATACATGCAATCATTCTGGTTTTTTGTCAGATTATTTTACTAGCATAATAGTGTTTTATTTTTTTATAAAATGTAAAGCTTTTTTTTAATCGATAATTGCTTCATATTTTGCGTTGTGTCATCGCGCTTCGCTTTCTTTTCTATGCAGTCCGACAGGGACCGCGCTTCCGGTGTTCCGGCCTCTTAATGGCTCCGTTTGGTATGACGGAGCCTTGACTACATAATTTTTACTTAATTTGCTGCGTTTTCTCACGTCACGTTTTCGTTTACCAGACTCTACATGTCGATAGTCAATTTGCTTATTAATCTAATTCCCTGAGTGTACATTTGGTTACTTCTCAACTTACCCATCTCAGTATTATTATTCCCATTTCCATTGCCGTTGCTACTGCCATTGGCGAACCCGTTAGCCATGGTTAGAGACGCGATCTGCTTCTCAAGTTCAGGCGGCGGCTTGAACTCTGTGATTTCTGACAGTTTGTTCCGAGAGAGGTAAGACGAGAGGTCATCCTTGTACGTGATCTTTGATAACTCCTGGAATTAGAGAAGACGTGGTTAGAATTAAGTTGAGCATTTATGTAGGTATACGCCGCATATCGGTTAGTTACATCCTTGTTGGGTGAAAAATCCCTGTCGCATTGAGATTTCAGCAAATTAATAAAAACTACGATGCAAGTGAAACTTTTTTTCGTCGGATATTTTCGCACTATTCTTGGTTTTTCCCTCGTTGACCGGTTTATTTGACTCACTAGCTGTATCGTTGTCCATCAAGATCAAGTGAACAACAGTATTTACAACAAAACACACAAATACTGCGGATCACTTGCAGGAATGAGTGAGAATATAAATGCTACACGGTTAGCTGATGCGAGCCATGGGCGCCGCCATACTGGCCTTGGCTGCTCTGCCGAGCGCCTTTCACTTTACCCCTACTCCGCGGCCGGCTGTAATGCGACATGCGATAGATGGACGAAAAAAATTGAAGCGATGGAATAAAAGTTTCACTTTAAAAGTTGGTAACCCTGATTGCGACACGACTCTGGTCCATGTGCTGCTATATTCGAGTAAAATGCCTACCTAAACCCACTTCAATCTCAGACTTGCCCATATCGGCTGTATAGCCGTAGCCGATAAATAAACCCAGAAAAAGTATGGTATCATTCTAGTCCTGTTTTTAGTAGTTATTGATAATTGTATTTGAATATTTACCTGTAAACGGCTTTTGTAAGCATTCATCTGTAGCTCTAGCTTCTTATTTTGTAGCTGCATCTTCTGCATCTCAATGTATTTGCCGTTGTCGTTCAAGAACCGTCTGGAATGTAGAGGCATTAACATTAAATAAATAAATCAGGAACATAAACTAGTTGTAACGTTTCATGATCTGTCAAAGTCGAGAAATAGCCTTAAAAGTCAGCTACACCTTGATTCAAACTTTATGGCGGCTCGGAACATGAGGCGAGTCGCTGCGCAGTAACGAATTCATGTGTCAGCGGGACAAAACTAGGTGTGCAAACTAAGTTATTCATTGATATGATTTCACATGTAAATATATAATTATTTACACGAAAACTATCGATGAATAACTAAGTTTGCGCAACTAGTTTCGTAATGTAAAATTTTATTGTACAAATGTACAGCTATACTTACGTCAATTTGAAAGTAAATTATGTTTTCTCAAAAATGCTTGGAATTTATTTTGACAATACAAACTTCCTCGAGATAAATCGATAATGCTGCACTGGCCAAATACATGCGAGCAGTGGCCGGCAATGTTAGTATGAAAACTCATATCTATCGTGTAATTTAAAAATCGAACGAACTTTTTACTTTAAAACATAGCAACCAAGGAGGTAACTTATCAAAGATTTTATCTAAATTTCTGGCTTGCATTCAAAAAAAAGCAAATCACTGGCTTGCAAATAACAAATTAACATAATGGCGCGTGAAAAATTCATTATTGTTGTTTTCATTGATTCTGGAATTTATAATTAATTTACTTAGTTTGAATTTCCGCCAGGCATATTTATGGACTCTGAAATGTGCGGCTTCGCATCGGCCCACATTTCACGTACGTCCATCAATGCCTCTTTTGCAGGTTGCTGCAATAATGTACTAACTATACCGATCAACTTCCCTGACTTTTCGTCAAGAGCACTCTGGGCAGAGTTTAGCATGGCTTAAGCTATTCTCATTAGTTCGTGACAATATGAGAAGTCAGTCAAATATAGTCGAAAGAACTATATTTACAGTTAGCATTGGTACGCATGATAATGGCGCCGATTCCCTTGTTCACAAACTGAACTAAATTAAGGTTCAGTGCATCTTTTTCTTTCTATTTCATTACGAAGAGGACAGAAGATAAATTTTAGTTTAGTCCTGTCAAATTAATCAGCGCCTGTCATTATTCCATAGAAGTTTAGACGTGATTAAAAACTTGCCTACTAAAATTACGTCAATTTACGTCAAGCGCTGATTAATTTGACAGGACTAAACTAAAATTGATCTTCTGTCCTTTTCTTAATGAAATAAAAAGAAAAGGATGCACTGAACTTAAATTTAGTTTAGTTTGTGAACAAGGGAATCGGCGCCAATGGTGCCGATTCCCTTGTTAAGACGTGATTAAAAACTTGCCTACTAAAATTACGTCAATTTACGTCAAGCGCTGATTAATTTGACAGGACTAAACTAAAATGTATCTTCTGTCCTCTTCTTAATGAAAAAGAAAGAAAAAGATGCACGGAACTTAATTTTAGTTTAGTTTGTGAACAAGGGAATCGGCACCATTAATTTTTTTTTTTTTTTTTTTTTTGTGTATGGCATCTCGTAGTTGACCTTGAGAGGTCGTGACTACTTAACCGGACTTTCCTGTGGCTGCCTTAAGCGAACTCAAAGCCTCCAGCCAGGGGCGAATTACTTATAGTACTAAGCGACTGCACGCTAAGGGCACCCCCTGTGGGGTACGGACCTCGGCTTAGGGCGTCGCTGGGGGGAGGACAGCAAGATGGGACAGGCTGGATCTGGTTAATATTATTATTATTAATCGGGGAATTTAAAGCTACAGGCTCAGCTGCGGCGCGGGCTGGCACTTCTTCGAGCAAGGGTCGGGGGGGACAATTACGTCGGGGTTTACGCGAGGGACCTCGGCGGCGAGGTCGGAACGTAGGTCGTCGGTGTGTTTTGTGCACTGTACTCGTTGCCCTATTGCTTTCCTGGAGGAGGGTAATGGGGTCATCGGGGTCGGAGAGGGTATGCCTTGGACGGCGAATAGAACTAATGGTGGAGGGCCTATAACTGGCGGCCTGCACAACCAGAGGGTTGCGGTGGGTGGTGGCGGAGTCGAAGAAGCGCTTCGTGATGCGCTTCATGAACTGCTTGATGGTGGGGATTCTAAGATCGAGATGGAGGATCTCGTTTCGAACGAACCAGGGGGCTCCCGTTGCCTTTCGGAGGAAACGGTTTTGGAGGGACTGCATCCTGTGGATGTGGTGGGGTTTAGCGTGTGCGAAGACTGCACAGGCATAAGTCATGATGGGACGGATGCACGCTGTGTAAATACGCAATTTGCCCTTAAGGGACAATTTGCTGCGCGCATTTAGGACGGAGTGAAGTCTACCGAGAGCGAAAGCGGCACGCGAACGCACCTGCTTGATGTGCTCTGAGAACGAGAGATGGTGGTCAAGGGTCACGCCTAGGTATTTGGCTCGCTTCTCCCAAGGGATAGGCTTGCCGAACATGGTGAGCGGTCGGGGGGCGATGAGGTTTTTACGCTGTTTGGTGAAGAGAACAGCCTGACTTTTGTCGGGATTGACCTCGATTCTCCACTTTCTAAACCAAGCGCCAAGCTTGTTGACCTCGGTCTGGAGAGTGCGAGATATGTGGTCGTGGACTAACCCGGTGTAGTAGATGGCCGTGTCGTCTGCGAACAGAGCCAACTGCGCCTTTCTACTTTTCGGGATGTCGCTGGTGAAGAGAGTGAAAATGAGAGGGGATAGTACAGAGCCCTGAGGGACGCCTGCACGGATAGGGTGAGGGGAGGATAGCGCTCCTTCGATGCGATAGCGGAAGGTGCGGTTCGACAAGAAGTCTCGTAAGATGAGCACGAGACGATCGGGCACACCGAGTTTGTAGAGCTTATATAATAAGCCGTTGTGCCAGACCTTGTCGAACGCTTTCGCTATATCGAAGAATACAGCACCGGTCGTAAGACCACGTTGAAAGCCGTGGCTTATGTGTTCAACGATGCGGTGGACCTGTTGGACGCAAGAATGTTGGGCTCTAAAGCCGAACTGCTGGTCGGGGATGAGGCCCTTTGTTTCCGCAAAATCTCTGAGGCGCTTTAAGATAAGCCTCTCATAGATTTTGCCGAAGACATTGAGCAGAAAACCCCATTAATTTTGTCCCCGCGTTCTATTTAAAAGCGATCGCCGCGCGAAAATGTGACGCGTCGCGTGCTTATGTCATGTCACTTTTTGTCTGGAAAACGCCCTCTGTCGGTGCGACAACGCGTTCAGGTTCACCGAACAAAGGTGACATTTGAACGCGACGATCGCTTTTAAATAGGACGCGGCCTCAAAGGTCGAAAGTTCGTTATAAAATATAAGCTACAGTTTTCTCAGACCACTTTGCGACCATTTTGAAGTCACAGTAAATTCTCGGAAATAAACGTATTAAGTAGACCTAGGAATAGTCGAAATGGCTACTGAACCATCCACTGAGGCCGTAACCACTGGGTTACGGCCTCACCTCCCATACACGAAGTTGTGGGTTAAAATCCGGGATATTACTGAGATCGGTGAAGAAAAACATCGTGAGTAAACCTGCACTCTAACTGCGTAACAATTTGAATTACAATCTGAATGATTTTGAAGTACATTGCTAATCCATTGCTTCATATGTTCGGAAATGTGTCTCCTCAACAACGTAATGAATGTTGTTGAACTGTCAAAATGTGAAATGCTGCGAGCATTGATCACCACGCTTGCTTCTTTATAATGTGAAGAGGTCTTTGCCCTGCAGAGGGAAAATAAGAGGCTGTACCTACACGAAAAGGGTCGACCATTGTGCCACAAGGACATTTAGACAATGAATTCTTTAAAACCATTGTTTTTATGTGAATTTTCGCACAGAGGCTCATACAACCGCTTTGGAGGGACAGTATCATATTGATAAGTGGGGACATTACTCAAATCCACGATTATTACGATGCACTTTGTTGCCAGCATAAAGTTTTGAAGTTAAACCAGAAGATTATAAACTTTTAATACGTATTTACAGAATTACAATCATTAATACATCACGCGACGTTAGATTTGTTCCAAGCGTACTTTTCCAAGAGATTCTTATGGAACAAATCTAACTAAGAGAGATGAATTAATGATTCTAATGATTATAATTCTGTAAATACATATTTGTTGTGGTCGCGAAACATTTTGATCAAGATACAACCTGACAATGGTGCCGATTCCCTTGTTCACAAACTAAACTAAATTTAAGTTCAGTGCATCTTTTTCTTTCTATTTCATTAAGAAGAGGAGAGAAGATAAATTTTAGTTTAGTCCTGTCGGGGGGAATCGGCACCACTGACTTGCAAATTGTAAAAAACATAAAAAAAATTGAATTTCGCTGGCTACCACTGCGGATCCACCTTCAGTCCATAATACGTCAGCGGCACCTCACTCTTAATCTCGCTCGCATACTAGTGCTCGCTGTCACACGAGCAAGCGAGACAGGGCGGCAGGGAGAAGGCTCCAAGGCGCCGATAGTTTAGGTACGTAATTTCTTTTTACGGTGTAATTAAAAAAAAACAGTATCTGCTTTATATTAAGTTCAGTTAGTATGCAAAGTTTCAGGATTTAATTTGAAGTATTTTTTCGTATTTTTACGGTTTTGAACGGTTTATTGTTCGGTTCGGGGGTAACTTTGTAATTTTTGTCAATTAAGAAAATTTTATGGAATTGTGTTTTCATCAAAAATAGTAGTTACTTAACATTATTCCTCAACTTTACCATATATTATATTTATTTCAACATTATCGCTGCAGTATTCTCGATATAACGGAGGATCATGCTAAGCAACTTGAGGTATTGTAGAGTTTAAATGTGTTTTTCTTTCTAAACTCACCTGTAAGCCAAATCAAACGCCTGTCCAATGGTAAGCGTGATTTCTGAAGCCAATTTAGTCGAAATAAACACGAAGCATTCATGTTTTTCCGCTGGGCCGTCATGGCCGTTGACCGCGTTGACGGTGCTGCCACCTTTCGCTATGAAAGAGAAGTATTTCTTGGCCCCTTTGTCATCAGCGCAGTAGGATATCCGATGTAGAGGGAATTGGTACATAATGTTGTTTGATCTTGGCTCCTGGAATCGGAAAAATTAGGGGGTAAGTAAATTATCATCATCATCTGCCTAGCCTTTATCCAACTATGTTGGGGTCGGCTTCTAGTCTTACCGGATACAGCTGAATATCAGTATTTTACATGGAGTGACTGCCTATCTGTCCTCCACAACCCAGTTACTGGGTAACCCGATACCCCTTGGTAAGACTGGTTGTCATACTTTCGAGTTTCTGACGACCCGTAACGACTGTCAAAGATCTACAAATGACAGCCGGGACCAACGGCTTAACGTGCTTTCCGAGGCACGGAGGGGTCTTGGTATGTAAAGATGGTTACCCATCCACGAACCAACCGCGGTAAGCGTAGCTTAACCTGATCGATCGACCCGTGCGACTGTTATTACTTAGCCACAAGCCCCTCTGAGGGGGTAAGTAAATATGCGGGGTTTTGGCAATGAATGGGTGTATTAAAATAGCTTTGGGTACGAAACTCAATGGTTAACAACTCTTTTTATCAAGTCATTTGCCCATACAGTACTATGTTTGCAGGAGAACCACTATAGGTTGGCCTGCGAACCTGGCCTTTGCCCTGCCTTTGGCCTGGACCGGCCTGCACCCTAATTGTAAACTGTAAACCACAATATGGATGGTTTTGAAGTATATTGCTAATCCATTGCCTCATATGTTTGCAAAATGTGTTTGCTCAACAACGTTCATTACGCAATGAATATTGTTGAACTGTCAAAATGAAACCCTTTGCTACTGATAGTGTATTCCCGCAGATCAAAAACTTTATGCACTAGGTATGTCCTTAAAAGATTTTATTTTTGTTCTGTTTGAACAAGATGCAAATTATAAAATAAATAGACAAAATACAATCACTAATACAAAGCAGCCAAAAGCCAGGAATTCAAAACCTTAATAAAAGTTAAAGATTTGAAATGAAACGTAGGTTTGTACAAATACTTTTACACGTCAATGAATTTAAAAAAAAAAACTAGATGAGTTCGGCGTTTCCTATTTGACTACTCTGAGAAGTCAGTCAGTCTGAGAAGTACTCTGAGAGGTCACAGCCTCTTATAAAGTCCAGACATACCCAATCTTGGTCAGATCATGTAAATTGGTGTCTGAAATGGTCTGTTGAGGAAAGAACCACACAGATTGAGTGATGATTAGGTTTGACAATGTTGTCCATTTCTTGATGGCAGGTCACAATTTAATAGTCTACGACTCTACACCAAGACCAAAGACAATACAAGTTGCGTAGCTAATTACTTTGCGTTGCGACACTGGCAAAACAATTCTTAACGTATGCTCTACACCCGGGATTCCCAATTATTTTGGGCAAGATACCCCTTTTCCATTACGAACTGATTCCTCGGACCCCCATAGCAATTTTTTTTTATCTTGTACGAACTTGTGCTCGCATATCGACTTGTTGAATTTTTAAAAGTACAACAATGATACTTCCTACTAAAATATTAGTCATTCTTATAACAAAATGGTACACATAACACAACTTATACAGTATCTTGAAAGTTTCAAATAAGAACTTGTGTTAATTAATAGGGGTCGATTTTTAGACCTCGTCGACCCCTAAAATCAGTTTTCGTTTATGTCGACCCCTGGGAAACTGATTTCGACCCCAAGGGGTCGATATCGACCACTTTGGGAATCTCTGCTCTACACGATCAGACATCGTGAAGAGCATAATGTTAGGAATTGGGTACACATCCGGTTAGACTGACCTAGCGCAGATTCATCTCTTCAGATTTATCTTCTTAAGCACAAGGAGATAAATCTGAAGAGATGAATCTGCCTTTGTATTTCCAAAGAGTTACCATGGTAACTCTTTGGAAATAAAGGCAATTTAATCAAAACAAACAAACAGCTGACTGCCATCAAACAAACATTCAAACAATCAAAACGCCATGCCTATGACCGCTTAGACAATAGAGAGCGGTGACGCTTTTCGCTCGTGACCTTGCGCTTGCGCACCGTGACGTGAAAGCGGCGGAAACGCCCGAGTTCGCCCGAACGCACTCGGCTAACCACCATTGATTACAGCTGTGTGATTGTGCGACTATTTGGTATTTACCCTTTCTAATTAGTGTTTCTGCGTAATGGTTGGATGTTTTGCATTTTGCAGTTAATGCATGTTGCACATAGATTTATGGCAAAGAGATCATGATGTGTGATTGATAGATTGTTTTCTAGTTCTCTTCAATAACAGCGGGTTTATTGCAAGGGAGAGGGATTGGCATTACAGTTACTGTCAGCTCACTTCAAACTCAGAATAGACTGCAGAAAAGACCTGCTGATCATCAGACAGACGTCCTGTGCTACAAGTATGACTATCACACCAATTATGTTCTGCTTGCATCTATCGGATTCCTGTTCTCCAGCATTGTTTCCAAAATAATCTGGAATACTAAAACTGAATATGACGTGTAAAAGTGATTGTCATATCCTATTTACAGAATAAACAATTTCATTTCATTTCATTTCATTTCATTTCAATATCAGCCTTGATTATTTTAACGTGGAGAAATCCTCTTTTGAAGAGCTATAAACATCCCATTCTGGGTAAGACGGAGGGGTGTTTCCGAGATCAATTGGCTGGTATAAGTACATCGGAGGCCTTAAAACTACAAACCGACTTTATTTTTGCTTAAGGTGCAGATATATGATGTTAGTGACTTTTAAATCAGTTATTACGCCGTCATATAATGCAAGTAAGTTATGCAAAAAATGTATGTTAAACTAGAACGCGTACACATAAATTCTATATGTGAATGTTTAAGTATTGTAGTAAAATGCTTTATAAAATAAATTCAGGAAGTAATGGCTCGCGGGAAGGTATAAAAGGGTTACCGAGGCCCCTGGCAACACAGGCAACGGAAGAAATACCTACGGGTGGGTTTTAGTCAGTAAGAGTCTGACACACCCTCCCGCTCCGCCCAGAGCGGAAGAAGTTATTTGATGAATTCCCACTCCAAAAAAAAAATAAGTAATGTCTATCGTTTTTAATGCTTTGGGATTCAAAACGATATTAATTTTAAACTACTTAAGATATTTTCATGTTTTTTCTTTGTATGAACAGACTATTTTACTATCTATAATTACATGTGTGGGATTTTTTCAAATACCTATTCATATTTTCGTTAATAAAAATAAATATTCCCAGTGAAACCGAAAGTCGCGTGTCGTCGCGGCGTGAGTGCGACTTGCATTTTTATGGCCACGGTCAGCGGCAATTACGTGACCCTTAAAAAAAACTGTCATCAGCACAGAATTTCTGATAATTATTTCTAAGTACTATTAACTTTGTGATACAAACAATGGAGGGAAATAATGAATTAAGTGATAGCATTGACAGCTACTTTTAATTGTTTTATTGTCGCGTACCTTTGCAAGGAGGCATTAATGTATTGTATCTTACCACTTTTTTCATCAACATTTTTTTTTCGCTGTCTTCTACATTATTAAGTCAAGATGTCAAGTCACTCACAGGAATCTACAGATCCTTCATATTTATCTAAATCGGTCGTTCTTTCCGTTTAGGATGTAACACCACATACACACGCGTTAAACACATAACCCTTCTTTTGGCTTCAAAGTCGGCTAAAAGCAGACTGAATCTGAATTATGTACGAATTGAGTATATAATGTTCATTATTGACTTAGCTTACACGATATATACATGCTACAATTTGTATCTTCTCTAACAGGTGCACGACATAGTCTACTATAGTGCTGTCAGGATAGATAGATTGATTTGACAGATACAGGATCTTCTCTGACAGGTGCACGACATACTCCACTATAATGCAGTCAGAATAGATTGATTGATTCGACACATAAATGACAGATACATGATCGTCTCTGACAGGTGCACGACATACTCTACTATAGTGCAGTCAGGATAGATTGATTGATTCGACAGATAAATGACAGATACAGGATCTTTTCTGACAGGTGCACGACATAGTCTACTATAGTGGTGTCAGGATAGATTGATTGATTTGACAGATAAATGACAGATACAGGATCTTCTCTGACAGGTGCACGACATAGTCTACTATAGTGGTGTCAGG